>JAUBOC010000089.1:18126422-18140020 GCA_032275365.1 Anablepsoides cearensis | reverse complement strand
TTACATGGTGGAATCTGACTGATGAAAACGGAGCTAAATTCTGGACCATGTTGTGGATGAATAACGTCAGGTCATAACGACTCTGACTTTTTTTTCCTCTTCTTTTGCGCATGAACTCGGGTAGTAATAGGTGGCGGAGGTATGCAATCTCTGAGTGCTTCTAGTTGTTAAATGCATTTTGTTGTGTACTTGGAGTCTCTGGGAGTGAAACAAATTTGAACTTAGAGCTTCTGTTTGGGTAATATTTGTCAACTTCTTCAGTTTTCTCTATTTTCTACGATGTTTTCTGAACTATTACATCACAGTTCTTGTGACGGAACTGCCAAATAAGGTCTGGACTTAACTACAATTTGATTAACTTCATTCTTCTCTTGCTCTGGGTCAAGTCTTCTGTTGGTGGTATCTTTTAATTAATTTGTAAATAAAAGGTTCCTGCACTGCTACACAGTAATTAACCCCAGAATAGACCCCTCTGGACGCTGGAGGGGGACGGGGTGTGAGGTTTCTCATTTGGATTTAAAGATACAGCCTCAAAATGAGTTGATCTGAGATACACCTCAGAAAATGAGGGAAAGTGGGGCTTGTGGAGTTACAATGAGGAATTCAGACCAAAGCTTTGCAGTTCCATTTTATATAGACCCCAACTAAATGATTTAAAAGCATGATATGTCTCCTTTAAAACCAATGGCCAACAAAAACAGTTTATGTGCCTTTTGCAGTTGTGTAATCAGGATTACACAAGAGGTTGTGGAAAAAAAAAACGTGTTATTTTTTTACTTAGTTTAGAGGAAGCTGAAACACCAGCCTTCCTCAGGATCTTTGCTCTCCTGCGAAGTTCCCCAAGCAACAGTTCTTGTAACCTGCAGTCACCGAGCACCTCTGCTAGCATGGCACTGTGCACAATCATCCTACAGAGAAAAAAAAAAAAAGAGTATAGCCGTTATTCAAGAGGGAAACAGAGTTGAAAACAAAACTAAATGGAAACTTTTCAGAAACCAACTTTTATTGGTTCTCAACTAAAAGATTTTAAATTTTACTGTGGAAAAACCTGTCTAAATTTTAATTTAAAAGACAACTAAGAGAAAAATAACCAAGACTGGACCTGGACAATACCTTTCTTACAAATCATTTTTATGCTGTGACGTCCTGAAACAGACAAATTGCTTACTTGTAAAAAACCTGGAGAGCCACCACGCTAAATTCTATCACAACGACTCCACCAGCCAAAGTCCCAGCCCAGCTCTGCTTCAGTACAAGCAGAAGAGCATGCAAGGTCTCGTGGGGGATGTAGTTTAGTTTGAATAACACCTGTAAAGGTAAACCAACACTGAAAACAGACTTTGGTAAAAGAATAGATGTGTACAGTGACATTTCTGTCACTAGTTGTAAATCATACCATCTCTAGCAATGAAAAGAAGAGTTTGTGAACAGGTGCTGGTTTACTCCACACACAGGTAGCTAGCTGGGTCATCGACTGGACAGTCCACTCCAAGAGGAAGAAATTAACTGGGTCCTTCTCCCATATTCTCTGTAGGGTTTGAACAAGCTGGCAGCACAGGAGACAATCCTGGGAACGTAGCAAAGACGCCTGCAGCAGGTGGACGGCAGGAAGATTCTTCACTGTTAAACCTGGAGTTTACAAAAATGTCATTAGACTTCACTTTTTAAAACAGATTTAAAAAAATTAAACTGGCAATTTATGACAATCTATAAAATGCTGAAATGCAGAAAACCAAACAATTTGGTCAAATCATTTTTTAAAATTTGATTTGTAAGATTTTACTCCGACAAGGTCAAACACGGAGCGTCACATTTACAATCCAGCACATGCAGAATCTCAGCCGTCAACTGAGTTACAAGTGCACCGATAGAATAAGAACAAACAGATTTACATCTATGAATGCAAAAAAAAAACTGAAACATAATCCGACATGATGGAGTTTGTTTGCTGCATTGTCAAAATATTTAGAGGAAATCTTAAATTTTAGATGCCAAAAATCCCCTTTTTGTTTGTTGTAAATAAACACAGAGCTGGTTAGTAATAAGATTCATTTTCACACCTAAAACTTCATATAGCGTTAGCAAACGCAGTTTCTTGTCTCTCTGCTGGAAACAGATCTGCTCTTTAATGTGATAGATGGCTGCTGAGTGTGTCCGTGTGTGTGTGTGTATGTATATGTATGAGTGCTGGATAGAAGAGTGTGTGTGCGTCTGTGATAGATGGCTGGTTGCTGCAGGCCAGTGGTGAATGAATGTGGGGCATCCTAACAGAGTTAGAGGGGGAGCCTCCACTTCATCATTTCAGACATAATCACCTCAGTTTCCTGTTAACTTGAGGGGTGCTGTGAACTGCAGAGGGGCAGCAGCATGGGGAGTGGGAAGGTGGAGTCTCTGGGAGAGCAGGGGAAGGGGGGGTTGGTTTAGTTTGGGAGGATTATATGAGGGTAAAAGTGCAAAGTAGGTATGAAGTGTGTGGTCCCTTTGAGGAAGGCTTCCCCTTCCTGGGTTCATCTTTGCTGAGCCACGCAAGTGATACTAATTAGATGGTTTCGAGAGTGCATTTTGGCAGGAGCGGTTCTCAGTTTATCCTCATGGTACAATCAGAGGTAATAAGGAAGAGTCAGCAGGACCAAAAATATCAAAGAACTTCTAAAGACTCAACCTACCTTTGGTGAGAGGCGGGTCAAACTTAAAGCCTGCAGGCTGAGGTGTGGTGACACACACAGCCACTTTCAGCTCAGATTTTCCAAAAAAGGTGAAGGAGGCAATAAGATTCAACAGTTCCTCCACGGGCTGAAACTGATCCAAGGGCACACCGTCTTCACAGCTTGTAATCATAGTGTTGAGACAAAAAAAAAGAGGCAACTTTAAGATTAAATTAGAAATTATTTAAATTATACTTCATTTCTTAGAATGTTTTCCTACATTTCACCTAAAAAAAGTACTTTTTCTAGTAGCTTTGCAAGTGTGTGTTCTATAAGCACGTTTTGTTGATGTTTAGGTTTACTATATATTGTTCTGATAAGAACATGTGGCCTCACCGTTTCAGGATGTTCTCAAGGGCCAAGTAGCCATTGTTTGTGTCAAACTCTATGAAGAGCGCTGGACTGAGGTGATAAGTGTCTCTTATGAAGCTAAAAACAGCCACAGCCACCTCAGCTAGCAGGGACCCCGACACATTGGCACTGATATGCAGCAGGTTCTGGATGCAGATTCGCACACAGTTTTTGCCTGATGAAGAAAACAAAATGATTTAAAACAGCATCATTTATTTTATCATTATAGTTTATAGATGACTTAAAAAACTTATTTGAAATTTATTTATTTATTTATTTATTTATTTATTTATTTATTTATTTATTTATTTATTTATTTCAAGGATAACTCCTTGAGATATACCATATTATTTTCGAGGGGGTCCTTAAAAAAATATATAATAAACAATAATACAAATCACAATTATGAGTGAAACAAAAATATATTAAAAGAGATTTAAACAAGGTCTCAGTCTGTTCGAGAATCTCTTTTTATACCAAACAAACATGTAAATGACACACTTCAGAGAAGTTTTACCTTTTTCCATTAGCACAGGCTTCTTACCTAACAGACTTGGAACAGTTTTGCTTGTTGGTACAGCAGAGACTGCTTTGAGGATGCGTGAGGCCTGATGTCTCCAGCTGGCGCTGGTCTGATCCCAGAGGGACGTGAGTCCGATAATAAGACACTGCATTTCCTGAGACTCCACAAGCATCTCCACATTAGCTGGATTTTTGCAGAGCTGGAGGAAAATCTAAAAAAAAAATGGCAAGAAAAATAACTTAAGATTGCATTTGTTACATTAAATAAGGAAAACACCATCAAGTCTGTAAGAAATTTCAGGTTAAATGTGTTCGTTACCGTGAATTGTGCGAGGAATATACGGAGACTGTACCAGGGCATGAAACGAAAGAAATAAGAGTGATACAGAACCGTAAATGAGCTCAGAGAAGGCCGATTTATTTTGGGCGTTCTGCCGACTTCCGGGCTCACAGTCAAATATATAACATTACAGAGACGTGACCCCGCCTATCGATTACGTCAACTTAAAGGGGACCCTACTCTGTCTGACCACGTCTCCAGACATAGAATACTGCCCTCTATTGAGGCTATAAAATGTATGTGTTGGATCATCCAGGCGTGTAACTAAAATAAAAATAGAATCAAGACAAGTAAATGTTTAACAATCAGTACATTTCAGCTACTCATAAAGCTATACCCTGTGTGTGCATTATAATATCAGTGTATACCCTAATCAATAAATTTCTTCAATTCTATATAATACTAAATACCCAGTATAACAGGAAACCTCAAATACAACTCTAGAAAAGTTTAGTCACCTTTTGTTTTTATAAACTGCACACATTTATAATTTTTTTAATGTGTTTTAATTGTTCTTCTGGTTTTCTGAATGTTTTCATTCATTCTTTATGTCTGCCTGTTTTCAGGGTAATGTGATTTTAAAAAGCTACAAGTCCGAAACGTTACATATCTCAGTGCGGCCTTTCACTTCAAGACAAATCTGTACAAGTGAGAAACAAAAGGAGAAGTGGCAAACCTTAAACTAACATGTATAAAAGATAAACTGTATCTGAAAGTTTTGCAAAATATAGCAAAGACCAGACACTTAACCTGAAAATACATAGGTCAAACAACTAAAACCACAGTTACATAAACAGATCCATCTAACCTAGTCACGTTTTCAGCTGCTGCTTAGAAAGGATGTATACATGTTTTTAAAGTTACAAGAATGATCTTTTTGGTGCAATAGTTACAGAAATTAGCTTCATCTTGATTATTCATGTGATGGTCTTAAAAAGTGATTTAATAGCTGTTGACCTGTGTTAGAGGCTCTTGAAAAGTCTGCTCTGCGGTTGTGTTTTCTGCTGCAGCTGGAAGACACACCAGGAGGTAGAGACATTTCACCAAAGCAGCAGGAAGTCCTGAGTGTGTACAAGACAACACATCCTGCAAACACACAGAAAGAAGTTGATTTTAAAATGTGCAAAAACAGCTCCAGAGAAACTTTTCTGTTTTCTGGATGTATTCAGGTATTACGGTTGTGTATTACTGGTAAATATCACTCACCAAAGTGTCAGATGTGAGCAGTAACAGAGACTTTAACAGCAGCCATCCAGAACCTGTGGCTGCATCACAACTTGTGTCGTTATCTGGTCTCTTAAAGAACTGCACCACCTCTTCACGGGCCTTCTCTGTAAATGTAAAACAGATGTAGTGAGATTAAAAAGGGGGATAAGTAAAAACAAAAGTGCAGGACAGCGAGACTGCTACTGTACACAGCAACACGGTTTCTCTTCACTGCCTGCCGGTACGAAAAATAGATGAACCTCAGTTTTATTTTACAATAAAACAGAATTATGACGTACATTTTAATCTTAACACAAAAATATCTGAGTGAGTTATTTAAGGACAGCATCATAATCCAAAAAAGACACATTGAACTAACAGTTTTGTTAGATTTCAGATCCAAATCTAAGATTTATTTTAAAAAATAAATATAAATAACTATCTTTCCTACTTATAAAATACAGACTTTTAAAAATACACGAGTGGGGTATAGAGTTAAAAAAATAAGTTGAACAGAATAACATAAAACTAAAATATTAGATGGTTTTGCAGTTTACGGCTGTCTTTAACAAGTTAAATGCAACACTTTAAGTAAAATCTCAATGGAAAGTACAGCAGCAACAACAAGAGAACAAAGAAAAAGCAGAAGTATGCAGAGGAGGTAGAAACTCCCTCAGCATTGAATTAACAGAAGGTGTATTTGCTGATACGAGCTGTAGTTAGTACCTGCGGGCCGTCCTGACACTCTGCTGTGGATATTATGGACGACGGTGTCAGCAGTGAGAGCTGAAAGCCCCTTAATGTCCACACCTTCTAACCTGCCACCATCCTCACAAACCTGCAATGAGACATGAACAAAGAAATCATGCTTTAATTCTAGTATGTTTGAGATTCATTCAGAAAATAAAAACAAACTGGTGAACAGAATGTTTGACTAATGGAGGATTTTCTAAATAAACACCAGAAAAGAGGCCAAAAAAAAGGTAAAAATTTGTGTTTTTGAAAATCTCTGATAAGTACTTGTAGTTGTGGATTAATCTTGAGCAACAATGTTGCAAGAAACAGAAATTTTGTATCAAAGTAACACACCTTGAAATGAATCACTTGTTTTTATTAAGGTGTTTAGACCACTTCTCATATTTGAACCCATTGAAACAGTGGTATAACGGTTCATATCATCAATATAAGTAAGTACTACCACTGAGGGGTCATAATATTAAGGCTGATTGGTGTGAAGGAAAATCTATTAAAAAAAATATACTCAGCTTTCTTTGTTTTATATCTACAACCTCTTGAGAGAATAAGATGTACAGATTTATATTAAAATAAGTGTAAAAATAACTCAGATTTAAAAGCTTCAGATAACCTGTTTAATAAAATGGTCACTTTTTACATTTTTTCTTAGTAATGCACTTCAATTTAAATAACACATGTCACTACAATCTACACTCTCTTTAGAGCTACATACTGAATTTCACTGAGTTTGCTGTTCTTAAGTGGGGGCTCAGAGTTCTGGTCAAACCTCCGGTCATGAGACCAACACAGACACGGCGCTGCTCAGAGACCAAAGGCTTGATTACATCTACAGCTTTAGCTTTGGTTAGCGGTATGACACACACAGAAAGAATCAAATGAGTGGGTAAAAAGAAATGTGAGGTTTCCTCATAGATGTGACACAATTTGGGCAGAAGGTTTTCCAGATCAGAAATAAAAGCCGAAGCTCTAAATCTGACTTAACACCCAGTCTCAGAAGACACAACTGAAAGGTTGAGGACAAGAACAGTCAGTGGTGGGATCAGCTAAACGTTACACATCTGCCTGTAAAATGTTATTTTAATTGTTGGTTTGTCATGTGGTTCAGGACACGCCGTTAGTTAAAATCAGCATACTGCCTTAATTATGTTTGCATGGTCTTCTGATCGATGGTATTTGTTATAATTAATCATTTTACTGCCATTGCAAAATTTAAAATCTATAAATGCACTTCCTCTGGTGGTCCACACCTGTATGTAGAGGGGCAGGACTGTATATAGAGGCTCCTCTTGTTGCTCCAAAGAAATTCTGTCATCACTGCTCAAGTATGTGTGAATTCCCAGCTTATGTATTTGCTTTCTGAGCACTTGCAGGAGTTCTGGATTCCCACAGCAGCCCTCCACCTTCTCTGTCTTCAGCTCCACAGAGACACTCAGCTCTCCTGAAGCACTCAGCTCTCCAGTCTCTTTATTGATCCGGTCTCTTGTCATATTTTGGTCCTGTGGGGAAAACGGGAAGAATTTGTCACACTGTTTTGTCTTTTTTTGGATATCATGAGGTCTTGTAATCATTGTAGTCATGGTTAATCATGTTTCCTTGGTCTGTCTCACTTCCTGAAATAAATTTGTCCAAAAATAAACCCTAATTTATCCTCCTTGGAACACACTGTCTGTATTATTGAACAGAAAAGGAGCTGGTCACTAGCAGTCATGTGCAATTTTGGATATTACCTCTAGCAGGAATCAGCACACTGTTCAATTTTTAAAATAAAAAACATCATGCCAGTAAATGTTTTTAGTTAAGGCCCTCTCTAAACTGCATATTTTCATAACATTAATACAGGTTATTTAGTCTTTAGTCACCACAGTTAGCCTCTGTATTTCTAATTTGAAACTGGAATCATTGTTGCAAAGTACTATCATGTTTAGACATGTTTAAGATTTACCCTTAAAGGTCTAACATGAAAAAAACACACATATGTCAATGTAAATTTTACACTTCAGTGTTTTTAAAAGTGAGGATGTGAAAAGATGGGGAGTTTTGTTGTTAAACAGACATGTTGCACTTTTAAGTACAGCACTGTTTTGTCATCATATAGATGATATTTTGCATAATTTTGACTTTGGGACAATCAAACATAAAGAAAAAAATGTTAACCTAAAGTACAAATTTATCAGCCGGAGCCAGTAAAGGAAAAGAACAGCATTTGGCTTTCAACTGTATGTAAACACACACAGCAGCTTGTTCCTTGTGACAGAGACACATGCTTTTCATTTTTGTCCTCACATACAGTTGAGTATCTGTTAAAAAGGAAAATAACTGCAACAGCAGCACTTCTCCTGCCATTAACATGCCATTTAAAAGGAAAGCTACCCATGCAACACAGTTAAGGTCTCACCCGTTCTTGTGTGAGCGCCATCAGGGAATTTCCTGGCTCCAAGAGAATGTTGTCATCTGTGTTGTGTTATTCCAAAGGAGCGTGAGGTCTGCCTCTGTTCCCATGTCAGGGGGAAAGGGCCTGCAGAGACCTGCTAAGGTATGGCATACAGTGCATGCTGTGTGGACTCTTTTGTAAAACCGCCTGCCTCTACTAATCCACAGCAAGTAGACTTTGAACAAGCAGAGTAACTTATGTCAGCTGGATCAGGTCATGTGCCTTCTCACTTCCTTAGAGAAAGCAGAAGTGAAAAACTGTCGTCTAGCTGGTTAGATAGGGACCTCCCAGAGCAGCAGGATTTCTTTTTAAAGACATGTTGTGTGACACTCTGATGGTACAAATCGGCCTGACTAGATCCCCTAATTTACAGAAAGAAAAAACAACAACTAAAACTCTGCCTGGGTTGTTGTGAAAATGGCTTCCTTTACATGGGAAACCACCTGGAACAAATTGACCAGTAATCTAAATGAATTACAAGTTTACTTTGTTTATGTGTGTGTAAACTTCATGTTGCATGTTCAAACACAAATTTGTCTTCATAAAACTCAAAAAACTCCAGCACACGTTTTGCTTAGACGAAAGGATCAGCAGGAAAAAAAAAATCTGAAAAGCTTTGTAAATAATCCTTAGTTTCAAACTGAATTAAGCAGCTGACCTTTAACAGCCTAAGAAAACATTCGAGCAGATTTAGAGTTGGGTTTTATTTTGAAACTTGTGTGACAGCAGGAGAAACTAAGCAGAACTAACGTTTGTAAACAGGGACATCTAGTGGGCTTTAATGATACAGAAATTCCTGTGAAGACTAGCAAATACGAGCTTTAAAACTAACATAAATGTTCATTTATAAAAGTTTATTTTATTATACTTGTTGATTTTTCTTTGATTTTCAAAAAGTATTTTATTTATTGTTCTTTCTGTTTGTTCTTGACCTCCTTCTGAATCACTTTGGTCACTATGGTTTTTAATTGCATAAAATAATTAACATCATGCTGGACATAATTCTGTGTAGAAGAAGGTGGGTGCTCCAAGCATATCATACTATTATTTTATTATTTTTCAGCCATCCATTTTCAAGCAATTATTTATTCACTACCTACACATTAATTATGCTAAATTACTTTTGAAATATCTGGAGTAAACTCAAATTAAGACGATGGTTGTTTATATATTAGCCTCCGACGCTGTGGGCTCCTTATGGGCTCCTTCGTGTGCTAGCTTAGCGATAATATATATTCTTTATTTATTTTTATTTGTTTCTACTTTTTATCATGTCTAAATAAATTATAAAAATAAAATTGTTTAATAAAGTTTACTTTCAGTTGTATTTGAACACCCAAGTCTTATTTATGTTTATTTATTTTTTTTTTCTTCTTCTTCTTCTTCTTCTTCTTCTTCTTCTTCTTCTTCTTCTTCTTCTTCTTCTTCTTCTTCTTCTTCTTCTTTTAGAAGAGTCACGTGCTTTGTTGTCACGGCGACTTTGCAAGTCACGTGACCCGTCCCAACCAATCAGAGGTCCAGGGCGTGATCAGCCTCAATCAGTTTAGCACAATGAAAGATTTCCGTTTCCCTTCAGTGAAAGACGATCTCCCTTCTCAGCTTGCATCATGATGCTGTAGCTCCTCGTCAGAGAAGCTGATTGCTGTCCTGCTTTGGCCGGAAATACCTCAGGACAGGTCTTCATCACAATGCATCCGATCCCCGTGTGCTCATTTAGTGGAGGAGACATATTCGACTGCATTCAAAGAGGAGATGTTGAACAGTGCATACTTTTCGTGCAAAAAGGTCGATCAGTGCTCAAACAGAAAGGTAAGGGAAAAAAAACAGTGTTTTATTTGATCTGTTTAAATAAGTGTTGCTTCTGAAACTAAAAGGAACGTCTTTCTGTATTTCTGTCTGCAGTGTTGAACCTCTTCTGGGTGCTTTTTTTTTTTTTTTTTTTTTTTTTTGCTGAATTTTGTTTTAATTCAAATGCCATAATAAACTTTTTTAATTTTTATGTTATATGAGTAGTGCATATATTAAATTCTAAAGCTGTAATCAGGTTGTTACTTGCAGACATGATGAATCCAATGCCTCCTTATGTGATTTTTGTCCCGATGCCAGAGCAGGAAACACAACTCGTCAAGCTCCTCCGGTTGTTGGTAGCCTACTTGTTGGCACTGGTCCTTGGGGTGAAGAGGTGGTCAAGTTGGCTGAAGCAGCTCCAGGGTGTTTCCCATCATCAGCCTGATGTGCTTTTCCTTTTTTATTTTGTCAAACTCGCAGAAACTTTGGGTCCATTTGAAAAATGTAAACGTGATGTGCATGTCTTTATTCAGGCTGGGGAGGTTTCAGCCCGCTCCACTACGCTGCCCTCCATGGTAACCGCACCCTGGTGGACTTCTTCCTCAGCAGCGGAGCAGACCCCAACCTGACCAGCGATGCAGGACAGACAGCTTTTCATTTCGCCTGCAGGTGAGCAGAAGAAGCTGAACATTTAGAGTCTCCAGGTGACGCTGACTGGATGGAGCTTTTCTCATCTTGTGTGTTTTACCAACAGGCAAGGAAACATCTATATCATCCATAAAATGATGCAGTACGGAGCAGATTTACGCCTCATAGACCTGCAGAGGAAAACATCCATGCATCATGCTGTTACTGGGGGCAACATGTGAGTGGAAGAATTATGATGGAAGTTTTTTGTACTTGCACGCACTAACAGCTAACACTTGCTCAACTTTCGAAGAATTGCAGTGCACTATTTGTGGGAGACGGGGATGTTCCGCTTCTCGGACACAGACATGTACCAGCTGACACCGCTTCACCTGGCTGCGTCCACTGGCAACGTAGACATGGTTCAGTATTTGCTCAAAGACCAGGTGTGATGCTGTTTTTGTTTATTTGACTTAGAGCAACAAAGATTAGAAAATTCAAACTGTTCAATGCACTCTTCTAAGCTTATGTAGTCTTTTTAACTTTACCAGTTCTGATTTATTAAAAGTAAATATTTATTCCAGTGTATTATTTATCAACATTGGTGCTTTTCATTAACGTGCGATATTAAGAGAATTCTTTGACCGTGTGCACGAAAATAGTGAAAATAATTCAATCCTAGCATTGTTCAGTGCAGCTAAAAGAAATGTGATGTCTGTAAACAACTGCTCGCTTTTACTTGCAGCGATGTGCTGTAGATTCAGTTGACCAGCAGGGAGCAACAGCGCTCCACGTTGCAGCAGAGAGAGGCGGCGTAGAGGTGTGCTGGACTCTGCTGCAGAAGGCCGGCTGCAGGATGCTTCATCAGAAGAACCACAGCGGCCTCACTCCGCTGGATCTCAGCCAGCAGGGGAAAACATTCAGGTGAATCAGCTGCCTTCAACAAGATTTGGAGAAAAAAAAAAAAACAATGATTTACTGGATACTTTGTTTTAACACCCCTCTGTTTTTTTTAAGTTATCCAGCAATTTTATTTTTCTATAATAAAAGCCACTCCTGGGATTATGATGATGATTAACATTGTTATTATTTTATTTTTTCTCTAGACATCAGCAACTTACCAAACTACTGAGGTGGTACATTAACAAGCCAATGCATCACAAGCCCAGAGAATCTCATGGTACATATTAACATGGTCTTTATTAATCAGGCCATATAAAAAAGAAGCACTTATAATAGTAATAGAACATGTAGTGGCCATTTTTTTTAAATATGTAAAAGACCACTATTGCAATGGGGTAGTTTTTAACACAGGTAAAATAAATAAATTGACCAAAACCATGTAGATGTATTTTTTTTGATGATTTAATCCAAAACTTCCCAGTAACAAAAAAAATTTGTTTTCAATCACACCCTCTTCTGCTCTGGTTTAAAAAAAAAACGTTCACCCCAATGCATGCTGGTCCAAACAAGACAACAACAACAACAACATATTTATGGGTTTCACAGTTTGACCTAATCTTGAACTAATACTATAAAAAATATACTAAAAAAAATAATTCATACAAAGTATTACAACAAAAAGTAAACCTAAATGAGTTAAACAAACAATAATTTAAAATGTAAAAAACAAGAAAATAGCTCCTACAGAACCTGTACAGTAAAGTGTTTGTTTTTGTTTTATCTCATAAGTTCTGTACTACTGGACGTTGTTCTTTCCGTCTCTGAGTGGAGCTGCCATCCTGCTGATTGCAGCCATGTTGGGGGGCTACGGGGGACTCATCTGTGCGTTGCTCTTCCCTTGGCTGGCCAGAAGCATTTTCACACAGTACCACCGGATGACCACATACCAAAGGTTTGATTTCAAAAACTAGACTGTGTGTTTGTTTATGAGTTTATTATTTTTTTTTTTGAAGCTCTAAGATGAGTTAACATGCAATACACCTTTTTTTTTTTTGTTCTAGGTTGCCCAACCCGATATACCTAGGAACGCTGCTCGCTGGTTTCTTTCATTCGCTGCTCTGCTTCTATGGGAAAATTATGCCTAATATCCTTAATTGAAGTGACTTCCTGGCTTTTATGTCAGACGTACTTTATCATCAACTTTTTTTTCTTTTTATTGTATAAAGATTTAAAATGCTAATGTGTTAGTGATACGTTGATTTGTAAAGAACAAAACACTATAATGCAATAAAATGTAGCAGTACTTGAAGTTTTTTTTTTTTTTTTTTCTAGGAGCTAGAATTTTAACTTGTTTTTATGAAACTGTAAGCATTTTTTTTCCTGAGAAGCATTAGTTATTTTATTTTTTGAAAACCAATCAAATTTATCTGATGCAGGCTATTAGCATCGTCTCTTACATGCACCTTTCCAGATTCTTTGGATTTTTCACTAAAAATGTGACATGCGTATAAATATTTTAAATAATTTTCAGTTTTTTGTTACGAAACTTCAATATTAAATAGACAAACTACTTGCTTTCCCAATTTAACGTCTGGCAGATGAAATCTCTCTATTACTGTTCATGTTAGTGACCCATTCCCAACTAACCAGACTGGTTTGAGAATGTTCTGCCTAAAGAAAGTATTCTGTTCTCCATAAAGCTATATCATGTTATAATGTCATTCCCTCATCAAAAACATACCCAGATTGTTGCTTTGACTCATTTATGCACGTTTGATCAAATCCTTGAATCTGCTGTGGTAGCCATGTGAATTTATTTACATAAAGCTCTTCCTGCAGCCAAGCTCTCGCCCCACAGCGCACCCCTCCCCTAAAAAAAAATGATTGTGAAGATATGGAAGTAAATATGTGCCGCTCGGATTTGAATTTTAAACGCCACCGAAATTTGAATGTTGTATGTTTGTATGTA
>JAUBOC010000089.1:18109366-18126322 GCA_032275365.1 Anablepsoides cearensis | reverse complement strand
GTACATACAAACATACAACATTCAAATTTCGGTGGCGTTTAAAATTCAAATCCGAGCGGCACATATTTACTTCCATATGAAGACATGCTGAAGTGGGAGTGTCCGAAATGGTAAGAGGTGCTTAAAGAGACACAGCTTTTTTTAAGCTAACATAGTTACTTGATTGTGGTATAGAATTGAAATATGTGAATGGAAAATACCCAATCCCCACACAATAAGTACAGTACACACAATAAGCAAAAATATTCCATAATATTGTGCATTTCAAAGTTATTTTCATCCTTAACTCTGTGAACGTGTGTGGCCGACTGGAGTTTTGGCTCACGTCTCCTTGGTCCACTTCTCCATACTGCTCAGCCTGTTCTTCAAGGTTCTGACTCAGGACCCTGGTGTGCTGGACGGAGCCGACGCAGACCCTCGGTTCTCCTGCGTCGCCGACCTGGTGGAGAACAACCAGAATCCCCAAAGGTTTTGTCCGTACTGTGAGGTAAAACGTCCCCCCTGCTGACCACACACTGTTCATTAGGTTAGGTGCAAGTCTGACCCTGCTGCTGTTCTCCTCACAGCTGTTCCAGCCTGACTGCACGAAGCACTGCAAGCTGTGCGACGTGTGCGTCAAAGACTACGACCATCACTGCCTTTTTCTCAACCGCTGCGTTGGTCAGAGGAACCACAGACTCTTCCTCGTCTTCATCCTCTCCATGGCCGCTGCCCACCTCCTTTTTGTTGCCTCGGGGATCAGCTACCTGTACGGCAAGATGCCGGCAGGCAGCCACGGCTTGTCCCTGTGGCTCAGGTTGTTGGGGGAGGAGTTCTGGGTCATGGTTTTGATGATCATGAACGCCCTGACGCTCCTTTGGGAGGCGTGGCTTCTGACTGAGCAGTTCAACGCCGTCGCCGCAGGAACGACCACTTACTTCAGACACTGTGAGAGCTCGGGACGACAGAGGTCATTAGGGCAACGCTGCGTGATCGTTTTGGCCTTTCTCCTTCAGGGACGGCGATCAGTGGGTAGCAGACAAATCAAAAAGGATAAAACCACTGTCGACATTTAAATCAGTTTTAAAACCTTTTCACTGTTTCTCGTGTCCTAATTCAGCTTCAGTATTTATAAAAATGTGTGTTCAAGGCCTCTTTTATTCACTAACCCCTAAATATAATGTGACATATCCTACTTGAATGTAAAAAAGGACTCTACATTTTTAAGAATTTGTCGTTTTAAAGAAAGTTTGGTTTTAGTGTAAACCCTGCAGCTCAGTCTACCAGTATATTTTAACCTGTTTCAAAAGCCATTTGTGCCATGACACTTTTTGCTCTCACTAATGAGATGGCTCCCTTTTTTGTGCCTTTTTTTTAATTACACTCTCATTTCCTTCACGTCTCACAGAATTATATTTTTAGATTATAGATTATATTCTCTCACCTCTCAGAGGCAACTGCATGAGAGCGAGCGTGACGTGACGTCATAAAATTTACTGTTCAGCATACTGGTTTGTTGTATGTGAGGCTATTACGACTGGGAAATAGAGAAGTGGTTCCTGAAATTGGGGTTGGGACCCTAAAGTGGGTTGTGGAACACCAAGTGGGGAGTTTTAAGAAATCAAATTAACTTTAAGTTGAATGCCAGCGTGTTTAAATTTAACTGTGATAAAGATTATTATAAAAATACAGTCATAAAACAGTATGTTGGTCGACCAGGTTGTTAAAGGTTGATTATGTGTCTGCAGCTTTTATGTTCTGAGCTGAAAGCTAAAACATTTTTGGGAACCACTAAAATAGAGTGCCTCTAACTTCTCTGTTGCTATATATGGCCTTTTTGTATTTGTCTGACTATTAGCTATATTCCTATTATTTATGCCTAATACTGTGTTTTATCTGTAACTACTGTTTTTTTTTTTCAAGACAATGCTTTATTTTACGGGATTTTTTTTGTAGAATAATATGTTTATTAAAAACATGCTTTTTAAAAACCCAAACCTTTCGTCTTTGACACATCTGCTGGAGAAAGAGAGACCTGACAAATATTTTTAGATTAAAAAAATTGATATATGTAAAATTTTAGGAGCCATAATTTTGGATTTTGCTCTGCTGGAAGCTGTACAGTCAGATCAAATGAGAAAGCAAGTCATAACCATTATTTATTCCATAGTCATCAGTTTTCACTTCTCCACGAGGACTGCTCACTTCCTGTGTGAGAGGCTGACTGAGGAGGACAGGAGAGCATCCTACAGCTGAGTTTGGTTTTCTTCATGAACCGGTAACGGCGATCAGGGCAGCTGTTTGGGGTAATGTGATGCCCTCTTTTCCCAGAGTCTCGCTGAGACTGTGTGTGTTTGGCCCATTCAACACAACATGGCAAGTAATACTCGCCTGACTGCCTGGCTCTACTTCCTCTTTTCTATCAGAGTTTGTTCACTTCAGCATTCCTCATGCACATGTCATTTGGAGTAATTATGGTGACTATAGAGCGTTTGTCTCTGCGGGTATGCGACTGTCATTTGATTTGTTTATAGGGGATTGTGGGAAAAGTGGAGGACTTGAGGTTTCTGTGCCGTCTTTGTTGAGACCCCTGAAAGCATTTGAAGATGTGGCTCCAGAAATGGCCCCAGTCCTGAGGGACATGGTGAATAGATGCATTTGGTGCCATGAAGTCATCCAGGACTCATCCGATCTATAACAAACCAACACAACAGCCAGGTAAGACTTATTTAGTTTATGTTACACACTCAGGCAGAGTAATGCTTATTTTTTCATAGATCAACATGAGCATTTGTTATTGCCAAGATCAGTAATACTTAAGCTGTGTTTTCATTCATTTCTTCCCTTACATTTTTTTAGAAGCTTCATTAAAATTGTATTAGATTTTTTTTTGAAGAAACAATAGAAACCACTGATGTCTCTATAACAGCCTGTGCTGCTTTTTGGTCTCATCCCCCCTTATCAACCGTCCACCCTTTGTTTTATAACTTCTGCTGCAGCACAAACAGGCTGAGTAGGAACAAGAACATCGCACCCAATTACAGAGTGACAGAGAAGTGTGGCAGCCAGTCACCGTCAGGTTATATGTGTGAGTCAGAATACTGGCCAGGAGAAGTAAAAATGTATCATCACTGCCGTAAATGTACAGTGAGTTTTGCAAAAACTGAACCATTCATTGAATGTTTCCTGTCAGCTGCTAAAAAAAAATCTCAGTTTCTAGTAAATATTGAAGATAACTAAATTTAGCCAAAGTCTGATATTTCCATTCTTTGTTCAGGAATTTCCCCACAGCTTCCCTTAGACCACTTCTGCTTTGTAAGTTTTTTGGTTTTGCTGATTTGTTTAATGTTTTTTTTTTTTTTTTTTTTTTTTTAGTATTATTTTATTTAATTGGCAAAACATAAGCAGTTCAGTTGTCTTTGTTTAAACGTTGATTTCACTTTCAGTTATGATAAGTGTGTCATTCTGTCATCTGACATACCTGTTTCAGAAAACTCTCCCTGCAGTTTATCCCACATCAAAGGGAATTTCCCTGTCCGCCTAGCTGGTTAAAATTAGTTTTTTTTTTCTTCCTCTTGCTCTTCTTCAGATTTCCTTTTGACATGGTGTAATTATTTTTTATGTCTTTGTAAATATGGGAAAAGCAGCTAAAATGCAAGTGCTGTTTATTGCATTATTTCTTGTGTTTATATTCAGAAAGGAAACAAGCAAAGGCAGGTATAGGCTCAACAGTTTAAATAAAATAAAATCAAATACAAGCAAAACATTGTTTCTCAAATCAACCAATTAAATCACATAACTATTAATTCTTGACAAAGACAAAAAAACTGAATAAAACAGCACAATTTCACAATAAAACACAGCTATTGGTGTTATATTGTTTATCATTTATGCTGTTTGGTTTGCTGAAGACGTCAGTGATGTCAGTGTTTGTGTGAAAGTGAAGATAATGCTTCATGTTTAGAACATGATGCGATGTCGGAATGTGTTTTGTGAGGGGGTGGGCGAGAAACAAAAAATCTAAACAGAACGTAGCCAAGGTTAAAAAGATGTTGCAGTATTTGCAAACCTATGCTTTGTGTAAGTCATATAATTGTCATCTGGAAGTCTGAAGTTTTTGGAGCATAAAAAATGTGCTGCGACACAAATCACCTTCTTCAAAGGAGACTATATCTTATATATTCTATCACACATGTACCCATTGTAATTAATTAAGTTTTACATAAAATTTGAGGCACAGAAAGTTTCTTGAAGGAATGCAAAATGCTCACAGTTTTAAATCAAAATGGCCGCCACACCCACATTTTGCGAGAAGTGTTGAAAACAGCACTCAACTACCTGAATGTTACCTCAATATCTGTAACTCTGCTTAAGTTCCAACCATTTTTGTGCTTGATTTGGATTAACTTTAAATGCAAATCCAGTAAACTTTCTGAAAGTGGACATTTAGTTCATGAGATATTTTGCAAACAAATATAGTTTAGACCAACATTTTAGAAACATAATGCTCAATCAGTAAACACTAAAAACAT
Organism: Anablepsoides cearensis; assembly: GCA_032275365.1. Classification (NCBI taxonomy): domain Eukaryota; kingdom Metazoa; phylum Chordata; class Actinopteri; order Cyprinodontiformes; family Rivulidae; genus Anablepsoides; species Anablepsoides cearensis. Next base: position 18,121,811 of record JAUBOC010000089.1, on the reverse strand, counting down.
GTATTGAGAATCTGTCTCACTACAACATGAAATTTGAGCTTAATCGTCACACTGGCTAAGATAAACCCATTTTTATGTTTGTTAAATCCCTAAGTTGTGGCCATTTTGAATGGTATTGAGTCCAGAATTTATTTTGTTGTAGATCCAATGATTACTTTCTCAAATTTACTTTCAAATCCATCTGATGGTTTATATTGTATTTTGCCAATCCAAATATATCCACATAAACATAGACAAAAATATTATTGCGCCATCTTAGCATTTGTGGCAGGGAATCTTTAAAAAATAGAAAGCCTTTACGCACAAGTCTCTAAGCATACTAAACAACATTAATACCCTTTAATGGTAGGTGAAACACTGCAACATGAACAAGTGTTATCTTGTATTTTTTTTACAATTTATATTGTTGCATTAAAATATAAATGTTCAATTTACAAATTATTTGAAATCTATTTTTTATAATAAATTAAAAACAACTGAAAATACAAATAATAATAAAAAACGTTAAAAAAAATATTTTTTGGGGGGTGGGGGTAGCCTCATTGAGGGCCGGATACATGGGCCAGATGTGGCTCGTGGGCCACCAGTTGAGTAGCCCTGTCACAAATTTTAAACATTTTAAATTGTATTCATTTATAAAATTATTGAATTTTCCATCATTTTTAAAATTAATTTGATTACTGAAGATCATCTCACTTTGAATTTCTTGACCCACATTAGGGTCCCGCTCCCAAACTTGGGAACCAGCGACTTACAGCGTTTGCACAAACCCCACTGTAGAAACCATGTCAATGCAGGCAAGCCCACCCACTCCGCAACAAACATTCAGTGGTGAGAACATTGTCCATTAATTGAAACATATGGATCTGAAGTTTCCCTTTAGGCACAGATAAGAGCACAGATAGATGCAGCTGGGAAAGACTGTGGAATAATGTTAAGAAACGGGTGAGAAAACAAAGGACACACAGTGGGACATATTTATAGAAGGTGAGAAACTGATACTGAGAGTGTGCAGCAGAAGGCAGAGAGACAGAGAGGGAGTGGGCAGGGCTTTACGTATGAGAGAACAACAGCGCGCCGGGCTGGTGGGACAGAACCTGAGGGAGGAGGTGTAGGGGGGTGGAGGGGGTGAAAGGGAAGCGTGTGTGCTTAAGTGCTTGTGAGTGTGTGAGAGTATGAAATCAGAGCCCGAGTGCAAGAGTGGGATCAGGGGGAGAGATGCTGCGAGAGGATGAGGTCTAGCAGGGTGAGGCAGCGGCGAGAGGCGCTGGGTGTGTGTGTGTGGGGGGAGTGGTAGTGTGTGTGTGAACAGAGGGATGCAGTCATGGCTCTGTGAGAGGGAGCAGCACAGCAACCATAACCATGCTGAGCCCAAAGATAAAACAGGCACGCCGGGGTAAGCGCAATCCCTCCTCCTCCCTTTTCTCTATTTTCCTTCCCTTTCGCTTCTTCCTTTCTTTCACTAGCTGTCTCCGCAGGGCTCCATCTGTCCTGGTGTCTTTGTAACATCATCAGCTGGTTGGGCTCTCATTGATAAAGGCATCAAGCAGGTGTAGTGGTCCCATGCTAGAGTTAAATCTGCACACCAGTGTCCGTCATCTGCTTCTTTCTTTTTCCAGGATGTTTTAGCTCTCCCTTTCTTCCCCCAATGAGAGTTAAGACACTCTTCTACAGGGTGATGTAATCCGTCATTTCTCCAGCAAATGATTCAATCAATTCCAAGCAAATTTGATTGTGCAGGAGATGGGCTGTAGTAAAACATGGCTGCAGGGGAGATTATTCTGCCCTCTGTGGTGTTCTGCATCCTGTGTTGGTTGTGGCTTTTAGCAGGTGACAGACTCTAAAGGGGATGAAGCCGTGACTCTTTGCTCTCCAAATCACAACAGCTGACTGTCAAACATAGTTCCTGTAATGCGGTGTAAAATCCATGTGTAGGAGCTGGGACGTGAATATGTGCCTCTCACGTGGCTGTTTTAAGGATGTATGTGGAAGCTGTAAATCAGAGGAGCAGCTCCTGCCACTGAGGGTATTATGATGCAGAGTTGTCTTCAGTGCAGTTGGTTCCACCGGCTTTAGCATTTTCAGGTTGATTGGCTGACATTTGTTGCCTTACATTAGGGTGTGTCCACATGATTGATGCTTTTAAAGGATTTTATTCCTAAGGGATCTATTTCACACTGACCAAAACGGCAGAGCAAAACCCGGCTATTCTTCAAGAGGTCAGACATTTGTATCTTTAGGTTGGGTGTTGTTCCTCATGGCTGTTGTTGGCTCACTGAGCAGCTTTAAAAAAAAAGGAGAAAAAAAAGCTGATCATAAAAGATGATGGGAAGTGAAGTGGATCTGCTTTCTCCTTCAGCTGGAAAGTGCAGAAGCCACTTCGGTTTTCTTGCCACGTCTTGCAAGGCTTGCCATCTTTCATTTGCTGTAATGGTATTCTCCTTTGATTAGATTCCCAGCTCCGCTCTCCTCCGACCCTTTTTACGCATCATCATCCAGGGCAAATTCAAGCATCATCATCAGGCTGGATCGGCTTTCTGAAACTCAGATATCAGGTTCAAATCTCAAGCAGGCAGGAATCTACTGCACCTGAAGAAAACCGTTACCGGTGAAATGAATGTGTTTGATGCTTCTCAAATATTTAAATAGTTTTTCTATATATCTTTTTAATTTTAAAATATTCTCAACATTCCTTCTAAAAGAAGTCCTCCGAACAGCAGAAATGTAATGATCTTGAGGTATTTTATGGTTTCAGATAGTATGCTGAATAATTAATTAACAAGTTATTAATGTGTTGAAATGAATTCTGATGACATTATTTACAATTACAATATAGACAGTTTTATTGCCTATGAGAAACAAATAGGCAAAACAAACAAATGTTATACAGTCAGGAACACACAGTGTAAAAGTGATGGACCTTGAGAAAAAGCCACCTTTACATTCTCTTCAAACAGAATTATTTCTTCTTATCCACTTAAAAACAGCCTAAAATGCACCAAATCTGCTAAACATCCTTTAACAGCACTGTGCATGCTGTTACAGTGATGTATCACTAATAATTATTCATGTGAAGTTCATTTAAATATTGTCATAATAATGAAGACACATTTATCTTCTGCTTCTATCTAATCTAAAGAGATAAATAGTCCAAATATTGCACATATAACAATGCATTCTTTAAAGATAAATTGAATCTGTTTTTAAATATTATGTGTATTTATTGATCAACCCGTAACTTTATTATGTTTCCGTATTATTGTGGGGGTATCCAGGCACATAGTTCAATTCTATACCACAATCAAGTAACTATGTTACCTTCAGCTGTTATGAAAATGCTGTTTATAAAAAAAAAATTAAATTAAAGGTGTCTGTCTAAACACCTTGAAATTGGGCTCTGTCTCTTTAAAAACCTCCTACTGTTTCTGACACTCCCACTTCAGCACATCGTCACAACAATGCTTTGGGGGAAGGGTACTCTGCTGCGAACTGAGCTCCTGGTAGGAGCTTTGTACAAATAGGCGGTGCTTTGTACCAGCAAGTGTTGTGATTCAAGGATTTCTCAAACATGAATGAGTCAAATCAACACTCTGGTTTTTGATGATGAGTGGATGACAATTATAACATGATATAAAGCACAAAAAAGCTGTGTCCAATTTTGATCTTGCTTTCGTAGTTCGTGTGAAAGTTTGAGTGATTTCAAGTTCAGAAAATTTTGAATACTCTTTTTTTTTTTACTTATTTTAACTCGTGTATTGCTGCAGTCTCAAACCAACCAGACACATGTTTTTTTCATCCTAATTTAGTGTACAGTCTGCTTTTCTAAATGTACAGATAATTTGTGAGCTTTGCGGACCACTCAATAAGCAGTGCATCCTCTTCATGAGTAGAAAGTGAGAGATTATGACGTTTCGGCGTTCATGGAGCCAGAATATTGTATGACTGCTGTGCAGACAAAATGCTCCGTCTTCATGGTCTCTATTACCAAAGGGCTTACTGCTCTCAGCACTTTCCAAAGCTCCCTCATAGATCATCTGCTTCAATACTTCTCAGAAGATTTGTGAGGACTGGACTGTTTGGTAGATAAATCTTGCCGAAGCAGTTTAAATTTACATTTGTGCTCCTTGTTTATGAACTTCAGCTGCTTTATTGTAATATTTATTATTAAATTTAAGCTCAAAATGTACTTATTTGTCCTTGTAGATGTAATCTTTCCTCAAAATCTCCCGTTTGGATTAATATTCATCATGTTTCTGAATAAACCTGACTGCAGGTGAATGTGATATTTGTGGATTCATTTCATGCCAGAATTAGGAAGTCCATTAAACTCAGAAAGCTGCCACTGACTTGTTGATTAAATCAGTTAATTTGGTTCAGATTCAGACTACTTAAACAATAATATGGAGCAACACTTCAATACTTTGAACAGTTAATCCACCACTGGTTATTATCATAACTGTAAATACACTTTACAGCAATAAGTGGTGATGCAATTTCTGCAAAAGATTAGACTTTGATCTTTGTACACTAATAGTGCTAAATTTCAGTTCCTCCTTCAAATTTCCTGTCTCCATAATAAAGATGTGGCCGTGTCTGCTATAAATATAGACCTCTGACTTCTTCTGCTGCCAGCATACAGTATTATTAATGACGGCTCTATGTGCTTTATACTCTTCCACCTTCCCTGCAATCAAAACTCTGCAAATGAAGGACATCCAGAGAGGGGAGGAAGCGACGTCCAAGGAGAGAGCAAGAGTCGGAGAAACCGCGGAAGCAGGAGAAAGAAAAATGGAAAGAGAGATTTCTGTCCAGCCCCGTACTGATACCTTCCCTGCTGTCCTCAGCAGAATGCAGGATGCAATTAACAGGGAGAAAAAAAAGATGCCATTGATTCTTCCCTCTCCCACTGTCTTGTGTTTATCTCCTCCTCTGCTCCCCGGGGATCATTACATTGTCACTGCTTTTGCTCTATGGCTTTGGCATAAAGATGCTAATATTTAATCCATACTTGTAATCACACTGTGGCCAAGAAAGCATAACATGGTCCGGAGCAGATGTGAAATTGTATGTTCCTTTTACTGAAACAAAACACGTTAACAATAAAAATGCAGCATGAGCTATATAAAAATGGATTTGCTACATTTGTTTGGAGTGATTGTGCATACCCTTCTCTTTGAATATACTGTATTACTCATTTATCTTTTGTAATTATAGCTAAACAGCAGAGAAAGCCAATCCCATTCCCAGCTTTACTGTACGCGGTGTATTTTCTTATCTCTCCCTCTCTGATTGTATTCCTCCAGCAGTTTCCCCTCACCATGTCTCATTGTTTGTCTTCATGTAGCACGATCCAAGAGCATGGTGCTTGGAGAGTTGTCTCGACTCTCCAGGCCCTGCTCTCCTCAGGACCAGGAGAAACCCCTGAAGGCAGGCTGGCTCAAGAGGCAGAGGAGCATCATGAAGAACTGGCAGCTGCGCTGGTTCGTTCTGAGGGCCGAGGCTCTGTACTTCTACAAAGACCAGGACGAAAGCAAGGCGCAGGTGAGCCGACCTGACACGCAGGGAACACATAAAGCTGCAATATTTGGGATTCACGCGATCGCTAATAACATGGTAACAGGCTGTCCTCTACTTCCACTCTAAGAGCTTAGCAGTTGACTTTTGATTCTATCTTTGCTGGACGGATTGTAAACGTACATCCAGGACCATCAGAGGAATTAGATGAGGAGATGTTTCCCTGAGTCATCCCTCTGTTGGACGGCTGCCCAGAGAGGAGAGTACTCCCAACTCTACGAAGTTTAAAAATGCGCCGCACGTCCAAGACCAAAAGCCCCGCTTGTCTCTCGCTCTGTTTCACACCTTCTTCTCTTTTCGCCAACAGGGCTGCATTCCTCTACAGGGGAGCCAGGTCAATGAGGTGCCTGCCAATCAGGATGAGCCTGCTCGACACCTGTTTGAAATTGTTCCAGGTGAGTTGGCGTGGTGGCGACTTTGTTATGTAAGAGGATAATCCTTTGTTTGAGTGATACTGATGATCCGTTCAGCTGAATAACAACCAGGAAAAATAAACAAACCAGTGAGGCATTTTTTTAAATAAAAGATGTTTCTGCTAAATCCAACATTGGGATGTTTTTATTTTGGATTTTAAGAGGAAATTAACAGAATTAATTTAGCAATAAAAATATACACATTTGTTGCAAAACCTAAAAAATTATTTTGAACAATAATTTGTTGGTGCAACAAAATGGAAATTATTTTTGTCTTTACCACTGGATTGGTAAAATCTACTCAAAACTTTGCATTTTTCAGCCATTTGAAAAGCATTTTTTTAAAACTTGGGATTAATAAAACATTCTAAAATCGGTATTTTATGAAGGTAGAACACTGAAAACCAGACTTTATCCTTATTTTGTTTTCTGTTTACACACTGAGCACCCTGACTGCATCATCAAACATCTTCTGCACCAATAACCACAAAGCATCTGAAAAACCAACAGAACAGGTTACCATCATAAACTTGACCAGTGGTTAATCTGGAGACTAAATCAACTATACTGAAAATGTTAAGTCATCCCCCATTTGTGGAGCCTCCTAGATGTATGACACCCTTAGCATTGGCCTATTCTGCCTATGCCTAGGCTCTAGCTATGAATATTTTTTATGCTTGTACAAAATGTCACCAGGTATGAATTTCAAAGCATTGAATGACTTCCTGATGTTGATTGAGTACTTTATATCTAAATGCTTCAAATTCCAATTTTTAAAAATCCTTTTCATATCTTATCAAAGCTACTGGTTTTAGCTTATTTAAGAATAACACCATTGGTTTTTTTTTTCTTTTAGAAGACCAGATTTTCTTTTTTAAAGTTCATCATTAAGATGAAAATATCTGGGAAATGGTTTAAGTTGAAAAGTCTGCATTTTGTCTCTATATTAAACAAACACAAATATGTTATACACTATAGAAATAATAAAATACTGCAGGTACTTTAAGTCTCTCATTAGCTATTTATAATAGCTACATCTTATTTAGCCTTACTTAATCATTGATAAATGGTTAGCTAACCTTGAAAACATAAATAATTAAGGATTAGTCATACTTAATAAGCTATAAATGAACACATTTATTAATGCTTTACCAATAATGGCTAATTACGTCCAAAACCAACATACTGTTGTTTATTCATAACTCATGAAATAACTATTGTGTTTTTGTATGTAAATGCTCATATAGATGTACTCTCACACCACATATTATACATTTATTAATGAGTAGACAACATTTGAATCCTGCAGTGCATTAATATTTAGGCAGCAGTTAAGTCTTTTTGTAAACCTTTTTAAAGTGAAGATGCTTTTTAAAGTATTTGTTAATGTGAACAAAACCCTGAATGGTCACATCAGATTGAAAACATGGTCAAATCAAACATTCTCTAACTATTAATCTATGTCTAACACATTTATATAGTACATTTATATGAGCATATAGTACATTTATTATGAGCATACAGTATATAGAGTAGTTAATTTACGAGTTATTAAGCATGAAAACGCAATGAGTATGTTGGTTCTGGAAGTAATTAGCTTTTATGGGTAAAGCCATAATAAATGTGTTCATTTATAGCTTATTAAGTATGAATCATCCTTAAATAATGATGTTTTTAATATTAACTAACTATTTATTAATGATTAAGTAAGGCTAAATAAGGTGTAGTTATTATAAGGTGTTACCAGTTTCTCTTCTATTTCAATAATGGAAATGCAGTTCAACATTTTTCATTTTGTGCATAATTTGTTAGTAAAATAACAAAGTGGTAAAAAACCTCAGAGGAACCGATCCTGGACAGAGAGAGAGAGAAGCAGCTGAGTGAGAGGCATGGTGCAGTTGCTGCTGTCTCCAGGGAGCACTGTTCTTTCTGGGTTGTTTCTCTCACAGACAACACACTTTGCACCACAGTGCAGGACATCAAAACGAAAACAGGTGCTGATATGTAGCCCATGAGCCACCAGGTCCCCTATACAAAAAGCAATTTAAAAGAAATCTGCTTTGGATTGCACAATATGTAAGAGTGTGTGTTCTTTTACGTTTGTATTTCTTGTTTTTTTTTTTTTTCTAAAATTGGAAAGACCCTCATGGAAATGTTTATAAAAGTAAAGAGAGAGAATTTCAACTACTTCAAAGGTCTGATAAAATAAGCCAAATGTCAAACTTAAATGTCAAATAGAGCTGTCCCCTGCTGACTGCACTCAGAGGAAGGGAAAACAGAGCTGCATGCTTGTGTCTTTGTACTTTACAGGGGTGCTTGGCTTAATGATGTTATTGAAAATACTGTTAATGGTATGTGTTTACAGATGATCCATTGGTTCTGCAGTTACTGCTGCTAAGCTTTTTGCAAAATCAGTGTCTGTTGTTTGTATGATTCTGGGTGTTTAAGATGTGACGGTCGTTTTACCTCATTGATCCAGAAAGTAATGAAATAGGGCTGTGTGTTTTCAGGCGGGGCTGGAGAAAAGGATCGAACCGGCGTGAGCCATGAATCATTCCTGCTGATGGCCAACTCACAGAGTGACATGGAGGAATGGGTCAGAGCCATACGAAGAGCTATTTGGACTCCACTCGGTGGAGGTGTGATGCTTTCAAATGCAGATCAACATCTACACTTAGATACGTCGCGATGATGTAAGGATCTGTAATCCCACTGAAAATTGATCTTAGTTGCTCCGTGTGCTCTGTTCTGTGTGGATGCAGGTATCTTTGGGCAGCACTTAGAGGAAACAATGTCATGTGAGGCGCAGTGTGGCCCCCAGAGAGCCGTGCCTGTGCTGGTCGAGCAGTGTGCCTGCTTCATACGCCAGCATGGACTCAAGGAGGAGGGTCTTTTCAGGGCCCCTGGGCAGACCAATCATGTTCGAGAACTGCAGGATGCCTTTGACCGTGGCGAGAAGCCAGTCTTTGACAGGTGAGGCGAGCAGGAGGGGGTGTTTTAAGTAGAGCAGCAAGGAAAATCATTACCAGTGTGGAAGAAATCTAGTGTCTGCATCGCCTTTTTCTTACAGTTCCACTGACGTCCACACAGTGGCATCACTGCTGAAGCTGTACATCCGAGAGCTGCCAGAGCCAATAATCCCATTCTCCAAATACACGCAGTTCATCTCTTGTGCTCAGCTTCTTACCAAGGATAAAGAAATGGTAACTGTTGCTTTTAAATGCTTTGCGGATAAATATTATTCTCTTCTTTTGGCATTTAACGTGTAATATTTTGTTAAAGGGCATCCTGGAACTGGGCAAACAGGTGAAATCCCTTCCTCAGGTCAACTATAACCTCCTTAAATACATCTGCAGGTAAATAAACTGTGTTTTGCACTTTATTGTTTGAGTCATCCATCTTTTGTGTGATTGTGACAGGCTCCATTGTAGCTGCCTTTTTATTAACTGTTTCATAATTGATGACTGTCAGCATGTCAGACAATGACGTTCATTACACCCACACTAACATCAGACGAAGTGACATCACTGGCTTGACATGTCTGCTCTGCCTTCTGCATTAATATTTCTTAATCTGAGCCCACACATCGGCCCTCAGTCATGACTCAGACCTTGTGTTTGATCAACTAAATTTGACAGGTTTCTGGATGAGGTTCAGTCTCACTCCAACAACAATAAGATGAGCGTTCAGAACCTGGCGACTGTGTTTGGACCGAACATCCTTCGGCCAAGGGTGGAGGACCCCGTTACAATGATGGAAGGTTGGACATCAGGCTGATTGTTTTGAAGCTTTGTGTTTTTAAATCAACCTTACACATCTTAAGCCTTTGCATGTTTTTGTCTTCGTAAACAGGAAGTTCGCAGGTCCAGCACTTGATGACGGTGTTGATCAGTGAACACCACCGACTCTACCCAAACGAGGAATCCCAAACTATGAACAAAGTTTCTAACCAACAGGACTTGCAGCGATGCAAAGTGGAATGGCTTTCCCAGGAACAAAATGACCCTCCCTGTTCAACAGAAGCGAGCTCTACAACCCTTAAAGAAAATCCCCAATCTTCCGCTCCTCCCACGGATGAAAAGCTGACTACGTCAAGCCCTGCTACATCCAATAAGACTGATAGCAGCCAAAACAAAGAGAAAGATAAAAGCAAGACCAATGAGAAAGCGGACGGAAAAACAGAAGAAGGAAATGAAGTAGCCGTTAGCCCAAGCAAACAGTCTAAAGCCCTTCCTTCATGGAAGGGCTCCTTCAAGGGCACTGCAGCCTCCGGGGGGCCAAGGGGGAAAATAGGTGGCTCTGCAGGGGATGTGTCAGCAGCTGGCGGGAGCAACTGGCTGATGAATGGCCTGTCGTCCCTCCGAGCCCACAGACGCACCACCTCATCTGGAGAAAAGGTGAAAGACTCTACTTTATCTCTAAAGGACTCAGGCCTTTCTCTTAAAGAAACCACTCTTCCACTTAAGGACTTGCAGAGAGACTCCGACGAGGAGTCCTCCCGAACATCTCTGCCCCTCAGGGTCCTCCAGTCCCACAGACTGTCTGCCTATGACAATGTTGGACCCTCCAGCCTAAGCCTGCCCGCTGACACCTCGTCCATCTGGACACCCTTTGAGATCACGATAACGGAGACAGAGGGAAGTGATAAATTAGAGCAAGTGACAGACAAAGCAAATACGTCAGATCACAGTGCAAGTGGCAATGAGGAGGATGTGGCAGGAACAAATGAAGACTTCACAAGAAAGTTCGCCCAACTCAAGCAGGAGCTGAAAAAACAGAAGATAAACTATGAATCCTGCATCCACAAGTAAGAGCCAAATGCTTTTCTTCATATATTTCATCAGCATAAAATGTAATGAATAACCTCTTCTTCTCTTCTTTGAGGTTGGAGGAGTCCTGCTCCAAGTACCAGTCCCAAGTAAGCCGCCTTGAAGAAGAGCTGGATCAGGAGAAGAAGAAGTTTCAAATGCTGGAGATCCGACTCAGGAACTCGGAGCGGGCGCATCAGGATGCAGAAAATCGGAACCTTCTCCTCCAGAAAGAGATGGAGGAATTCTTCAAGACGCTTGGAGATCTGACTTCAGGAGCACCACAGGCCAATTAGAACAGACCCAGACTATACCGCCGTCTGGTTCTGGAGGAGCTCGGTCTTTTGGAAGACCAACAGGGCCCGAAGCCTTTAAAAACAAATACCTCTAGTGCAGCGAAAAACGCCATCTTCTCCTCTTGTCCTGTGCCTCCCACTGAGCTGCACTGGTGCCAAACAAGAACTCCTCTGGACCAAGAACTTCTCAGCTTGTCATTCCAAAAAAAAAAAAAAACTTTTACTAAAATGCGCCATTAAGTTAAATTATTTACTTACTAAACTGCTTCCTGTACGACCAGTAAAAGCCTTATGCATCCAGTGTTGTGTTTTCGTTAGTTTTAAAATTAGCTAGTTTACATGATGGTAAAATGTGAGACGCTGAAGTTCAACTTTTTCTGTGCTAAAGCTGGAGGCTTCTACTCTGGATATAGTAACTGATCCGTTAGGGAGTGAACTCGGAAACTAAAAGTCATAAAACTTGCCTTTTAAAATCCACCTCACCTTAAGATTGCAAGATCATGTCAGTGGTGCTGAATTGATTTTATATTTCTCTAAAATGGACCTGCATTTGTGCTTAGAAAAAAAAGTCTTGCCAAGTCTTTTCTTTTGGTTTGTTTTTTTTTCTCTTTCAAAAGATAGGTAGGCAAGATCATAAAACGGGAATTCAAAGCAGCCTGTTGAGATGTACCAGGAAAATCAAGGTGCATTTTGGGAGTTATTGCTGAAGGGTTGAAGCCTGGTCTGCCTAAAGCCATGAAAACAAGTGGCAGACACCCACCTCTGGATCCTCGGAAAACACCCATGCAGCTGGAAAATGTACAGATTCTGACTACACTAATCCATAGATTATACAGTATTTAAAAAAATGTAGATAAACAGTATCTCTAAGATGTATAAGTAACTGATGCCTTCTAGCTTGAAATAAAATTAAAAAAATCATTTTTTTGTATTTGTTTCAAAAGATTTGTTCCACAACACTGCATCTTTAACGAGGTAGGCCTGCCCTAGACTCGTCTGCATTTAAAGCGCCTGTGACATGCATATTCTTCAAATACAAACAGTCAAAGAAAACATCTTTATACTTAAGAAAATTGGCATTATAAACATGATTTTACCCATTTTGTCACATAACTGCCCTACTTTCTTTTGAATTTGCCTCAGTCAAAGTGAAACAGGAACTGACATCAAAGGGGAACTCATTAATAAAATAAACTTGCTGGTTTCTGTTTATTAAAACATTTTTTATAAACTTTAGCTCTTCTTCATCTCTCTTTGATAGCGACTAAAAATAATCCAAAGAAACATTAGATTCTTCTCTACAGTCTGTTTTGTTAGCTTTTGTAACAATGCTCTGTTCACATGCAGACATTCC
>JAUBOC010000089.1:18054720-18076743 GCA_032275365.1 Anablepsoides cearensis | reverse complement strand
ACTGGCAGATAATTTAACTTAATTTGAGTCAAATTTTCAGGCTAACAAGACAAATAATCTAAAAACAAGATTATTTTGTTTAGTAAATCAGTCTCAAAACAAAATCAAAAAGATTTTTATTTTTTTGGCTGGATATAAGATTTTAAAACTTGGTTAGACTAACATTTTTTGCAGTGCCCCTTTTAAGTGTTTGGACAATCATAGTAAAAGTTATGAGTGAAATGTTATTTTAGCTGCTCCACCTACAATATGTGTGTTTTTTGCAGTGGAGTTAGAGAGGAGGCAGATGGGAGTGTGACCTACTGCCTTATGGGAAATGGACTGACTATAGTGGCAGATGAAGAGTACCTGACCATCAGCTCCACTCTGGAGACCCCTCCCAGCCTTCCATCCAGCAACGCGCCAACAACCAACCCAGACGCCCTCGACTCTCAAACCTCCAACAGCTTCCAGGCTCCGAACCTCAACCCTCACGTCCCCGCGGCCCCCCTCCCCCCCTTCAACTTCCCATCAGACAACTCGTCCCCGTCCCCTTTGAACCACCCGCCTCAGCCGCTCACCACGCAGCCCCCGAAAAACAAGCACCACCCCATCCAGCAGGGGCTTCTTCCGAGCCACTACAAAGCCACGTCTAAGAATATCCAGCCTAGTGTGCCTCCCTCCCAGCCTCCGCCGCTGACCCCCATCACAGCCCAGGTTATCTCCTCAGTGCCTCCGTGCGCCGGTGCACCTGCTCCAACGCTGCCAACCTCAGTGCTGCCCTCCCCTGCCCAGATGCCGACACAGCTGAGAGAAGAACTGGAGAGGAAGCTGAGGGAGTTCGATGACGACGACGACGACGATTTGGACGAGGAGGAGAAAGAGAGTCGCAGAAAGGCAAGTTCCATTTTTTTGTGTTTTTCAACTTAAAAATCATCAGAACTGTGCTTGTTTCCCTGTTGGACAGCAAAGTGTTATAAAATTAGGTGAATGCTTACTTTTAAAGTTCTAAAAGGTCTGGCCCCATCATATCTCTGTGATCTCCTTAACGTGCACACCACAGATAGAACACTTCACTCACCAAACAGTTTCTCTTAGATGTTCTTAGATCTAAGCTAAATTTCAGAGGTGATCGGGTTTTTGCAGTTTCTGCCCAAAACCTGTGAAATAGTTTAACTTTTTGCATTTGGACCATTGAGACCATCTACATGCTTAAGACCCATCTTTACTCCTTGGCTTTTGATTCTGGCAGAGTTTGACATTCTTTTAGATGTTTTTATGTTGTATTTTTCTATTTCTTTGTTGTTTTATCCATTCATTTGACTGAGTTGTAAAGCACTTTGGTGTTTTAAAGTGCTATATAAACATTAACAAATTAAAGGGATCATCGATTTATCCATCTTCTATACCTGCTTGAGTTTGTGCAGGATTACAAAGACTAGGGACCTCATGCATAAAGGAGTGCGCAGCTTTCACACTAAAAGATATTGGTACAAATTAAGAAAAGTGCGCCGCACCGAAAAATTCAGATGTATAAAACTGCGCGCACGCATGTTTCTGCGCACCTTTTCTTTTATACATCCCAACGAACCGTGGAACTGAGCGCACCTGATATGCCTCCATTTAAATTTGTCAATTAGATGTAAATGAGTCCAGCGTGTGAGATTCTCCTCAAATTGTCCTCTCTGTGGGATCAGAAAGGATTTTTAGATGCAGGAAAAATATACATTAAATGGAGAATGAGTGAGAAAACTTTATAAATAAGTAGTGGGCTGTAAAAATTAGGGGTGCAACAATACATATACCCGTATTGAACCGCACCGAACCATATCGAAGACACTTGTATCGAACAATACAGATTTTTTTTTAATTTATTGTATCAACTTGTCTTCTTAAGATGCTCTGTTGAAGGATCAGTGGATCTGCGTTCAACTACTCCACCTAGGCTGCATTTTCGAGTGCAGATCCATTTAGAAACTTGCTGTTTCAGCAACATTTAATTTAAAAACTGGACTTTTGAGTTTAAACAAATGTTTATTATTAATTTCACTAAATTGCAAGTTAAAAAGGGCATGGAAATTTATCTTTTTTGTACCGAAAAAAATATCGAACCGTGAGACTAAAGTATCAAACCGAACCAAACCGTGAATTTTCTGTATCGTTGCACCCCTAGTAAAAGTGTGTTTGCCACACGCAAAGGTGTGTACGTGCGTGTGTGAAGCTGCTGTCTCCAGCGGTGCGTGAGGCTGAGAGACTTTTCCACCTTTACGTGACTTTCCGGGTTAAAACTGTCGACTGAAAAACTTTGCGTGGCTGCCGCTCATTGTCACGGCAGGTGAAAAATGTGTGTATATTTACGCAGACTTTCACGTAACGTTGGCTTTGATACATCCCAACGTGGGCGTAGAACCTGGCGCACGCAACCTTTATATGTGTATGCTTTTTTTTTTTTTTTTTTTTTTACTTTTGCAATAAGGTGTCTATACATGCTTGTTGTTTTTTACCTGACAGGGTAGGATTAAAGAGTTTGAGCTTACTGTGGTTCTGACCAAGTCCAGGAGTGGAAGCTTCGGGTTCACCATCACTCGAAGCAAACTGGACAACTGCTACTACATACAGGACATACTGGACAACCCGGCCAGGGCAGATGGACGCCTCAGAGCTGGAGACAGGCTCATCACCGTACGCACTGCAGCATATGCAAAAAATAAAAACAAACAATTGTTCTGGTTATTGAATGTGTGCCTTTTTCTGATGCTCCGTCGCGTTCCGCCAGGTAAATGGGCACGATGTTACCAGCGTGGCCGACGACGTCGCCATGACCGTCCTCAGGTCGTCTCCGAGAAGACTGAGCATGACCCTCGGCCGAGCGGTCAGTAACCTGGTGGCTCCGCCTCCCTGTGACAGTCTACCTGATGTTGTTCTCCACAAGACACCTTCGGGACAACTCGGTGGGACTTTCGAACTTCTAAACCAAAGTTTTCAACACACCTGTTGCTCGAGTCCCTTTTCACTCAAACAATGCCTTTGTGTGCGTCCCCTCTCCAGGGATAAGGCTGACAGGTGGTATAGGCAGCAAATGGCAGGGCATCTATTGTTTGGATGTGGTGCCAGGCTCCCCCGCCAGCGAGGAAGGCAGTGTCCAACCCAACGACAAGATCCTGTACATCTGTGGCAGGTGCACCCTGGGAATGACCTTAGAGGATGCAGTCAAAGCCTGTGAGATCGCCCCTCGTAAGGTTAAACTAAAGATTATCAGGTATTTGACCCTTTTTTTGGCTGAAAAAAAAGAACAGATTTTATATTTTTGAATTTCTAAATGATTTTTTTCTTTTGACCCAGAGAAGACCAGCCAGTTACTCCTAAGGCCAAGTGGAATGGTAAGTTTGAAATGCTTTAATTGCCTAACGAACCCACCTGCAGGATAATTTGGTTGTTATGCATTGATGGACAGCCTGGAAACTAGATCTGTGTGTGCTGAGCAGAACAGCATCACTTAAAGCTCAATCATTCCCAGAGAACTTAAGTATTCTAGGAAGCAAGGTAATGGCTTGTCTGTGCATGTTGTTGCAGGAAAAAACAAACACTTTTCGTCTTTTTTTTTTTCTTTTACCTGACTTTTTAACAAGCTTTCTTTCAACAGGCCTTTTTGACTGGAAAAAAGACAAGAAGTTCTTTGCTCGATTCGAAGAGTCTCCCTCGCCTGAGAGGAAGTCCTCTACTGAAAATAGTGAGTTTTTTTTATTTTATTTTATTCTTATTCTTATTATAGTTTATTTTCCCTCTTATAGTTCTTTTGTCAGTGCAAAGTTGGGGCTTTGTGCTGACTGAAAGGTCGCTCTTTGCTAATATTTGAGTGTGTGTGAGACAGAGAGAGCTCTCAGTGATGACAGACAGATCCTGGGCTCTCTCTGTAAGATTAATAATTAGCGAGCCTCCAGCCCTCCACCGGTGTATTAGACTACAAAGCCAAAGACATCACACACACACACACACACACACTGATCAGGACCCACACAGGTGGTGGTCTATAGAGCAGGAGGCTCAGTTGCCTGCCAACGGGACATAGAGCAGTACAGGACAGGGCAGAGATCTGCCTTGCTCATCTGTCGTAGAAGAGGAGACGCATCCATCAACTCTATTTTTTTTATTTTTTTTTTTTCAAAAAAATGTGTGAACAGGTGCAAGGTTAGTTTGTGTCCTACTGGCTGATGAGTTCAGGTTGGGGTGTTCCAGCTTCGACTTTTACTGCCTGTTTAACCATGTTTTTTAGGAAACATGGTTATAAGTGCTATTTCTATGTTTTGACTTTCTATGTTTATGTTTTTCAGCTGAATCCGTGTGTAGGACTGCCGGGAGGTTCAGGGGTCTCTCTCTCACCCAGGAACAGGATGTACGTTTCTGAAAGTTTTTCAGTATCGTCACTTGTTTTGTTTCGTGCACTTTCGATTTTTCTTGTTTTTTTTATACAGCGAATGTCTTTTGAAGGGGGAAAGCTCTGTAACATGACTCCACATTAGTCTGCATACAGAACAGTTCGAAGTTGATGTATGCCAGTTCTGTTTTAATTCCCCATTTCTTTATATTTAATGAGCTTTCGTCCCTGTAGAGCTGCATCATGCAAGTGGAGTTCAAAAAACCAGAGGGAGGCGGTCTGGGCTTTGCTTTGGTCGGTGGAACTAACGGCAGCATGCTCAGAGTGAGGGACATCTGCTCTGGTGGACTGGCTGAGCAGGACGGCCGTCTGAAAGTGGGGGATATTCTTTTAGAGGTAACCAAACATCCATTAATTAGTTTTATTTTTTACTATTTTGCAACAGCGATGAATCGATTCTTGATGTTTTTCACCGGCAGGTGAACGGTGTGATTGTGTCCGGGCTCAGCCACAGCAAGGTGGTGGATATTCTGCGTAAGGCCGAGGGGACGGTCCAGCTCACCATCTGCAGGGACATTTTGCCCCTGAAGTATTCCGAGTCTCCCACCCCTCCGAACATGTCGGTTTATACGGAAGCTATTTTAGCGGAGCAGCCTGCTCACGTGTCCGGCCATGACACCTGCTCCACACCTGACGTCATGCTGAACCGGCCAGTCGAGTTTCCCCCTGGTAAGATTCCCAGAAACCTTTTTATTTATATTATCTTAAAGCTATTGCAAAAACACAAAAGTTACAAACATAATGCTAACTTATTAGACAGCATTTTGATAAAGCTAGCCTATATTGAGAGCTACAATTGCTGTTTTAGAGGCGTCCTCAGACCCTGCCGTTAACAAAACAGAAGTGATCCTTACCTCGCCGCCTCCTCCTCCACCTCACAGAGTGACTGTTGTGAGAGAAAAGACTTCGACGGAAGAGGTACCGCACATTTTAACTACAGCGACCACAATTTGACAAAATCTATTAGTTTAAATGAGATCATGCTCCACGTCTCTTTACTAACCTCCACTAACATCTTGCTCCTCCTGTCTGTTGCCTCCTCTGGCTGCTTGTCTGTGGGGACAGGAGAGTTGTAATAACACCCCCTCTCATCAAGCTTGCTGCCCATCCCTCAATGTCACTGACATGTTGCATGGAGCCACTGACAGGTATTAACATCTGCAACGTGTCTCCTCCTGTAATGTCTCTGTGGTTTCCCTCTCCTCTGTCCTTTTTTTCACCACCTTCTCCTGCTTTCTCCAATTGTTTCGTATTGTGAAGTTCCACTTTTGACCACAGGGAGGCAGCAGAGAGCAATAAAGGACAATTGTAGTTGTCTGTAGGGAGCTAATATTTGTATTCTGGATAGTTTTTCTTGTTATAGTTTAGCATCTAACACAATTGAATGAAATGATACTGAATTTGTATTAAAATGGACTAAATGCAGTTTTAAAATCCAGCTGGAATGTATTTTAGCATCTTGTCCGTGTAAATTTAAGCTCAGCATTGCATGAGTTTAAGCTTCTCTGTGGTAAAATAAGGATTCTCCATCTGACTTTCTCAGGAAACAAATTGTGACCAAACTTTTGGATCATTCCTGCAAAGATGTCCGCAAAGCCCAGTCCGATGGTTGGAGCAGCGAAGAAGATGATGTATTTGATGCAACGAGTCAGGAAGTGTCCTCTACCCAAACAGGTTTTTAGAATCACCTTGATTTACTCTTTTTTATGTGCCAGAGCAAAATCTTTACCTAAAAGGAAGCTCTGCTCCTCAGGTCCGCCGCTAGTATCAGAGGAGGAGCTGGCCAGTTTAGCCCTCGTTACTCCTGCCAGGTCCAGCCAGTATTCAGGCTTCAGGGTCAAAGCTCTCATCCAGATTCTGCAGCATCAACTGGACCAGCAGGAACTGATTAAAGAGTTCATGGTGAGTGTGTGTTGGAGTTCCCCTTGAGAATATATGCAAGACAACTGTCCTGCACTGATCTTTGCATCCAAACTATACAAGATGCAGTTAATAAACCTTCAAATGTCCAAACACAGACAGACAGTTTTATGACAGTTCAGTTCAGACCTTTATTGTTGCTCAGGGGGAAATTTATTCTTACAGGAACATGCTGTAAGAACACAGGAACCTGACCAAATTCAGCCACAAAAATGTGCTCATTTGAAAATTCCATTGGTGTATCAGTAATAAGAAATAAACTAAGAGGATAGAGCACTGCCTAAATGCCTTAAAGGACTTGGCTGATTGAAGTGTTTTTGTTGCATTTGGAGGAAAGAAAAAAAATTTCTATTAAACTATTTTTATAGCTTGTACCTTTGACCAGATGTACAGTATGGCAGAGGAACAGATTCTCCCATAAAAGTTGATATTGCTGACTAGAACTGACCTTACTACTTGGTTTTGGACATTTTTGACAAGGACACTTGCTGTAGGCCAGGGATGTCAAACTCATTTTCACATGAGTGTTATGGTGGCCTAAAAGGTTTTACAAAAGACTAAACAGTATTTTAACACGTCCTCTTATAAACACTGAAAAGTACTAAGTGTACGACTGACTTAATCTGAAGTAAATAATACAGAAATAATATTAAAAGTAAAACTAAGAGAGTTTTACTCACTGATGAGTTGTAGTGAGTGGCTGCCATCTTTATTCAGAACTCTCCCACTTTCTGACAGGAAAGTCAGAAATGCATTATGGGAAATGTAGTTTATGGTTGATACTGGCTTTAAAGCAGCTCACTACATATGTTTTATATATTTTTTAATGTTTTTCCTTTATCATTTGTATTTTCTTTATTTGGTTATTATTTGGTTATGTGGTATTTTGTGGGTCAGATTGCATATTTTCTTCACCCAGCTTCACACATGCTCACAGCTCACCCCTGACTGAAACACGAACATGCAAAGTGTGATAGAATCCTCAACAAACAGTTTGTAAAGCATGACGTTCTTATGTTGCTGTTTGTTGCAGGCTCTGGAGCATCTGAAGCCTTCTGACAACTGTTTGGTGGGAAAAGCGCCTGAGAACAGAGATAAGAACCGCTACAGAGACATCCTACCTTGTAAGACTTTTATTTTTTCATTGGAAGGTTTTAAAGTCGAAGTGCTTTTTTGTTGTTTTCATTACGCTGAGAGGAGGTTAAAGACTGGAGGCGTAACGATTTATAAGACAGCTTATTGACACTTATTAATTAATCAGCTTAAGCTGGCTGTACATTTTTACTGTGAATCTGTTTATTTACTGCTCCTAAGAAAACTGTGCACAACATTTTATAATCTACTCCAGTCAATAATTCACTGGTTTGCTAACTATCAGTGTAATTTTCCCTCAGCCTGCCAAGAATGTGACCATGATGGTCCTTGCAATTATCTTGTCTTGGATTTATATCTTTAATAAATGAGGAAGGAAACGATTCAACAAGCTGCAAAATCGTTAAAAATTACAGGAAGACGATGCAAAGAGATGAAAAAAAAAAAACTCTTTTGGGTTTGTGTTATTTTCTCAGAAATGACCTCAGGAATGTTCCTAATGTAAACCCAGATGCCAGACGAGTACAGAAGTGTTTTCTTGTCAAACCCCTCGCAGTGTGTGGGGGTCAGACGGGTCAGGGTTGAGATGAATGAGTGTGATAAAATGAGAAGTCACCCCCAGTGGAGTTATTACCATGAAACTCACCATATGCCTTGCAGCTTGTTGTAAATGTTGTATTTTGGGGAATAAAGATTGATTGTTGTTCTGATGGACAGTTAGAAGATTTCTGTTCTTTTAAACGGAACAAATTTCTAATTTGTGGCATTTTGTAAGCCTCAGTAAACATTCCTGACTGTTTTCCTGAACGTTTCTCCTTGCTGAGCTATCCTGATATGTTAGCACAGGGATGCTGGCAGGGGTTAAAAAGGCTGGTGCTAATTTGATTTGAGTGTCTGTCATGTAAGCAAAATATCTCATGAACCACTGGATGAATTTTGATGAAAATCAGACAGTACTCCAGTAAAAACAGCTTCAACTGATTAGCTTTTGGAGCTAATCTTATTCAAGATGGCCACCACAGCTAATCAGTCTTAAAAAATACAAAATTGACTACATCTCAGTCAAGTTTCCACTTGAAAATGAGACGGTATACCTCAAGGGGTTATCCATTAAAAGTAAAATAAATAAAATAAAAAATTTGAACAATATAAAGAGAGAAGTTGGTGTAGTTGTAGCTAATAATCCTTATCAATACATATTGTTAACAGATTGTGCAGGATCTTTGTTCAAAACTTTGACATTAACTGTTTAAATCAATTATGTCTGTTTGTTAACAAAATATCTTATTAATACCCTGATGGATTTGAATGAAACACTAATAAAATATTTAGTAGATGTAGAACTATAACTGTTTAACATTTGGAGTCAACTCGATGCAAGATGGCCGCCGCAGCTAATCAATCTTAACAAACACAAAATTGACTACACCTCCGTCTGTTTTAGAAATAATAAGCTAAAATTTGGTATGGTAGTAGCTAAGTCTCATACTCAACACATATTGTTAGCTTAAACAGATCATGCAGGATCTTTGTTCAAAACATTGACATTACTTGTTTAAATCAGTTTTGCCTGTCTGTTAGCAAAATATCTAATGAACGCTTGGATGAATTTTATCAAAACTCTAATAAAATAATCAGTAGATGTTAAACTATAACTGATTAACTAGTCAAATCAATTCAAAATGGCCGCCACAGCTAATGAAAAAGGTAAAAAAAAAGGGCTTTAATGCAGTCAGTTTACATATTTTGTATGGTAGAAGCTATATTGCATGGGATTATTTGCAATATATATAAGATTTGACCAAAAATGCTCTAGTTTTCAAGATAAGATTATCTTAGTTTAGAACTTTAACATGAAAGGAGGCTTTTATTCAAAATATAAATAAGAGTAATGCTTCTTTAGACTTCAAACACACTAAATTAAAACATTATTTATGGGCTTCTATTCCTGCTGCAGATGATGAAACCCGTGTAGCCATTGGAGAGAACCAAGAGTACATCAACGCAAGTTACATCCGCATGCAGGTCGGAGCCGAGGAGCTGTTCTACATCTCCTGCCAGGGGCCCCTGCCCACCACAGTCCAGGCTTTCTGGCAGATGATCTGGGAAAACAAATCTGACGTCATCTCCATGATGACCCAAGAACTAGAGCGAGGAAGAATCAAATGTCACAAGTATTGGCCAGAGAAGCTGGGTGCACCTTTAAACACCGACAGGTACCAGCTTCACCTGGAGAACCAGCAGTTCCTGGAACACTTTCACATAAAGGTCATCCGCATGGTGGAAACAGAGGTAAAAAATTAATTAATTTAAAAATGGAGGGTTATAATTTTTTTTTGCTGAATGGTGAACTTTATTTGGTGCAGAATTACAAGTGACTATCATTCCAGACTGGTGAGAGCCACTTTGTTCATCACCTGAAGTTCACGCACTGGCCCGACCACGGCGTGCCACACAGCTCAGAGCAGCTGGTTCCATTCATTCGATACATGAGGGCCGTGCATCACAAGGGGCCCATCACTGTTCACTGCAGCGCCGGCATCGGGCGGACGGGGGTCCTCATCTGTACCGACATCATCATTAAACTCATTGAAGAAGACTTGCCTGTAAGTGGAAGCTTGTTTTGTTTTTTCATTAAAAATATAACATATATGAGCCATCACATCAAAGTGAGGATTAAGTTAAATTTAGTCAGAATGACCCTAGCCCGTTTTCAGATTTTGGGCTTTTTAAGCTACATTTCGAGTACCTAAATAATCCTAAACCATGAGTGGTTCCAGTGATATGACTGATTTGTCTTCCTAATCAGGATAACTCGTTGATATTTGGTTTCATATCCCATTTGGGGCGGCTGTGGAGGAGTGGTTAGGGGAGTTGTTCTGGAACCGGAAAGTCACCAGTTCAATCCCCCGTTCCATCTGTCTCAGTTGTTGCGTGTAAAGTGCTTTGGGGTCCGGAGGGACTTGATGAAGCGCTATATAAGTTCAGTCCATTTACCATTTATTTTCAGGTTGTTCTAATGTGAGATTTTTGACTAATTGTAAAGCAGAAACCTCAAACAGTATTTAGATATTGAGATTTCTCAGCTGGAAAGAAAAAAAAGACTTTAATAACTCACAGGAATATATGACAATTAGAGGGCTTTTTTGCTCAAAATCATGTTTTTTTTTTGCTACTGCTCAAAGAATGCCTCAAAAAAATCTTTAAGCTTATTTTTCAGCCAGTTCATTCAAATGAACTATTGATCAGGTTCATCATATTTTGACAAAATGCAAATAATACTGTAGTAAAAAAACATTGTAGCAATAGAAAACCTTTGACCATAATTGGTCATAGGTCAGTACAAAATGGACTTTTTTTAGGTTTATATCATGTTATAATGTCATTCCTTCATCCAAAACATACCCAGAGTGTTGCTTTGACTCATTCATGCATGCACTCCTCCCCCGAAGCATTGTTGTGAAGATGTGCTGAAGTGGGAGTGTCAGAAACGGTAGGAGGTTCTTAAAACGACCGGTGCTAATTTAAAGGCACTTAAATACAATGTTATGTTATGATGCAAAGTTAAATTTTACTTTTAATATATTCAGTTTTTCACAACAACTGAAGGTAACATAGTTACTTGAATGTGATAAAGAATTGAACTATGTGGCTGAAAAATACATAACCCCCCCTTTAAGTATCACAGAGTTAGCATTCTGATGATGTCTTCTTGGGACGGGACCACGTGCATCAAATGTAAATGTTCCGCCGTTCTCTCAGCATCCAGACATTTTTATTGGGCGTCTGTGTGAAAATGTCTGGAACGAGTCAACAAGCTGCAGACGTCGGCCTGCCCTCCTCGTCCTCTTTAAGGACACTGCGGGGCTGCAGCCCATGTGTGAAAACAGTTCTTGTTCATTTGTTTTGTGGACTGAAAATAAATGGAACCCGGAGCTCACGGTCACGCTTTAGTTGTTCCAAACAGCTTTCCGTCTGTCTCCAGATCAACGTGAGCGACATCGTGAGAGAGATGAGACTCCAGCGGCACGGGATGATCCAAACCAAGGTGAGTGCAGGCGGTGGAGGTAAAAATGTGCATTTTTGAAGAAATGCTGGTCGTGTTTTTTTTTTTCTTTCTTTTTCAGGAACAGTATCTCTTCTGCTACAAAGTCTGGTTGGACGTTTTACAGGGAATTTTACAGCTTCAAGGCAACCAGTGGCAAGCTGACAGTCCCAGAGACCACAAAGTAGTTTGATAGTTTCAGCTCAGCTGCAGGAATCTGCACAGCTCAGGCAGCGAGCGCTCGACAGTCTGCCCCAGCAGAGCGACACACTAATGACATCGTTCCATTTGATGGCTGCTCCTTTAATCGGCTCCGAAATCTGTTTTTGTCTATTTTGCTACAACGAAAACGTTAATTTTTTAAATGTATTTGTTGTCTGCGTATGTCTTCTTGGTGCTTTAATTAAATCAGCTTAGATCACCGAGGTTGTTTTGCCTTTCAGGTTTTAGTCAAACGCCTTCTGTTTAGTTATTTAATCTTCCAGATTTTATTTCTTTCATTTGAGCTTTTTTTTTTTTATTTACAGCGTAGAATGCAAAACCTGGTTACCTTCAGATCTTCTATTGACCAAAATTGTCATGGAGGTGGAAGCTCATCAAAACCAAAGTTAGTCTTTGTTTGTCACATTCATGTGTAGCTTTTATGTTTTTATTTTATTTAAGTGCACTCGTACCGGTTGACAGCATCGGTTGATTTTTAATTTGTCGTGTAGAGAAATGAAAGAATCAAGTGCCTTGGAAAGACACACCCCACTTGCTCAACAATGAACCATTAGTTGTAAGCAGTAGGGGGGACAAAAAGCAAGAAACTGATTCAACAGCAACTGATGATGGTTTGAATGTAGAGTTTTCCAGCAGCAGGATTGCATCGCATCTTATGAATAGTTCTGTTTTAACCTTGAGAGCTTCCTGTAATTTTTATTTGTGGGTTCATTTTATACAAACCGCCATCATAATCAAAGAGTAAACGATGTAAATCTAACTGCTATACTCTGATACAGATAAAGAATGATTCCTCTTAACAAGTTTAGCTAAAAAAAAGAAGTTTTTCAATTCACTTTTACTAAAATTTGGACGTATAACCACAAAGTATTCAGATTTCTTTTGTAAAATGTACAAAAAAAAACAATTACAGTCTAATTTAAAATGATTGATTGCTAGGCTTTTCAGCGCAATTTACTAAACAATTACATCCTTTATCTGTATTAAACAGCTATTTTATTACAAACTCAGACAAAAATGCAAAAAATATCACAAAGTTTACAGAACTCCACCTCCACAGTCACAGATCGAAGATGATTTATGGCTCATGGTTTGAATTTCAACTTTGGATGTCACTGCTTATGAGCTTTGTTCATTCAGCTGCTAACACACACACATTTACACACACACACACACACGCACCAGCTCCTTATTCCATGCAGACTCAAAAAAAAGTACAGACATCCAAGCCTGCAGTTTGATCAAATTACTTGAACTTGATGAAAATACGGAATGTAACAAAGCAACTCTTTCCACGTGAGGGAGGATACGAATGTCTTTTTTTTTTTTTTTCTTACCTGAGAACATTTTCCAAAGTGTTTGGAGCATGCTGCAAAGACATATGCTATACTGTACTTTTGCCATGTGGGTGGCTGTGCAGAGCCATCGGCCTCTGTAATGTGTACGCAACATCTCCTCACTCAGAGCGAAAACTGACCCTCGGTTTTGTGCGAGTTCTCCTCAAGACTCCGTCGATCATATTTTCAGCCTCACATCTTGGAAACAATGGGCAAAAGCACCTTTTTGCATTCATATGTGAAAATGCATCTTGTACAGTCAATGAGTGCTCATGCAAAAGAAAAAAAATTATTTAAAAAAAGCATTGTGAAATGTTATAACCCTTAATTGCACAACTGCTTATTTATGCTAAATTAAAATCTTGTCACTGTTACCAGCCACTATGTAACCAATAACTGATGTAATACCTCTCTCTTTAATTAAAATCTATTCTGAAACTTGTTTGCGTGTCATAAAACACATTTTTACCCTCACACACACACTCACAACATAACTCAAGTTAAACAACGGAGTGGGGTTTTTTCCCCTCAACGGCACGCAGAGAACAGAAGAGCCGAGGGTGGCCCTAAATCTAATTCCACCGCACCCCCCGCTCCACTTTTACTGCAGGGTATACTCCCTCTTGGGTTTTACTGCAGGGTAAATAAGCTGGTCTCACAGGGGCCTTTTGTGACGGCATGGAAACCCCTGGAAACACACACCAGTTCTCTGCGCACACATAAACCTGGAGCTGGGGAAGCAACAGAGCTGATTTACTCGCTGGCTTTTCTTTATGTCCAGTCCCTCTGCCCTTGTACACGGTTTCTTCTAGCCCACACGATCACCCACCCGCCCACTCGACTTCCTTCTTATTCTCCTTCAGAACTTGTTATTGCCGTAAGTTACTGCAAGAACAACAGCAACTGAAGTTATTCAGGGGCCATTGCCGTTACTAGAAACATGATTTCATAAAGCAGATGACTTTTAAACCCCAAGATAGTAAGAATTACTGCCTGGCTTAAATATGATAAAAGAAGAGAATGATTTCTGTAAATCACCAAAGGCTCAGAGTTACATCAACGTAATATGTACTAAAAGAGCTGGGGAGTTGTTGGTAAAAATTATTACGAGGACCCATCAGTCAGAGCAACGTGTAGAAAGAAGAGCTACTGCTGTCAGAAACACTTTGTGTCGGGTTCACAGACATCACATTGTTTCTTTTGCTCTCTGTTAACAGAAGCTTAAAGCATCCACTACTACTGCTGATCCATTTTTTTCTTTGTTGCTCCACTGCCTCCTGTCAAATTTGACCTTCTCTTTATGAGTCTTTATAAAACCCTTGAAAATATGTGGAACTATTGTGTTACTGATGCAGCTTCAACTTTCTACTCACTGGTGAATTATAAAACTCCAAGGCCTGTGTGTTTAAAAAAAAGGGATGTGGCTTAAGAACATTCACACAATAAAACAACCATTATAAAATAGTTTTTTTTTTCTCAAGGAACATATTGGCATTTGAGAATAATTTCATACATTTTTCTAGACCGTTTTAGGTTAAATTCAAGTCAATTCAGCTTATTTAACAGCAATTGTTGTCTCAGGGCACTGTAAACAAAAAAAAAACAATAAATCCAAAGAAGTTAAAGGGGCATTTGGAGTATCTAGGAGTGCAGAAAAGATGAATTTAGTCTCTCCTGGTGCTGCATGGATATTTTAATATTCTTTTGGGGTCGTATTATTCAACCTGTTCAGTTTTTTTATGGTCTCTATATACTAGAATAAACTGGTCTGGAAGCTGGAGGAGGGCGGTGTGTAAAGCGACTCCTTTGGATTTAAAGAGACAGCGTCAAAACAAGTTGCTCTGAAACCACCTAAGAAAAATGGTGAAAGAGGGGCTTGAGGAGTTACAAAAAGGAGGAATTCAGACCAAAGCATTGCAGTTCTACTTTATATAGACCCCAACTGAATGATTTAAATATGAAAAAGAAGGATTTAAGAGCACAATATGTCTCCTTTAAAGTCAATAAATATTAAGGATACATGAAATTTTGTGAAAGCCAGTAAATTAATCACACACAGAATGAGCCTAAAACATCTCTACTTTTATGGTAATTCTGGACATGGGCCTAAAACACTGGATCTGGTTCTTTACTATCCCATCACACTGAGTTTAAGCAGTAAAATAAATGGGCTCTGATGTGTTTTTCTGTGTTGTTGTTGACCATGCCCTTTTGTAAGCCGACCCCCTCAGACTCCTCTGCGATGACAGCTGTCTGACACACACACAGAGAGCCTTTCATTCACTCTTTGACCAGAAACTCACTTTTGTGGCTCCCCGGTCTTTCAAAAAAACATGTTTTTGTTAAAGAAAGTGGAGTGTGATGACGGTCTTGGATGTTCAAGCGCAATTATCTTACACAGGGCTTTCTGTTTTGATCGGCAAATTGGGTCTAGAATTTCAAGTAATTATACTTCAGGATTTTTTTTTCTTCTTTTTGAATTGTGTCTATTAATTTAGAAAACAAATAGCTGACAAGTATAATCATTCCTGCTTAGAGTTTGCCATCAATGCAGATTCTGTTTCAAGCAAATCATTTAAAGGATAAAGTAAAAAGTTCAGTGTGAAGTAATAAAACGAGGCATCTTGTCTTAACATTAATGACGTCTTTTAAAACCACACAGGTATATTAGTAGCAAATAACAAAGTTTTTCATTTGTCCCTTATGGTTTTGGTTTGTGAGTTCTGAAATGCTAAGTACTGACAAAACTCCACAAAAAAGCTGCTTTTTCCATGATCACAGCATGCAGGCTCTGCAAAAACAAAAACATGAGCTATTATCAATCAACATACGCTTTGCTTTTGCGGATAGTTGCCAGGAGAAATAGTGCTGTATATAACACTAAGTGCCATATGAAATTAAAATTACATTTATTGCTATTTTAAAGGCTGCTTTACCTATACGTGAACTAAATTAAAAATTAAGTGAAACTTAGCTTGAGGCTATTTGATAATTTGCCAAACATGGATTTTAGGGTCATAAATGAAGGGAGATCTATTTAAATGCTGAAAAACTGCAATTTGCTGCAAAAAGGCCTCTTTGTTAACCGACTCCTCTGTAGCAAGGACGATGTTCTCTTTGTCAAACTCCCTCCTGAATCTCATGCTGCATCGGAGCAAGGTTGATTAACACCTGCTTTCTATTAGGTGACTTTCTCAAAACGCCTTAGAAAGACAAAAAGCGAGCCTCGCGCCTCGTCGTGTCAAAGATGTTGCTAAATTAGAAAGCTATTAAATCAAAGGAGCGGACGCATGAAGACGCGAGGGGCATCGTTTGTCTTCATTTGAGCGGGCCCTCCATGGTCGCCTCCGCAGGGCCGTCTAATTGAAAAAGGCCTTCAGAAATGCAATTGTTAGCAGCGATAATAATTTATTACTTTCAGCTTGTGGAGTCCTGGGAGTCATTTGTATTCATTAGTGTAAATTCAAATTATGCTTGTGATTAAAATGTGACTTTGACAGGCAGGGGGACCTCAGACAGAGACAGGCACTGATGAGACCTTTGCTCCGGGTCACTGCTTCCTGCTTTCTCCTCTTGCTAAAAAACGAGCTGAAGGAGCCTGTTTTTGCCTCACCACCATCAATCTGTGTCTGATTCAAGTTGGGAAGTTAGCTTTGATGGCCTCTGCTTAAAGCCCGTGTTTACACTCTAAGCAGGCAAAATGAAACGAGCATCTAAAAGATCAATCACATGGAGAAACCGAGACCCCTAACTGCAGAGTCATTCTGATCTTTTCTCTTTTATTAAGCTCATTATGAGGGTGAGCGCAGGTTTCTGTTTGTTCCTTCTGAACAATCCTGGCCGAGCCTTTCTGCAAATGTCAAACGGTGATTTCTTTGACATCCAGAATAAGATGGCAGTTAAGTAGGTCAGTGTCACTGTGATGAACATCAACCATGGCGGGTCAGTGGCTGGGCTGCTCCTCCACTTGCCCGCCTGTCACAAACCAATGAGCCAGAGGAGGCGAAGGAGCCGACTGATCTTTTATTGAAACCCAGTAAATGACTTCAGCGCAGGGCTTATCTGCATAATGTAGAGAACTTCATTAGCTGGTCCTGTTTTATTGACCTGACAGGTCTCTGGTGAGGATGTTCTGCAAAGGGTGACAAAGCTGGAGCGAAATGGGTGGTTTTAAAAAAAAGGTGTTTGTGTTGGACTTGAGAATGTCAAAAACAATCTAATAAGAAATAAAGGTAATTCTAGAAGTGAGTCTACTGATTCCCAAATATCTTCATGTTAGCTTAATATATGTCAAAAAGCAATAAATATGTGTTGAGAAACGTTAAGTGTTTTTCAGACCTGGGAAAATTAAAAGAGCACAAAACGTGTATTTACCAATTCTGTGAATCATGCAAAATGTCAGAAAAACTAGTCAAAGCTTAAGTGCAGCTAGAATACGCTTATTTGAATCTGAAATGCTAAAAATCATTTTCTCACAGGAGCAAGTCTGCTATTAATTTTTTTTAACTTATATTTATGAAGGGAACGTGTAGTATAATGGAGGTTTCAGTTATGATCAAATAAAGTTCTAGTTAAAGTCTGGTTTTCAGTGTTTTATCTTCATAAAATATTGATTTTATGTTTTATTAATCCCAAGAATCTAGTAAAATACTCTTCAAATGGCTGAAAAATGCATAGTTTAAGAGTAAATATTTTTGCAAAATTTTCTGAGGGGTTATACCTTTGGACCCTCCGACAACTGCTTCACTCCAGTTGCTGGTTAACATGACCAGGTGTCTCTCATTGCTGTCAGCAGATGTTGGCAGTATGAGGTAAATTTCTGGTGTTCTGTTTCAAATTAATATTGTTAACTCATTTGACTGGAGAACCTGGTTTCCAAAGATAAAAATAGTTATTTTGGTATGTGAATTATGTAAATTGGTATAAAAATTACTAAAGGGGCACCACGTGAAATCTTGCCTGTTGTGCCATATTAGCTTGGGCCGGCCCTGAATGTCACACATTCAAACAGTTCATAGATTTGTATTCTAAGAGAACCATTTTGTGTAGCTGGTTAGCTCACAAGTTTGATCTCAAACTGTTTAAATATTAATGCCATCTTGCCTAAATGTAGATGTCGACTCTGACCCCATATTGTCAAAACAGAAGGTCCAACAGTCTGCATTTTTAACAAACCCTCAGTGTCTGTGTGCTGCAGGGCCGTCCGATGGGCCGTATAACAAACACGTGAAACACATAAACACACACAACTGTAAAACTGTGGAAAATCCCAGAGTTTCCTCGTGACCCCGTGCTGCACTTGACACGGAACAGGAGCGCCGTCTCACATCAATGGAGCTTTTCTCCTCGGAGGAGGGGAAACCTTACACACACACACACACACACACGTTCAGAGACTTCCACGCGGCGTGTACGGACACACACTCCCAGGTCAACCCCGTTACATCCTCTCGTGCTCCAGGACCGTGTAAATGTCAGAACATGGGAGAGACGGTTCATCCTGGAGCGGGGTGACGTTTTTACACCTTTACGGCTCTCGTGTCCTCACTCACAACACGTAGACGTGTTCAAAGGTTAGAGGGCAAACCTGAGCCTAAAGACAAGTTCTTACCAAAAACTAAACTGTCACACATTTCTAGGGAGGAATCAATCTAGTTTATTGAAATAAATTATTGGTCTCGTCTGTTTAAAGTGTTTAAGAAGATGAGAACAGCATTGCAAAGATAATCATCCATTTCCCTGTCAGACATAACTCTTACTGTCCTCAGATTGTAATAAAACTATTAAAGCATGTAATGGTTAGAATTTACAGTGGAGCCAAATTCAGGGTTAAATCCAAAAACCAAAAGCAGCTGCCTGCAAAGTCAGAAAAAGGTCAGGTACAAGTGATTATTCAGCAACTATAACCGATCTCATTTAATTTGCTTGTGATTGATCGTAAGACGTTTGTGGACAGTTAAAGTGAAACCAGTGAAGGTTAATACGATGCACTTCAATTACAAACTGTATTTCACACAACGATCCATCTTAAAATCCCTAAAAGTCAACTCACAATGTGAGCAGCACGAGTGAAAAAGCCTGCAGCTGAATCATTACCTCCAAGACGTGTGTTCGAGCGATTTCACAACCTTAACGAAGTTCCAAGTCGAGGCTGAGTCACTCCCACATGTGAGCAGCACAAGCAGCACTCTGCTGTCCGACATTGTTACTGTTGTTCTGCGCGCGCACAAAAAATAAAAAATAAAACGATTGACTACAGCTGTTTGCAGTGCACATGCAGGATTTCACACCGAAAACCTCCACGTGGTTCAAAAAGGGTTAAGGGTCGGAGAAAACAAGCTCCGATGCTGTGCACAGGAACGCACCATCCGGGTTAATGTTTCACTCGAAAAAACGTAAACTGGGCCTTAGTCTTGTTTGTTTTACAAACTTCCTAAATAAGACTTTGTGTGCTGCAAGAATGGCAGTGGCTGGTGGTGATGGGGGTAACAGGGGGGCTGTGACAATGCCTGTCCCACTCCCTGCTGCTCCATCAGGAGGCCAAACTACTAATGGCCCCCTAATGTACAAATACCATTCTGTAGGAATTAGTCACACTTTCTTTTATTCTCTCGACACACATGTATATAAACAAATATATGTTCAAACACACACTAAAGACACTCAAAGAGGCAAATCTATGAGGCATTAGTCACAGTCGCAGCGCTGCCAGAGGTTGGGTCGCAGACGAGGGCCAAGGCCAGAGGCTGGGGGTTTAAATTTTCCCGCACAAACAATGCAATTCAAGGAGGCCCTTTAGAGGCATTCTGTTCGGACGAGAAGATGCTGTTTAGAGCACAAAGGAAGGGGCAGCAGGACTGAAGGGAAGACCAGTGAAGATGGAGACGTGTTTATCAAAAGAAACAAGTTGTCACTCCTGTGTGCTTTTGAAAAAGTTTTCTTTAACATGTACAGGGGGAAAAGAGCTTATATGTTGGGATAAATAAATCTAAAGCGTAAAGGAAAGCACAGTTTGGCAGTTTATTGTTAATTATTTGAGACAAGACCACAAAGCAGCGAGAAAACAAAAGCTTGTAGGGATTTTCTGACAGTTAAACAGCTTAATTCTACACTTAAATTGCCATTACAATGGAGAAAGGTTATTGTTAATTTAAAAGCATAATGAATAAACAAAGACAGCCAGTAATCATTTATAATTAAAAAGAACACTGTGTAATTTATTTTAATTGTGGGTATGTCTGCGTATACGAGGGGAATAACTGAGCACGCGAGGCAGACCTCAACCAAACGTCTTGACATTTTCCCACACACGTCAAGAAACCTGACAGTCAAAAACACTGAATAATTCCTCCCTTCCTCCCACAAACATGATCAGTCAAATTTCTTTTTGATCCAGCTGAGACAAAACCGCTGAGTGGCTGAAAAGATAAACAAACCCCTCAGAAAAAGAATGAATGAAATCGACAGGAAATGTCATATTTCAAACCAGTTTTTTTTTTTACACGTTTTTAACATTTTTGCTGGACTTTTTGTAATTTGCTTTACATTAAAAAGGTTTTAGACAGAAAGATGGCTTACATACGCTTTTTATGGGGCTGCTAAAGAGTCTTACATTTTTATACCAGTTGCCAACCATTACTAAGCTGTGACCTTCTAAGAACTGAAGGGTATAAAGAGGCTTTTATTTATATTACGGGGTTCTCCCAAAGCCTTTCTGGTCTAGATACCTTAATATAAATTAGGCCAAGATATGAGAACACTCCAAGATTATTGTTTCATATTAATACTTGTCTTCATCAGCAAAGGTTGTGTGTAGTTTGGCATTGTTGCAGCTCTGTTCAGTCTGTGTGTGTGTTTAAAAGAAAACTCAGTGTTTTCTGAAAAGGCTGGAAACTCTAACAACTTTACGCCGTCTGGAGGGGGGATTCCGTTGAAAAACGCCTCACCAGGGCTTTCCTCAACGTCATCTCCCCTCACCAGTACTGGCAACTGGGTAATAAAGAGTGACATGCTATGCAGAGGGAGTGGCTTGGATTTTTATGTTGTTGTTGTTTATAAGCTAAAGCATTGGTGGGAAGCTGGTGGTTTGTTTCCAGTTCTTCAACAAACTGATGCGCCGAACGTCACTTAAAGTGAGTCACAACTAACCTTCAAAAGCTTTTCTCAGTATTCTGAATAAAGTTTCAGTTCACTTTTATATTTTCATAGTTCTTCTTTTTTAAGACATGTTTTCCACTGGTTTAGCTGTTTTTGCTGTTTAACAGTTAAAGATCCCAGAAAGAACTTGAGCTGGAAACTTAAACAAGAAAGCTTGTTTACTGAGCAAAAGGAGGGGGAAAAATCGTCAACGTGATTGAATTTTTACGTCAAACATGTTGCTCATGAAGGGTGCAGGAAAACCAAGCAGAGAAAGTGGAAACACGAGATCTGACTCTGCAGAATACACGGTGAGATTAGTGAGAAGTTGCAGCTTATTAACCATGGCACTGTCCGTATTTTTGATTCTTGTTGTTTTTCTGAGCCTGGGTTCCAAAAAATTTTAAATGCAGGCAAATTTAAAAATTTGCTGGAACATGTCCCAGCAAATTTAAATGTTATAAATGTTCTAGTAGAGGTGATTACTGAGTGTTTGCAGCTGGGTTAACGAGCAGACGCAGGACAGGTGAGTAATGAGCAGAGGCCACAGATAACCGAGGGAAACAAGCATCAGTGACAGAGTGAGAACTAAGTAAACTGAAGCCTAAAAAAGATCTAAACCTACAAAGAAAAGGCCTAACGAATAGTCAACCCCGGAATGACGACAGGATGATGTCACATCTGACAGCGATTACCTCCCAGTTCAGATTTCTACTGCATTACACTGTTACAACGACACCACAATACCACCACAGATGACGGCCTCATCAATCACGTTCTCTTTGAACACACACACACACACACACACACACACACACACACACACACACACACACACACACACACACACACACACA
>JAUBOC010000089.1:18044343-18054620 GCA_032275365.1 Anablepsoides cearensis | reverse complement strand
ACACACACACACACACACACACACACACACACACACACACACACACACACACACACACACACACACACACAAGCCTTTCTTCACACAGCTCTGGTGTTGTTCAGAAGTTTATTATTCTTTATCCTCTGACACAACATGAGCTCTTTTATCTTTGAATAATGTCTTGTTGAAATCCGTTTATACGGGCTCAGAGTTTATTTCTCTTTCTTTTAAATGCTAAGATGCTCCACACATGACATGACACACGTCTGTCAAACTTCCAGGATGTTGCCCTTTTTCTATATCTTCCAAAAAAAAACTGCACGAGTTTGTCCCCTGCATTCATCTTCTTTTATTTTTCATTTTTATTTTTATTTTTTTAGCCTCTTGAGTGTGGCCGTCACGTTGGGACAGTATTGCAAAGCATCAGCACCGGACCAGGTCACTGATTGCTGTCTCGAAAACCCCTCTCGTTCTCCCGGGCCTCTCTTTTCCCAGCTCCTCTCCCCTGAAGCGCCGTGGGTGCGTTTTAGAGTGTGCCCAGCAGGACGTCTCCAATCACAAAGCCCTCTTCTTCCTCAATCTGAGGCTGCCAGCTGGTGAGAGTGGGCAAAGTGTGTATGAGTGCCGTACAAAAAATGTACATGGCTGCCTTTATCTTCTCCAATCTGCACTGTTGACCTAACCAGAAGAAAAAGAATTAAACACAGCAGCTTGAGAGGCGATGTGAAGCTCTTGGATCTCCGCGTAGAATAAATCAACAAGCTGCACTCATTAGACTCGACACTGCAGGGTATTTTCTTTACCTCCCCAGCAGGCGAGTATAGGCTGGTAAAACTCTTCACAACAGACCAAAAAAAAAGAACATAAAACACAAAGACAGGGATAGAGTGCTGTTATTTGGGTTTTAGGAATCCAAATTAACTGTGGGTCATGTCATGTGAGACTTCAGTGAAGCACGAAAAACAAAACGGATGAACTACATCACTTTCTGGAGCAGTGGGCAATTCAATCATCCTCATGGGAACTCAAATGGTCCCAATGACTCACCCTTTCAAAAAAAGAAAAAGCCTTTACAAGATGTTATGACTGGAGTGTGAAAACGAAGGACACAGTTTCTCATTTTCTCAAGACCACATAACTGGGTGCTCGTCACCCCGAAGAGCTCGGCTGTATCCTGTGATGGAAGCCATGACAACAGGTGGACGAGCGTCAACCTCCAGTCCAGTCCAAAAATCCTCAAAAAGGCACCAGTGGCCACCAAAAAGCAATGCATCTGCCAGCTGTCATCTCCATTAAAGTCCCATTTCCTTCCTCCGGGGCGTCGTGCAGCAGCCAGGTTTCAGAAGAAAAGACGCCGTGGAGCTCATCACACGCACCTCTGATTATCTTCAATGAAGATGCTGCAGAGATGTGGTTTTGGCTCAAATCACCTCAAGAGACAGATTTATCTTTTATTTTTTTGACGATGCAAAAATATTCAAATGACCTTTTTCAGAACCAGAAAAAAATGCTTGTGCTCTTGGCTTTTCACCAAACTCTGCTGGAACACATTGGACAGTGATTACTGAGCAGTCACATATTAATCTATAAACAATTTTTCCTTAATTATTTATAATTATAATAACAAGAAACCAAAAATTATTCTTAGTAAACCAACAACCAACAATATTTTAGTAGTTTATAGACAGCAGTGTTGAAGTTTAAAGTGGATTTGAACCGGCAACCTTCTTGCTGAGAGGCATCAGCTCTACCAACTGAGCCACCGAAAGAGAACAGTGATAACATATTCGTCCATGGACTATATTGCAAAACAAATTTCATGCCATTGAGATGAACAGTTGTTGAGATATTTGCATGAGAAGAAACAGCAAGTGATGTCAAATGGGAAAGTCTGCATGTAAACAAAGCGATGCTACAATAAATAGAGAAGAATCTGATGTTTCTTTAGATTATTTTGAGTCACTGTCAGAGCTGAAGAGAGTTTAAATAAGATTTTTTCAATAAACAAAGACTAGAGCAGTTTACTTGTGAGTTGAAATAATAAAAAAAATTAAAAGAATAAGTATAAAAATGGTTGTTTTTTTATTGTTTTACATTATAAACAGACAGACATTTGGAACATTTTACT
The DNA here is from genome assembly GCA_032275365.1 of Anablepsoides cearensis. Taxonomy (NCBI): domain Eukaryota; kingdom Metazoa; phylum Chordata; class Actinopteri; order Cyprinodontiformes; family Rivulidae; genus Anablepsoides; species Anablepsoides cearensis. Next base: position 18,052,510 of record JAUBOC010000089.1, on the reverse strand, counting down.
GGAATTAACCCCTCTTTTAAAAAGATGTTTGTTGTGGTTTAGCTACAGAGCAACACAATACGTTCATTTTCAGAGGCCAACTAATGTCTTCTATTAAAGTGGTTATTTAGTGTCTCGGTGCTATTTTAAAAACAAGCCAGAAACAGAAACCCACAATAGCAGTGGTTTGTTGCTGCAAATAGAGGTTGAAATTAATCTTTTGAGCTTTAGTGAAACTATTTTACTGGAATGAGGAGAAGATGATGGGAGGTTGATTTGGATGGATAATAACGACTGATATGAATCCATAGGACACGCTCAAACGGCTGAACAAAGAACCGGGGCCTTCTGACACAGGAAGCATAGGGAAGCACTTCAGAGAGAGAGGATGCTGCTTGGCTGTGGTTTCCTTTTTCTGGTCCCCCAACCTATGATTATTCTTTTGAGTTCCACCCCATCAAAACTGCGCTCAGACCTCCCGGCACCACAGCAGTCCTTTGGGGCTAGCATTTGCATCTGAGAACTTATGGAAACGTGTTTGAAAATATCTGAAACAAATGCGGCATTAGAAGCACTGCAACACCAGAAAAAGAAAACAATGACATTAGACATAAGAGTCGTTTCTAGTTGTTGTTTTTTTCACTCCTCATAATATTTTTGTTTTTCCTCCTTAACCACAGAGATAATCGCTCCTCCTTCACTTATTCATGGAAAACAGGCAGAGTGGTGGAGTACAGCAGCTCAGGGGGAAAGGGGGTTCACGCACGTCGGGATGACGTATTTCCCTACGGGGAGGGGTAACTCGTTCAAAATCGATTGGCTCTATGAAACAAATGGTTTGTCCAGATCTGAATCCCTTCAAAGAGCCATTTATCCCATCTCTAATATCAATAATTCAAATGATGTCTGAGATAGGATGAGCAAAGTATTAAAGAATACTTGTATCTTTTGAGCAGAAGGTTAGCAGCTGCCGCAACTGCATTTATGCCAAGAATGATTTTATGTTTATAAGCTAAAATAATGGAGTATGTTTGTGCATACATTGTGAATGCCACTAACTGTGGCGCGGTATGAAAATTAAAAGTCACTGGACAGGGTGGCATTAGCATTGGATGGGCTAACGACTAGCCTAGGCTGCTCTACATTATTAGACACAAACCTTTTTGAATAAAGAAAACGTTCTCAACAGAAATGGTTGACATGCAAAAGCTAGAAGTGACATGCACTGACAGGTGTTCCTCAGACAGAATTTACTATCAACATGACGTCAAACATAAAATATTAAACATAAAATATATTATTGTGAAGCAGACAGCTTTAGTTTCCACCTGAACTAGCAGCTGCATTTGCCCTTGTCTGCTGATCAACAGTGGTGAAAAAACAGAATAACAAGTTGAGTTTTTTTACAGGGTATTGAATTAGGCTTCTCCATATTGAATTATAATTTATAATATGATAAACAGATATTTTTCATAATTCAATATTTCATAATTGCCTTTCATATCCATGCTCGCTAGCCTCTCTAATGCTAACGTCAGCTTATCCATGCTAGTTCCTAGCCTCTCCAATGTTAATGCAAATGAATAGTCTCCTGCTCAGTTAGCGGTGCCGGCCTATCATTAATCAGATCAATAGCTGGCTTAGGGATATAGTCTCCTGCTACAAGGATTTAGCAACCGCTGGTTGCGCAATAGTCTTAATTTTGGCCCTCATACCACACCATAACTAACCAGAAACCCTCCCTTTGAAGAACATACTGGCCTTTCTTTGCTTCTTCCTCTCCAGGTTTGTGTTGACCATGTGGGGACTGAAGAGAAACACAATCTTGCCCAGAGTGCCTCAGTGTGCCGTCCATTCATCCATCACAGGCCTTTTTGAAAGCAGAGCTCATACAGGCGATTAATACCGAACCGCGGCGCTGGATGCCGCTTGGTGTGAAAGCTGCCTTGAGGGGCCGACCATAGAGGTCACAAAGTGCTTCCTATACCTTAACCTCACCCTTGTAGTGCAAACAACAAGGGGGGGCATCAAAGTAGTGTCAGAACAAGATAAAACATGCTCATTAAGGTTGTAAGCCCCCTCAGAGAAATTTCTCTGCATCTGGATTTTACCTTTCACTCTGTTAGCACATAAAAACAGCTTTATTTCATACAAGGGTGAAATTATCAAACATGGGTAGAGTACCCAAAGGTTGTACTCAACAGTAGCACTACTTCAACATATTTTTACTCAAGTAGAAGTAAAAAGTAGCTGTTCAAGAAATTACTCAAGTTAAAAGTAAAAAGGTTCATAAAATGGATACTTGAGGAATGAGGAACTGATAATAAAATGTGATTTAATATTTTTAAATGATGTAATCAGACTGACAAAAGTTAGAAAGTGATGCGCAAATTCTGGTGTTTTTAAAGACTAAACTGAAAAAAATGAATGCAAGCTCAGCATGGAAGAAGATGACAAAATAATAATTGTAACAAAGAGAAACAGAAAAACATTAGTGTTCATTGCTATTGGCAACAGAAACAACATTTTTCCGATTAATACTTGCAATAGGTAAAATGTTCAGAACATTGTAAAGTACTGTGACTGTGTCTACTGTTTACCATATAAACATGAAATATTCTTCAAAAGTTTATTCCCTGTTTATAACAGATTCATTCATTATAAAAATAGTAAATGGATTTAAAGCAGAATGAGTTTATATACACAGTAAATTTATTAGAAGTAATATTTTTTTCCTCATAAGAACCTTAACGCCATAATGCTGCATGGCTCATTAAGCTTTTCACAGCTGCTGTAATCAAGAAACCTTTAACACAAACAACCCAGCTTTTAGGTTTTCAAAAATAACTTGTGGTTTTAGACAAAATTGATAGTTTCTGTAAAGAAAATCAGAAAAAGAGTCTTGTGTTGTGACGCTGAACTCCAGAGCTAAAAAGAGAGATGAGATAATCTGACACTGGCGGAGGTCCACTGTGGAGAGCGTATTGTCCCTGATGAAGCTAATAGAGTCCAGTGATGCAGTCTGATCCCTGATCCTTGGCTCGGCTCCAGACCAGGCATACTGCTCCTGTCTCTTCACTTATCGTCCCCCCCCTCCCCGACCGTGACAGGAGGGCTTCCAGGAGCAGCTTTGATCACTGTCTGCCTGTCATTTAGCATTAGTCACCCTTGTGTAGGGGAGTCCTCGTTGGGTCAGCAGTGGACCAGAGACGAGCTGAATGGAAAAGCCCATGGCCCAGGAAACAATCGGCTCTGTTTGTTGCAGCGGGCGCCTGGGTGTTAGCAGACATCCTCTGGTGTGTGCCACATGTCTCACCCCTCACACTGTCACTAACCAATTTATGCTCCCCCTTACAGCTTTATCTCCCCGATGTGGCCCCACACCTCTGATGGTGAGATCATAGCTACTGCTGACACTTACATTTAGTCATTTCCTCATGATTCAAGTGATGTTTAATGGGTTTTCCAGCGCCAAACCCTTACACAAATGATGACAACATGCATTAACACCTATTGCGTGTGAGGGTGAAAGGTAGAGATTCACTTTTTTAAAACCTGGCTTTATTTCCTATTCCATTAGGGTACTGTATATAACTTTTTTCTTGTTTTGGCAGCCAAACGTGACATTAGACGTTAATGTTTAAATCCAGCATATGTCTATACCTCCTTTCTAAAGTAGGGGTGAAATGTTCACTTATGTCACACTGATTCAGAATTATACACCTGGAGTTCACAAAGTTTGATAAGAACTACTTTTCCAGACTTCAGTGATTTAGGTTCCTTCTGTTTGAATAAGACTGTGGAGTCAGTTTGTGGGTTAGGTAAGTTAAATAATAGATATAATGTGAAAACCTTATGGTCCATGGCTAAGCCCTTGGAGTTAGTTATAAGAGCAATATCTGCACACACAAACTTATACATACATGCTTACAATCAGGTTGTGCGCATGTGACAAAACATTCAACACCAGTTCCCTGCTGCTCCCACGGTGTCAGCTGGATAAGTCAATTTATTTCAGAAAAAAAAGCCTTGGGAATCAGAAAGCCTGAAGCAGGTCTGAGGTTTCAGTTTACACAGAGACTTGATGTAATGTCTGTCACTTTTTAAAACGCTCATAAATATCATTTATATTTTAAGCTTGTGATAATGTGGACTGGGACCATTTAAGATGAAACGATACAGGCTTGCAGTGATCGGGTAAAAGTAGGGTCATATGGTATTTGACATTGTACATTATCAGTTACTCCAGCAGGAGTTTGTTTTGATGAGAAATAACCTAACTTGCCCAACATAAAAACTCATGTTTTATGTCTTGTTCCTCCTTTATTCATAATACTTCCAAAAGTCATATGTGTGCATTTTAATTTTATTTATTGTGCAAGTTCTAGTTATATGATGTAATAACCAAGTAATAACCGTAGCTTTTAAACCTGGCAAATGATTTTTGTTTCCACAAACTGCTCTATTTAGTCCAATAGGATCCATTCTTTTATTAAGTCACTGTGTTGCTTCCTGTGTATTTATTTGGCAGGCACCAAATGAGCAGACAAATCAGTAATCTTAACCCTTTTGGCATTTCCAGCTCAATAAGCTGAAAATTCGATGATTTTTGTTTCCGTACGATCATGAGCAGACATTGAAACACATATAAAGTCAAAAAGGAAAGATTGCTGAGAAAAGTAAGAGGAAAAAAATTAAAATAATATTAGCTGGAGAAACTAAATCTGATGAGTGAATTAAATTTTACTTTCCTGTTTTAACAAAAAATAAATACTTCCCTCTGTCGTCTAATCTCGTGAAGAAGGGCTTTATTTGTATTAATTAAATTCGCCTTCCTGTACCCACGGCTGCTCTGGCTTTAACCTCGCAGCTGACTTGTGAAGACTGACATCCTGTATGTTTACTCTGTTGGCTGCCCCACACGTAACACCACCAGAAACAATAAATCCCGCTGGATAAAGTGTTACCCCTTCTGTCAACATTTGCCAAAATTATAAAATATCAAATTGATTCAATATGACTTGGAAATAGGGAAAAAATAACTTTTTTTCTCTTTCCAATTGAAACTTACTTGATTTTCAGTAATCGGTCACTCGCTGCTACTGGCCTTCTGACTTCCTGAAACCCGCTAACATGACATCACCCGAGCAACGGTCACGTTTAATTAGAGCTCGAAGCGCAATGGTGGGCCTGAACCCCCCACCACTGGGAAATACATCACAGTTATTAGAGAAAAGAGAGAATAAATTTATTGGGGAAAAAAATATGACACCAGTTGACTAAATGACTGAGACAGAAACAAATTAGAGCATGGGTCAACCTGACAGATCCATCACGCTAGCTGCCATCATGTCCACAAAATGTATAAAATATTAGCTTTTTTTAGAAGGCAATAGCTCTGGGGTAATAAAACAGGCTTTTTATTTTTAGAAAGCTATACAATCCAACAAAAGTTAGTTCAAGAGCAACAAACCGCATGTAAATCTCAGCAGGATGTTGCACTGAATGTGTGTGGGCATTTCACATCCTTCAGCACAAGTGTACAACACTGAGTAAAAGCAAAACCACCTCCTGTTCAGAGCTCAGTGTAAAAATAAATAAAGTGAAAGTGTGAAGGAAGTGACAAATAGCTGTCTAATGAATTGTCTCACAGTTAAAATACACACTCTGCTTTCACATCTCTGCTTTCTCTCAGTATTTTGAAACCTGCGGTTATTGAATCTGAAATTAAACCCTAGATTTTACTTGAGTTTTGTAATAAACAGAGTGCCGTTTGTCACAAAGGCCAAATGCTTCCTGTAGCTTTTGGACACACTCACCTTGCAAAAGGCAAAGTCACCCAGGCCTTGTTGCAAAAATCCTAATATTTAAAGGATTTAGACAATCAATCTGCCGGTGTAATTTCCTCCCTCCTGGCTAAAGCCCAGTGGAGTTTCAGGAAAGCTTGCAGAGGTGAAGGTCACGGACCTACGGGAACGCGTTCAGGAAGTAGCGGCACGCAGTGTTGGCTGTAATGAACATCATGGGTGTCAGAGTAAACACAACACCGCCAGTCACAGCTCAAATCACACTCTCTGTAGGAAATTCTGCATTTCTAACACCAGGTTACCTCAGTACTTGTACTTTCTTCAGAGTCTATAAAAGACTTTAAATGGGGATTTTATGAATAGATACAACTAATTTAACCTTAAAAGATATAAACCAAAAAACTCAAAAGAACATATTTATATTAGCTGATGGGTAATGACATAATGTTTTTGTTAGAGACTTTAATTGGCATTTGAGATCTAAAAACAAGATCAGTTTGCAAGTATGCAAAGTTTACTTTTTTTAACTTTTATTTTTGATTTTTTTTTCACTCATTCGTGCATGTTTGAGAAATCCTTGAATCTCCTTGTAGCCATGCGGAGCTGCCTAAAAGCTTGTTTTTACGAAGCACCACCTGTTTGTACAAAGCTCCTCCCTGTTTAAAAATGTACTGAAGTGGGAGCGTCAAAAACAATAGGAAGTTCTTAAAGAGACAAAGGCTAATTTCAAGGTGTTTAGATAACTACAGCATTTTCATAACAACTGAAGGGAACAAAGTTACTTGATCTTGGTATTAAATTGAAATATGTGCCTAGAAAATATACAATATGCCCCCTTTAAAACACAGACACACATTTACTCTCCCACCCCCCATGACCAATCTGCCTGCCTGTCAAGTGGTTTGAGCCGTGCTCAGAGAAAACAGTCAGCCTGTGAGATCTTAAACACAATATGTCTTTCTGTGCCTTGCCACGGGCTGTGTGGACAGAAATGAACCAAAGTGAATCTGAAGCAGTCAATTAAACATGAAACAATATTCCCACAGAGAGTTGCTGTTCTGCAGGTTTGTTTTGTTTCATGCAAAACGTCAAACTGTAACAGGAGGTGAAACCAAAGTGCTTTCTTTTTCAGTTGTTTTTTAGTCATCTGGTAGACCAAGAAGTCACAATTTGGTCTCTGAATTTTCACTGCAGGACCACCTGTGAGTTCAGAGACGTTTTATCAAAATCTAAGAGCCAGAGGAGACAGAAAAGCTCAAAGCACAAAACCATTTGTTGAGACAAATTCAGAGCAGAAAGGGAAATATTTTGTTAACTCGATGGCAAACGGTTGTCGGTTTTGGAGCGGTCCACAGCTCAAATAGGGGGGCGAACAGCCGGCCTTTTGTTTGTGGACAGAATGGTGCGCTCCGTGGGGTCACTGTAGGGGGCTCAACATCACAGGCAAGGACACACAAGCACACGCACGCAAAAACACACGGCTGCCCGCACACACTTACACAAAAACCATAACATTCCTCTGCTTCTATGAATGTTTTATTAACCATGTGAATGGGTCACAGAGTCACACCCCCAAGCATAACTACAGTCTCCATAGACACACACACTCATGCTCTTTCTCACACTCACAACAAGCAGCATGGACTCTCACAAAGTTGGATTCTTGGTCCTCAAAAATCCCTCCAACCAGTGTCTGAAGCTGGCTCGAAACCAGAGGCTGGCAGCAGCAAATCAGTGTTTAAATCAATTCTTCCTGCTAAAACAAGTGTAAATATAGCTGTAGTAACCGCGAACTAACGTTATTTTAGCAACCCAAACTCACCGTTTACAGAGTACCAGCTAGGTTAAATATTATTTGACACGTTTTTATCTTACATTTTAAACTGCCTGTGACATTTATAACCTTAAAAAATACAAAGTCAAAGAAAACATACTTGGCATAATGCACATGATTTTACTTATTTTTCACATAACCGACATGTTTTCTTTTGAACTTGGTTCAGCCAAAGTGAAACAGGAAGTGATATCAAAGGGGAACTCTTTAAGAAAGAAAACTCCCTAGTTTTTATTTATTAAAACAATATTGTTTGAACTCTGACTCGTTTTCCTTTCTCTTTGATAATGACTCAAAAACATTTAAAGAAACATCATTTTCTCCACAGTCTGTGTTGTCAAACACATTAGCAATGCTCCATTCACGTTCAGACATTCCCCTAACCAAAACCAGAACGTCTCACCCAACACCCTACAAAGGTGTTAACCTAGGAGCACTTCCAGAACCGTCACCCCTTTGCACCACACACAGGCTGTGTCTCAATTCATTGGGTTGCAGCCGATTCGGCCGCATTTGTAGGCCACTTACGTCACTATCCCGCGCCTAG
>JAUBOC010000089.1:18030325-18041324 GCA_032275365.1 Anablepsoides cearensis | reverse complement strand
CCCCCCCCCCCCCCCCCCCCCCCAGCATCATGACCTCCTCTTCAGCTCTGAGCTCTACAGAGACCTCGTTGGCTGACTGCGGTGTACGTCATCGCCTCTCACCCCTCCACTATAACCCCCTCAAAGCCTCTGGCGATCACACAAGTGTGAAAGTAGCAGCCCCCAACTTGTTGCCCAGGACCAGCCTATTCAGCATCCAGTCCGACAGAGAGGAGGGAGAGCGCGCACCCGAGCACGGAGCAGAGGTGGACCATTTGCGCAAAAAAACTTTTTCCAAACGTGGATCGCTATCGGGTCTTGTTTTAAAAGTGCTTCTATTTGGAAAACTGACACTGAATTCATAACGTTTGACTGACAGCATGATCCCCTCACACCTGTTCCTGCTGGCAGTTTGGAGCTGCATCCTGGCCACCGCGTCGGTCGTCGTGGACAGGAGTTTCCTCCACATCTCGCCGGATCCTAGTGGCCTGGACGAGGACGTGGTCTACCAGCATATGCGCAGACTGTACGACAAATACAACAGGGGGGACCGCATCAAAGAAGGAAACACTGTCAGGAGTTTCAGAGCCAGCCGAGGTGGGTGAATTTTACGCAGAAAAAAAGCGCACGAGCGCATCAAAAACAAAACGAACAGACGCGCGGCCAGAAATGCACCCCGCCCCCGCTTTAATCTCAGCATGGATGGTTATTAAAAGTGCAACCATTTGGTACAGCTTAGCATTACGCTCGGAATAGGTGGGCACGCTCTGGATCAGTCTGAGAATGCGTCCAAATGGCTTTAGGACGCAGCGGCGCCACTTGCGCGCAGATACCTCAGACGCGCAAGAATGCATGTGACTCCCTGGAGAGCCGCGCGTGCACAGTAAAATACAATACATACAGCCTGGGTCCTGCATGGTCGCAGGTCGTTCCTGAAGGGCACGGCTAAACTCCTGGAATCCAAAAGGTTCCCCTCTGCCTGATGCTGTTTTTATTAACACAACTCTCAGACATAGTTCTCAGATACCCACAACACGTGGGCAGCGGCTTGATGTAATCCAAGGAGAGATGAGAGAAACTTTCCACAACTGTGTTGAAACAGTTGATTATGTCTCTGTGTCCGAGCTCAAAGGGAAGCTTTAAGAGGTAAACATTTCCATATGGAGGCTGAATTTGAGGTAATGTATATCTCTTGAGTCAGTCCTATACTTCCGCTCAGCTCTCATACAATGAACAATAACTCTGCTGTTGAAGTTCATGTTAATCATGAATATGCAGCTCTCTCTCTCTCTCTCTGCTCACTCCCCCCCACACACAGCCAGCCTCTTACCTTGCCAGCTGAATTCCCAGAGTCTGGTTCCTCTTAAGGGCACCTTCTGAAACTCTACCAAGAAGCTGCTCAGTCTGCAACACAAGGAAAAGTATTATAATGTCCCAGTTTCAGGAAGGTTTAATCACAGATAAGTGCTTTTGGATCAATGTGATGCTAATTTCTAAATGCATTACCTTTGAATTTGGCAATTTTCCTCTTTAGACATATTTTATTGTAGATATTTTTTGTCTATTGCTGGTAAGAAGCAGGTCACTGAAAGCTCTAATGGCTGAGTTCAAACAAAGTTCAGTTTTTGGTTGTTACTGGATGAAACAACTGAGACATCAATTTATTTTGATTAATTTATAGCTAGAAAAGCAGAACACAGAAGCAGATGAAAGGGAGTTTTTTTTAAAGAATTTCAAAATATAACCTGTCACCTGTTTGACGGACACTGATAGCTTGAATGTTTGTCTTTGCAGACTCTGCCGACCACAGGACAGTGTACTGGCTCAACTTCACAACCCTACAGGACTCAGAGGTCATCCTCTCTGCCACATTCCATTTCCTGCTTGATAAGCACCCAAAACCCTGGTTCTGTAAACGCTTCAAGAGCCCAACGTGTCGCTCCGCAGCCACGCACGGCTCTCCGTCAATCAGCCTGCTTCTTCGCTCCGTTTCTTCTGAAACAGGGTTCAGATCTGGGTCAAAGGGGTCGCTTCTGGGCAACGTGACCTTCCACCCCCACAGGAGAGGGGTGTGGCAAATGAAAGATGTGACCCAGGTCATCAAGGAAGCACTAGACAGGGGTCAGCAGCTGGTGTCGGTTGAAATGGACTTCGGAGAGCAGCGTCACAAACAGGCAGAGGAGGTTCTCTCTGCCGATAGCGTGCCCTACCTGCTGCTGTATGCTGATGACAAAGCTCTGACGGAGCCCAACAGCGTGGCTGCTAGCCTGCAGAGGTATGACCCGCTCAACGAGGGGCCGGACCTCCTGCATAGGCCCAACTCCTCAGCAAAGCTGAAGGGACGTGTGAGAAGGGGAGCAAACCTGCTTTCGGACCCCATTCAGAACAACGAGCTGCCTCAGGTTGAGTACAAGCCCAGCGGATATAGGAAGGACGAGCTGTGGGAAAGCAACTGGTACCTTGCGTTAAAACCCAAATTTAAATCCGAATCGAAGGAAAAAAGGAGAAAGGAGGAAGTCAAAGCTGCGCATCGACCTCAGGTTTTGAACAAGGCCGAGCGAACGCCGCAGCAGATCCAAACGGACGACCTGATGGCCAAAAACCGTAAAGATGGTCACATGGTCCTCGTCAGCGAGAGGAGAAAGAACGAGCGAAGGAACGAGGGGAAGAAACCCAAGCAGAGCGTCGACACTCAGTCGCCCGTTTTGAGTTTCGACGAGCAAACGATGCGGAAGGCCAGGAGGCGGCAGTGGGGGAACAGCCAGGACAGACGGTGCTCCAGGAGGAACCTCCGGGTGGATTTTGAAGACATCGGCTGGAGCGAGTGGATCATAGCTCCCAAGGCCTTTGATGCCTACTACTGCGCTGGGACGTGTGGTTTCCCCATGCCGCAGGTAGGAGAACAAATGTAACATAGTTTCTATCAAATGAAAACAATGATGGGATGTTATATGTGTCATTTGATTGGCTGTCCTGCAGGTGGTGAGGCCGTCGAACCACGCCACGATCCAGAGCATAGTGCGAGCCGTCGGGATCATCCCCGGGATTCCCGAGCCCTGCTGCGTCCCAGAAAACATGAGTCCTCTGGCTGTGCTCTTCCAGGACGAATCCATGAATCCGGTGCTTAAAGTTTACCCCAACATGTCCGTCCAGTCCTGCTCCTGCAGGTAGAGAGGTGGAACAAACAAAATCAAAAGGACTTTGAAGCGAAACTGAAAACAGGACTTGAGTGAGACAGATTTGTGCATCCGTTAAGTTGTTTCCTCATCCTAAGGAACAATGTGACTCTGCCCAGAAATCTTCCTTCAGGAACATGAGGCTGAAGAGAAATGACTTCTGTCTGGTTTCCCCCTGAGCAGCAGGCTCAGTAAAAACAAACTGGCTTGTGTCTTTGTTGTTATGTCAGAGAAGTCTAGTAGTTTTAATGCTGCTTGGAATTGTACTTATCTGGGAAACGCATTAAAGAGATGTTATTCTTTTATTAACAGAAACCCTTTTTTTAGGACAGCTCAGAGTGAGATCATGTTTATTTGCATTCTTTGAATTTAATTCAAACCTTTTTAGTGGCAGCTCATAAGATACAATTAAAAAAAAGTTTACACATGCAGTGTTTGTTTATTTGACAAGATGGGGAATTTATGATTCGTGATGTTTATTTTATTAAAACAAAAGCTTCTGATCATTTTTTAAAGAGCACCTAAAATGAATGTTACCAACTCCTTTTTATCCCTTTAAGAATGTTAGAATAAAATCATAACTATTTTTGTATTTTGAATGTGAATTTTGAAAATTATAACTATAAGTAGACTTTGTATGACTATATTTTAGAAGAGTTTTGTACGTGTGTATTGTTTAAATTATGAAGAAAAAAAAGCCTCCTGGAATAAAAATGAAATTAAAATACAAAGTTTGTGTTTATTGTTTTTACACAATAGTTCTTTTAGAAACTATGCTGGGGTTCAATTATCTGTCAAAACAATCCTCGAAAGAGTTTCAAGATTTTACAAAAGCAGGAACTCAGAAATGGTGATAGATCTCTCGGGGGCCCCTTGAACCCATTATTAGGCCACACCAAAGGCTCAGCTGCCCCATATGAGACGGATGCGGCTGTGGATTCATGGCTGATGGAGGAAACAGGCATTCACCAATCAGGATGTCAGCCACTTGAGCTTCAAAACATGGTGCACTTCCCCATTTCTGCTCATTTAAAGTGTGTTCCAGTGCTCGGTTTTCCTCTCAAGAGCTTCTTTCAACAGATGTTTGCAGACAGATGATCTCAGCCTCTGTAACTCCACCGCTTTTATGGCTTCAATTCTCAGTCTGAGGAAGGTGACATTTCCTAAACACTGAGTCGAACTGACAGAGAAAACCATTTGATTATGAAATCTATTACTTTTCTGGATGTTTTTTTTTTTTGTTTTGTTTTTTTTGCACAGAAGTCTGTTTGCAACATGGTTTAAGGTGTGAGACACCTAGAGATATGTGTACCTCTATGTGAATGAAGGGGAGTCAATTATTATTTCTAATTTGTCAGTTAAATGGACAAAGACTGAAATAAGTGTGAACTCTTCATGGGTGCTTCATTGTAAATGATCTGACTGGATTTGGAAATCATGCAGGTATTTCTGTTTTTCATTGCATTTGCATGTTGCCCCTTGTGCCAGTTTGGGTTTATATGCCCCGCCCCACATCCTCATGCATGGTTGATTGGTTAATTAATTGGAAATTGACCAAAAGAGTATCCACAAGGATGTATGCCACCACCTCTGGCGTTTGTGAATAAATGAATGAGCAGATATGAACTTGAAGCCATTTAACTCAGCGGTAATGATTGGTTCTTGTTTTTCATTAATATTATTTTACTGACAAATAGGCAATGAAGATGCAAAAGGCACTTCTTTAAGATTTACTAATTCAAACTGTATTGTGGATTATAATGAGCTGGAAGGTTGCATTTATTAAGATATTCATTAGTTTATTTATGAATTTGTAATTGCTTTATGCAATAATGAAGCCTAACTGCATTCAGCAACATCTGCAATATATATTCAAAATTATCAAATCTCATTAGGTTTTTATATGCTCAAATTTGTCCAATACTGAAAATTGAGCAATATTATTTTGTTTTCATTACATTGTGACTTTTTTATACTTTTTTGTGTCAAGATGCACCATTCTGAAGCTTCGGCTCATTATCCACTACAGTTTCACTGAGTTTTTCTTTAAGATATTTAATTATTATTTAGATTTTTAAAATGTTTCAGGAGTTTTTTTGTTTTCACGAGCGCACAGCTCCTCCTTTGTTCCATTCACACACTAATTATTCCATTAATGTAAATTGTTATCTAGAACATGAGTGACATTAGTTTAAATAATGAAGTTATTTAAATTCAATTAGTGTCTCACACCATTGCAGTTTGTCTGTCTTTAACTCGAAAAGCATAGAAATCTGTTTAACATTTGAAATCAAATGTTTGTTGCCAAAGAAGTCCAGATGGAGCTCCTCTGACTGATGCTACTTACATTTTATGAAAAGTTTAATTGCATGATTTCTCTGTAAGAGCAGAGCACATAGAACATTATGTGATGTGTTCACTGACAAAATGCTGAGTTTTTCATGTAATGATAAGAAAATCTTTTTCAAAAACATCAAATTGAACCAAGAACCAAATATGAGTAAAAATTCAGAGCTCATGATTAAGTTTCCTCCAACTGGAAATGTTCACCTATATGAGCCAGCCTTTTCATGAATGCACTATTTATAGTCCGTTCATTTCAGCTGCGATGATGGCTGCAATTTGACTTATCATAAATCAGGTTTACTTTGCGCCGCAGCTTCAAGGAAGGCCGGTGCGTCTGCAATGAAAACATCCCCATTTGTTTCTCTTTCTCTCATTTCCGACCTGATCCCCCTTTAAAGTCTGAACCCACAAGCTGCCATTAGAAAGTGAACTCCGTGTCAACTGCAATCACACTCAGAGGAGAGTTTTGTCAATGGTCTGTTCAAGCCGAGAAAACCACAGTAGTCTTGGCTCGGGCTAATGGCCTAATACGTTTAAAAAGCCAACGTGAAAAGAGGCAAGCGAGGAACCAAGAACAATATTTGTTTTTCCACATGATGATGATGGTGCAGTTAAACCAGAGAAATGCAGCCATTATTGGAGAACAGAGGATTTTCTGTCTTCTCTCTTATTGAGCTGAAATTGTAACAATTCTGTTCATTGGGATAGAGCTTATAAATCCTAATTACCCATTCATTTATATGAGTTTGGGGTAGTTTTATTTAAAAAAAATATTGTTTTGCTTTTAAAAAGTGTTCCAAATGTCCTTTGTTTTTCTTCCTGGGATTTTCACTCAGCCAAAAAAGGATGAAGTAAGAAAGGATTTTAAACTGAATGAACAATAACTATAACAGTTTTCTGCTCTAACCGATTTGGACATTTTTGTTAATTCAGCCACAGTCACAGAGCATGCAAGTGATTTTTTCCAACTGATAATAATTATCCATGATTACATCTGATCTAGCTCATATTTCCAAAGAAAAGCATGACTCAACTCACAGATGGCTCCAACGGACTGATTATTTCAGCATGTTGACAAAAGGAACTGTGAGGATGAATCTGGTCAAGCAAACATCAGCGGTGTGTGTTTCTGATACTCAACAGAAGCTCGTCTTTCTCCTGCCTTATGGACTATTTATGTCCATCAGTTTGCAGCTGAGTCTCCGCTGCCCATGGTGGAGAACTTCTTGAATCTTAATATAAAATCACAAAGTCAAACTTCTATGATGCCCATCCAGGTCTGTCGATTAACATCTAATTTCCTCGAAGCTGTGTTCCTGTAAGAGCTGGATGTTTCTCTGCTCCAACACACCTGATTCAAATGACTGAATTCCCTTCCTAACGAGCCCCCGGGTTCTGCAAAAGCTAATAATCATTGATTTATTTAAATCAGGTGTGTTGAAAGCAGGAACATCTACAGCGTGCAGGACAGTGGAGCTCTGATGTTGGGAGTTTTACATCCTTGAAAATTTAGTTTTAAAGTTGCAGCTTCAAATTTGTAAGTTTTCCTTGTAATTTTTTATTATTGTTCTTTATTAGCCATGTTTTCTACAACCACTTAAAATATTGGCTCACTTGATAAATACATGCAACATCTCTCATGTGTGCTTTTCCCTCAGAGATCACAAAATACACTTTGGCAGTAAACCACAGGCGTGAAGCTTTCTTAAATTGCATGTTTAAACACTAATTTGTTTGTGGAGAATTATAGCTTTTAAATGTTCCTGCATGGATGCTGTTAAGTTATGATATATAAATATATTTTTATTAAGGGTGCAACAATACATGTATCTGTATGGAACCGTTCAACACATTGCTTATACCTTTTGTATCGAACAATACAGATTTTAATATTTATTGTATTAACTTGTCTTCTGAAGATGCTGTGTTGAAGGATCAGTGGATCTGTGTTCAACTGCTCCAGCTAGGCTGCATTGTCGAGCACATATCCACTGAGCAACTTGCTGTTTCAGCGACATTAAAAAAAACTGTACTTTTGAGGTTAAATAAATGTTCATTAATTTCAATAAATTACAAGTTAAGAAGAGCATGGAAATTTCTCTTTTTTTTATCAAGAGAATATTGAACCGTGAGACTAAAATATCAGACTGAATCATGAATTTTCTGTATCGTTGCACCCCTAATAAATAAATATTAAAAATCATAATCTCCACCAGTTTGCAGCTGAGTCTCTGCTGTCCATAACTGGTGGGGAATATAATGACACTTTTTGCTGTAAATGAATGGAGACAACAAAAGATATATACGTTTCTCCATGATCTTGGAAGCAGCCTGTGGGGAAAAAATACTCAACACACTATTTCATTTTCATAACTTGATTTTTTTTTTTTTTTTAACATGTGCAAGCAGACTTAATCCACACCTCCTGCACAAAGCAAATTAAATGAAAAGTTGGTTTTAAAAAACAGTTATGACAATCATTTTTTATCCTGGAGATTTCTGTCTCTTCCCTTCTGAGTTCCATAAGGCACACAAAAATAATCGGCTTAAACAGGGAACCAAAAAAAAAAAGCAGTGAGATCAGGTTTGGTGAAACTCTGCCGTCATCTAGTGGACAAACCGTGCTGGCTGACAGTTTGGCTTTTTAACTACATTCATTCAAAGTCTCTTTAAGATTAAATACGGGCATTATTTTTATTTTATTTTATTTAATTTAATTTAATTTTTTTTTTTTTTTTTTTTTTTTTTTGAAAATAAATAAATTTGTTGCCCCCTCTTTAGGTGTGAGAGGTCATGTGTCTGGACAGGTGGTGCCTCTCTCTGAAGTACTCGTGGCAGATCGGGCAGGTGAGTTTCTCCTCCCTCCTGCGCCTCACCTGAGATTCGGACGCGAACTCCTTCTTGTGGTGGGAGCGCATGTGGAACACCAGGTCAGAGGTCATGCGGAAGGACAGGTTGCATTTGGCGCACCAGTTCTGCACCGACACGCCGAACGAGGTGAAGGTCGGCGGGAGGACGGTGAGGGAGGATGCGGTCTGCAGCTGCGCGCCAAAGCTCCTGGACCAGTGCTCTGGCGCGTAATGGAAAGCGTTGCTTAATGGCACCGAGGAGCCCAGCGCGTGCACGTCAGCGCTCAGGAGGCTGGTCGCCATCAGATTGTTGTAGCCCAGAACAGTCCTGCTGGTGAAGCCATCAGCCATCTCATCGAGGCGGCTAGAGGGGGCTGTCGGCGCGTTGCTGAGGTGGGTCTGTGGCTCCGCTGGGGCAGTTCTTTTACTCGGTTTACAAAAAGCGCTTTTCTGCTCGCCCTGCTGGCTGCTTGACAGAACCACAGAAAATGCGCTGCCGCCGCCGCCTGAACGCACACCAGACCCCTCCCCTGTCTCCGAACGCGTATCCACCTCCCTGCCGTGCGTAAAAGCCCCGCTGACTTCCCAACCTTCAGCCAAATCAGCACTTCTGCGTCCCGCATGAACCGCTTTGACCCTTTCAGCTTTCAGTTTCCCAGAGGAGGAGAGGGAGGAGGAGTTTCCCGCCCCCTGCTCGTGGCCCTTCACCGCTTGCGTAACGTTTTCATCGTTCGAAATGTTCGTTTTTTCCAGCAGGACGGTTTTGCGCCACTTGGAGAGCAAAGTCTCATCGCTTCTCCTCTTCCTGGGCGAGCCCGCCGCGTCCTCGTCGGCGCCAGACATTTTCTGCTCCAGATCTCTGGCGATGTTGTGGAAATCTGTCACTCGGTGTTGCCTTTTGACTTCCACGCGCTTGTGCTCGTGAAGTTCGCGGCTCCAGGTGTCGCATTTCGCTTGGGTGCACAGAAATCTGCAATGAGCCAAGAAGGGGTTCTCGTTTTGGAAAACCTGGTGGCACCGTCCACATTTGAATTCTACAAGAAAGTGGGGTGGAAAACACGATTTAGTTAGCTCATTCTGACATTTAAGTGTTTTGAACATCAGTTTGGTGATAAACACATAAAAGCTCCTCATCACCTTCTAAGCCTTTGATCGTGTCGGTGAAGCCCAGTAGGTGAGACAGCTCCTGGTCGTACCACACCAGCAGCTCTTCCTCCGGCCGGATGTCCCGGGTGGTCCTCACATACAGCTGGCCCGCCTTCAGAAAGGCCTCCGTGTTCTGCTCCTCTCCGTTGCGCGCAGCTTGCACGAGCCGCAACCAAGACAGCACTAGAGCAGAGTTGCGCAAAGCCTCTGGGTCGACCTGTAGGCGCAAAGCACTGTTTTACTGCAGTTCCCAAAGGATGAGGATAAATCAAATTCTTCTAAGATTATTTTTTTCCATGTAGACCATACTTTTTGTGTTTTCATTTAATGTGTTTATGTTGTATCCATGGCAAATATAACAGGAAAAAAATCTAAAATGTAAGACATTAGTTTCCTGACCTTTTGACCTGACAATATGACTCACCCTGAACATGTAGGATTTGGACGTCTTGTCGCAGCACTTCTGCGCTATGAAGGCGATGGTGTCATAGAAAGTGTTTTGGAGCAGGCACGGACCGAAGCACGTGCCTGCAGGGATGCTGCGCGTCACCACCATGCTGCTGTTGAGATCTGTTGGATGCTGGAGGAATTTACAGTCCCCGGTCCACATGGACCGAGGCAGGAGACAGTGGTCCATAGTGAGGCTGGAACAAACACCATGAAACGATCAGTAGTTTGAACGAAGAAATTAAATCTAAAGTGCGTTGGTTTTAATGTATTTTACAAATACTGACAAGTGAAATATTATCGTATCGCCTTGACCCCATAGAGAATTGTTTATCATGTTAAAAAAGATGCTTTATTATTATTTTTTCTTGATTAGATAAAAAATACAGGTCCCAGAGGGAAGTGGGCGCAGCCGGTGTTGAAGCCAAATAATTTCTAACGTTCTTTGTCTCAGTTTTTCACTCCGTTACTCCTTTTGTCTCCGCATCTGGCGCGGACTCCAACTGCCTCCTCTGCGCGCAGAACTTCAGTCCGATTCGTTCATGTCTGAATAACAACCAAGCATTACGTAGCTGAAGCTTTTTTTATCCCTCTATGATCAGGACGAAGTGACAAAATTTGTAGGATGAAAATTAAAAAAAAAAAAAATCAGTTGATGATTTTGCAGGAAAATTATCCGCAAATTAGGAAATGTCAAAACGCGTTGGTTCTAAATCTCTGAGGATGGTACAGACGAGGGTGGGTTAGGGATGCTGCGCGTGGACTCACCCTCCGGACATGGAGCGGGATGCTGGTTCCGTGTGGCAGCAGGTGCAGTGGACCTCCAGAGACGAAGCTCCCTCCAAAGACTCTCCTCTCTGTCTGAATCCTCCTGCGCTCTGTCGCCTCTCTCCTCTCCCACCTCCACTTATCCCTGTCGTTACTGAGCAAACTCCAGCCTGGAGCGTGGCGCACTGGGGGGTGTGTGCGCGCGCGCGTTCACATGCATGCTTCCAATTCTCCTTTGTCATTAGGCACAGCTCTGTGTGTGTGTGTGGTGGGGGGGGGGTCGATGTT
>JAUBOC010000089.1:17973227-18015542 GCA_032275365.1 Anablepsoides cearensis | reverse complement strand
TTAGTTAAGCAATCAGTTTTTAACATTTTGGTATAAAAAAAAACAGATCTGAAGCAAAAGATCTGGCGATTGTGGTCAGATATTATATAGACATAGTCAAAGCCATCATTTTTAGCATTAATCTTGAATTCTGAATTTGTGTCCGGGAGAAATTTTGTAAGAAATGTTTTTTTATACCAGGAAGGGATGTACTTTAATGGAGTACCAATAAAATTGATGGTACTTTTTATGCAGAATAACATGGTCTATCTCTTGGACTAAACGCATTTAACGGCTAAAAACATGGATTATGCATGATATGTAGGCTAACTCTTCTTATCATGCAAAATGATCAGCTAACACTGTTTATTTACAAAAAATGTAAATATCCTGTTGCTGTCATAAATTAGTTGGTCCATACGCAGCACCCACCCCCATATTTGCACACACACAGACACACACATGCAGGGGGGAAAAATGTATGAAGTGGGTGCATTGATGATTGATAGGGGCTGAGATCTCTCTGTCAGAGTGGAGCTGATAGCATCGTGTCTGCTGCCTGCCTGAGAGCAGAGCTGATCATGTGACGGGGGGAAGAGGGGCCACAAAACAGAAGGAATGAGTCAAAGGAAAGATTTACGGTACATGCACCAACCCTTTCCTTCTCCTCTAAGTCCATATATGTGAGCTCCAAGGGGGCACGCGGTGCTGGAAGCCGAGTCGGCGATTCAGGAAGTTGAAGGGGGTTCTCAGATAGGAGGGACGGTGCTGAAGGGATGTAGAACAGGAAAAGCTTTTCTCATACCATCCCCCCACACTCTTTCTTCTCCGTTGCCCTCCCCTTCCACCCTGCAGTAACCTCCGTCTCGTCGCCCCCTCCTCAAACTTAAACCTAAAGCTCAATAGCCCCTGTTGTCTCGTATACCCTCAACCAGAACAAGAAGCCTTTTTTTTTAAAGTAAAGTCCAGAGTTCTGCCAGTTTGGTTTGTCGTGTTTTTGGTCAAACTGAAGCTGAAAAATCTCATCTTTTCTCTCCTATTTGTCATTGGTTTCATCAGTACTTTAAAAAAAATCTTTCAAATCTCGTCCCCACCCTGCTTCCATTGCTGTTTTTTATCGCAGCATTAAATTCTGGTGAATAAGAAGAAAGTTTATTCCTCTGTGGTTTCCACATTAGAGCGCTGGGTCCCATCCGCGGTGGAGATTCTTTCTGTGGGCGGAGGACTCCTTGACCTCTCCATAGGCTTCAGCCGAGAGTCTTTGTCAGCATATTTGTGTTTTTTAAGCCAGCAAGTATGGGCAGAGCGGGAACGTGTTCAACACCTCAAGTGAGACTGGAATCAGTTCCCACAAGCAGACAAACCCACAATGAGTGTTTTTTTTTTGTTTTGTTTTTGTTCAGGGTGATCTACCTGCAGGTGAGCATGAACGAGGGGCTCTCCTACATCACCAGCTCCGTTCACATCACCACCACGGAGTGTGTGAGTACAACCTGAGAGGTGTTCGCAACAATACACAACAATACATGTTTCTGAGCATGCTGCCTTCTTTTTTACTTTTTTTTTCTAACTTCTTCTGCTTCTTTTTTCTTCACTTTCTCTCCTCTGGTTGTCATCAGAGGAGGCTGTGAGTACTTTTTTCATTTTCCCCTTTCCTTTGCATCAGTGTTCTTTCGGTTATGTTTAACCATTTTTCCCCCCTTTTTCTGTTTCTGTGTAGTTTGACGGCACCATAGTGCTAATTTCATTACTGGTTGTGTTCCTGCTCTTGGCTCTGCTGCTGATGTGGTGGTTCTGGCCTCTGTGCTGTACTGTGGTAAGTGTTTCACAGCCATTATCACACCATTTATTATTTTGCAGAGGTGTATAAAGTACTTTAAAAAGTAAGTAAAAGTAAAAATACTGTAACAAAATATGATTTTGATGAAAATTAATTTCATTGATAAGAAAAGTACTTAAGTAAAAGTCATAAAACCGCTCACAATAGTTAGAAAACTGAAAATAAAAGTACTTGTACACACACTAAGAAGTGTAGTGTTGAATTTATTTATCCAATATAATATGTCAACTTATTCCACTAAAGCAAGTTGAGTAAATGCAAGGCAATTTACACACTTCACACATTATTGTGTTCAGTTTTGGATAAATAAACTCAACACTTGATTTTTTTTTTTTTAGAGAGCATAAATGCCTCTTTTCATGATGACTTCTGGTCATCTTTAAATTTCTAACAAGTTGTTAAATTTTAAAGTGAAGTAAAAGTGTCATTTTCATGTTTTGAATGTAGCAAAATTAAAATAAAAGCTACAGTAAAAAAATACTTGATAAAATTACAGCTCCTTAAAATAATTTACTTTTACAAAGTAAATGTACTTTGTTATATACACCTCTGTTATATTGGAAACTAATTCTGGCATCACTGAAAGCAGATATTTGTGCTTGATTCAACATGTTGTTAACCTGATATTTGAATATTTTTTTCAAATATTCAGGTGATCAAAGAACCTCCACCACCTCCACCTCCAGAGCCTGTAAGTCAACAACTTCATTAACTTTAATAAAGAAATGTTTTTACACATGTGGGCAGGGATTAATGAAGAAGTAGTTTTTGCATAAAATTAGTTCTTATTTCTCATCATCAAAAGCAAAGTGTAAATTTCACAACATCATGACATCGGTTTTTTGTGTAAAACCCTGCTATAAAGGGCAGCCAGGAATGCTATTCTTTCTTTATTTAAGAGTATTTAAAGAATATAAGTCGCATGACAAGAAAACTCTTAATTAGGATTCAGATGAGGATGATGGGATGCCCAAGAAGAGGTGGCCCACAGTGGATGCTTCATATTACGGAGGAAGAGGAGTGGGTGGCATCAAACGCATGGAGGTACAAATAAATCCTCGCATTTCTGCAGAAGCAAAACGCAACAAGTTTTATTCCTTACGACGGCTCAAACCTTTTTAAAGGTGCGATGGGGGGAGAAGGGGTCGACGGAGGAAGGCGCTAAACTGGACAAACCTAAAAACGCAGTTGTGAAGATGCCCGAGCAGGAGTTTGAACCTTACGAGCCCAAGCCTCGAAAACCTCCCCGCCGTCCTCCTCAGCAGAAGAAGTGGTACTCGCCCATTAAGGTTAGTTTTTTTTTTTTTGTTTTTTTTTTTCAAATAGTTCTCATAAGGATTTTTCATTATAAATGAATTTTGCTCTCTGGTGTTTGCAGGGGAAACTCGATGCTCTGTGGGCTCTGTTCAGACGAGGTTACGACCAGGTATCTTTAATGAGACCGCAGCCTGGAGATCAGGTGAGCCCGCTTTTTAAACGCAGCCTTCACCCTATCCCAAACAAGTATTACGGCTCAAAAACCTGCAATTTAAAAGTTTAGTGTAATCTGGAGGATTGCTCTGTGTTAAACACCCCACAATCAGTTTTAAATGGTAAGTTACAAGTTGCAATGAGATGGTTGTTTCAGAAAGCTTCCAGATCTGTTATAGTTCTGCTCTCCTCCATGTCTTCTCACATTCAGAGTCAAAGAGCCTCTGATGCCCCTCGCCTCGTCAAAGCTGCGATTGTTCACAAGCACTACAGTTGTCTTTTATACTTTCCCCTGTAAATCCCTGCAAATAAGCTTTTCTGTTGCAAAGTTACACACTCATTCACTACTTTAAATACATATTTGATGTTTTAATACTAAAAAGGTATAATTAAGTTATAAATTATGATGTGACTGTTTGTGCAAGTGTGTAAAAAAAAAATCTCTATTTTCTAACCTTGACCCTGCAAATGCCATCCCATAACCCCAAAGTCGTGTTTTCACCATCCTTCTGGTTGTCATGGGGAAACATCTGCACCGTTATAAATAGTGTCATTGTCACTCGATACAACCAGAGCCGTCTCATTCATTGATTTGTGCTTTGAATGACACAATTCTTCTTCTTTATGGAATAGTGTTGGTGTGTGTGTCGACTGTATATGAAGCCTTTAAAAAGTGGAACATTGCTAGATCTGTCATTTTTATTCATGTCTTTTTTTGTGTGTGTGTGGAACATAAAGCGTCTGTTAGGGCAGAAGTTTCTGGAGTCTTTGTCGGCCACTTTCCGTGGGACTGCGGTCCTCAGATCCATTCAACAATGATCGAATCCCTTCACGCGTCATTAACTGAGGAAAATGAAAAGCTACAGCTCGCACTGAGGAAAATAAATGGGTGAAAAACAAAATGCTACTTTTGTTTCAGCTGTGATCGTTGTGCAGAAAAATCTGAAGCAATTATTTATTTTTTTTAGTTTTTAAACCAAGCTTACATCTAAATTCTGTCCAGATTTCATGCATCAGTGATGCCAAAATTCTTCTGCAGTAGAAAGATGATTGTAAATCCATAAGGAGGAACTGGGCAGCTGTGAGGCAACAAAACAGTAAGCAGCTAGTATCAGACCGTGGCTTGTTAAACAGCATTGCTCCTAAATCACTTCCTCTGTAAACGACCGTCAGCAGACTGTCACTTTCTGCCACACTCCATGTTTGCATTTTAACTTTTTTTTTTAACCTCCTGATGATGCATCCATCGGTGTGTTAGGTTTCCACAGGGAGCAAACAGATGGGGGAGTTGAAAGGCCACGAGCCACATAATGACAGATGAGATTCACTTCTTTTGTCCCCAGAGCTGAAGGCACCGATGGACCAGAGGGCGACCACCAACCCTCCGTCTGAACACCCAGACGGCACAAAGGAGCACTTTTCTCTCTTTTTTTGTTCTAAAGAATCAGCTCAGTCATTTAATGCAGCTTTGTGCAGCATAGTAGTGGAAACTAATTAACCTTTTATTGATTTCTTTGATTCCCAAACTATAACTTTTACAGGTCCACATGTAGCAGTTTGCTTTGTGATCAGGCAACGCTGTCAGATCAGATATTCGTTTCCCCTTCTCTCTTTTTTTCATTATATTGGTGACAGACACAACTATCTATGAGCGCATCAGTTCCCTGTAAACATCCACAAACAATCTGCCTCGTGTCGGAACGAAGGGCTAAAGTCTTCAGGGTTTGAGCGAGCAGCAGAGAACAGACGAGCGGCGTGCAGAGGGCCAGCCGCAGGTTCTGTTTTTCTTCTGAGGAAGAGTTCAGGGTTTGAAGTAAACAATCGCCACAAGAAGGAATGCAGCCCTGACACACAGCCCAAAGGGGCGCACGGAAAGACCGACCACAGCCAGTGACACACTGCTGAACTCGCAGCTTATTTCTGTACACGTCATCCTGTTGAGCGCTGAAAACTGCCCAGCTCTCCACCGCACCTCCTACCCTTTGTCTCTTTCTATTTATTCATGAGGTTTCATTCAGGCCATATGCTCTGGTGGAAGCATATTTACCCTCATACCTACCCCCAACACACACACACACACACTTATAAATACACTCATATTCATGAGCTTGTGTTCTCATTGTGTCCATATGCTCTGTCTTGTGTTGTGCTGCTGCTCTTGCTGCTCACAAACTGGCCTTTTCTCCACGGCCCAGCAACACCACCACAACAGTGAGGACCCCTCCCCATCTGAGTGACCCTCAATCAATTACACACCCCTCATATAAACACGTGAAGACACAATGACCCCTTCAGTCACAAAGCTACCGCTGCTGGGTCCTCTTAATGGCCTCTGTGTGACTTTAGGGCCTCTCTGCTTAATAATGTGTTATAATCAGACCACCAAGGGTCTGAGACGTGGAACAAGGCAAAAGTGTGTGTGTGTGTGTATGTGTGTGTGTAATGAAAATCCATCAATGAGGACAAGAAGCATCTCATTCTCCCAGATGTGTAAATTATTCTAAACGTTCCGATCTATTGTGGAAATATTTAATTTTATTTCTTTTTGTGATTTTAAATCAGGCACATTAGAAACTGTCTGTTCTGCATTTTTAGAAGAGGGAAAACAGGAAAAAAGCTGGAGAATAATAAAGCTGTGTAAAGCTTTAGAGCAGAGGTGCCCAAAGTGGGGCCCGCAGGCGAAAATTGGCCCACCAAGCCATATGATTTGGCCCACCAGCCGTTGTCCTGGTTGTTGGATTATAATCTCCTGTTTTATGTAGAAACACTATATTTCCACTTAGTCTTTTCAACCATTGGTCCAACTATACGTACAAGGAGCTCTAGTCAGTCTTAACTCATTGTTCTCACTTTATCTTTGAATTATGTTGAGGTTAAAGGGCCTGTGACACACTTATCCTTCAAATACAAAAAGTCAAAGAAAACATGTCTATATTTAAGAAAATTAGCATAATTCACATGATTTTACCCATTTTGTCTCATAACTGGAATTTTTTCTCTTAAATTTGGCTCAGCAAAGTGAAACAGAAAGTGACATCAAAGGGGAACTCTTTAAGAAAAGAAACTCTCTGGTCTTTGTTTATTGAAACAATCCTATTTAAATTCTTCTTCAACTGTGATAGTGACTCAAAATAATCTAAAGAAACATCAGAATCTTTAATTATAGTAGCATTGCTCTGCTTACATGCATACATTCCCCTTTGACATCACTTCCTGTTTCTTCACATGCAAATATCTCAACAACCGTTCATCTCAATTGCGTAAAATTTGTTTTGCAATATGTTATCAATGTTCTCTTTCCAAAAACACATTTATTACAAAAATATGATGTCACAGGCACTGTAAATATAAAATACAAGAGATATTTAGACTAGATTTAAGCCTAGCTTTTACCTTAGCATATGTTGAATTTGCTCCTTGTCCATGGGCTGAAAATAAACAAAAGAATGTGGGCAACTGCGCTGGCTGCTAGCTTAATCATGAACAATCTAATTTAATTTTGGCCCTTTCAGGGAAAAAGTTTGGGCACCCCTGCTTTAGAGGTTCTGTTTATGAACACAGCTATTCTAGCACAGGTGGACAGAAAACAGAAGTTTCTCTGTGTGCCCTCTGAGTTGCAAACACACACACATTTGTCTGCAAACTGGGCAAAGTTTCACACAAACTGTTTTAGTTGCTGGATCTAAGAAGCTCATTGATTTTTATGCAGAAAAGCAAATGCTGTTCAAGCTGACGGGCAGCTCTGGTTTAACCTCCTTGTCTCGTCTCTGCAGGGTCGCTGTATTCGCTTTCAGCGGGTCAAAGATGAGCCCTCCAGTTTTCAGGCGACCCCCCTGAGGCCTCACTCCTCCTCAGCTCCTACGCCTCCTCAGTCAGACGAGGAGGGACCTCTAGTGTCCAACTCTGTGCCCCGTACGAAGCCTCCGTCAAGAGGACCGCGCACCGTGACGCCCCCCGTCACCACGCCTCCCTCCCGCGCGCCCCCTCCCATGGCCCGACCTCTGCCGGGCCCACCCCCAGCTCGTGCTCCGCCAGGACCTCTGGGCCCCCCGCCGTCTCGACCCCCGCCGAGGCTGTAAGAGAATAAATCCGAAACAGAGATATTATACCGTTAAAAAAATAAACAAAAAATACCCCCATTTCAAGCCCAAACACCAAAGATGAAAGTCTTCCAGGTCAGAGGTGTTGTTGAGCTCTGTGCCTTGTTGCTGGACAGCAAAATGTACCCGATGTCAAAATCAGCTACTGAGTTTCATCAAGGACTAAACCGAAACAAAAAAAAAACAGGTGAGGAACAGAAAAAAAACATGTATTTAATCAGGCCTTGTATGTACAGCTGGGGCCTGCTGACTGAGATGGTAAGTGTAAGTGCAATCCTTCATTGTTGTTGTGGGTTAGTTTGTGACAGTCGACATCTGAATGATGAAATTAAAAAGTAAAACAGACTTTGCATGCAGTGATTTTAGAGAGAGGTGTAGTGAAATACAGCATGTGGACAAAATACCAGTGATGTCAATTATGTTGGCTTTGTCTTGTAATTACACAGCCAATGTCGACAATTCATTTGTAATTATAGCTTTTCAACAAATAAAGCGTTTTTGTCTACAACTTATAGTTAAAATTTAGTGTAAAAGTTCAGTGATCCTATTGCAACTGCAGGGCAGTTTTTTTTTGTATTTTATTTATTGTAATATACTCAGTTTTCTGCTTAGAATCTGGTGGCTTTGTAGTTTTTTTTAATCAGTGGGGCTGAATCAGAGCATTTAGAAAGCATTTTGGTGGAGGATTTGGTATAAACAGTAAAAACTACATTGAAAATGAGCATCTTCAGGGTTGGGTTTTCTGTATTCTACATTTTTTTGACATGAAATGATCATTGGCATTATTTCTTCCTTAACAATTTGACTTCAATAAATAAACTTTTTTTTTTTTTACATATCTGCTGTTTGGTAGTGAATTCTTTCAGTCATTAAAAAGGATAGAGGGTTTTTTTTTGTGTGTGTGTGATTGTAAATCAACCTGAAAACACGGTGCAGTTTTAGTACGTAGTTATTAGTTAATTGGATTTTGCAAGATGTAGTATTTGATGTAATGCCTTTAATTACACAAATTACACTTTCACTGCTGTTTTTATCTATCCTGATCATGCAGCCAAATAACCTGCAAAACTGATCGTATCCAAGATTTTAAATGGCTTCTTAATTCTAATTTCAGGAAAACATTTCTATGCAGATAAATCTATGCGTACACGAGGCCAACTGTCCTGCAGCGGGATAAAGAACGGGTTTTAAAAGAGCTCAGTGGTTTTAAAGCCCTGCTTTCTTCTTATAATGGGTTAGATGCAGTAATAGTGCAAATTTCATCGTTTTGCACAAGATCCTTACATTTTGTTTTAGTTTGTTTATATAAAATGAAGTTAAGCTGTTTTAGTACATGCAGGATGTGGTTTACTAACGACTGTAAAAAAAAAAATAAAAGTCTGGATATGTTGCTCCAAAATCTGTATGAATCATTAGGCATTAGTGGAAGTTTTACAGATGTGAGAACGAATGCAGCGTCGTGCAGGACAGAACCGTTTTCCATTTGAACTTTTTATTATGACATCATTTCCTGACAGTGTGGGAGTTTTGTTTTTTTTAAACGTAGAGTTAAAACAGCAACTTTTAAAGACAAGTGAATCAGCTTTGTAAAACCCCAAAACAAGGAGTTGAACCTGACCGTTTCTAATCCTGACACGGTTTCTTAGCACAGGCTCCAGGTTTTAAGAATCTCCTGAATCATTTCCTTCCCATGAAACGCTGACTTAAAACCCCAAACACATACGAATGTGATTAGGAGGTCAGCCTGTCGCTCCATGACTCACGTCGCTGCAACCTATCTGGGAAAATAAATCACGAGGGTAATGGTATGTGAGGTCCTGTCAGCAAATCAACCTCCAGCTGTTCCAAACACAACAACCGACGAATTAAAAAACTGATGAGAAACAGTATAAAATATTTAATAAACAACTTTTAATTATGAGTTTAGGTTACTCTTGTATTCTTGAACGGTTTCCTCTGCAGTTTACAAAGTATGCAGCAACACAGAGGCCAAATAAAGTAGTGAAATAGTCAGCATCAGCATTCTTTAAAGAAATAATCGCCTGCTTTCCTTCACGCCAGACTGGAACTATGAGTTATTTATAGACTCTGACACTACAGTGATTTTTAGAAGAATATTTGTAAAAAAAAGATCATTTGGCTGCGGTGGCCATCTTGAATTGAGTTGGCTTTAAAAGTAAATAATTTGAAGCTGTGCATCTGATTATTTCCTGAAAGTTTCCTTAGCTTTTCCGTGGTGAGCGATAATCCAGGTTTAAATTTAGACTTCCATTTGCTTTGATAGTTTCCATTCATGCATTCATTTAAAATACTTTCAGAAAGCTGCTTTATGATTGGAGCTTTTCAAACACGGCACGGTTTAAAGACAAAAAAACATCACATTTGTAAACACATCCATGTGACCTTCTTTTCATCATGTTACAGATCAGATCACAGCACTAATATTCAGAGTCTGTTCAATATGAACTTGATCTTCAGGCTTTCCTTTTTTTCTTCTGCATTTTCTTTCCAGACAGCGCCCCCTTCTGGGCGCCTCGCACCATCCCCTTAAACTGGCCGTGCAGTTTGGCCCGCTTCCTGTGAACACAAGAGGAAAAACACGCAGGAATTAGAAATATTCTGCGGAGTCGATTCTTTGTCTGAACAGAACTGCGCGGCGCTCGTACCGCCGATTCAGCTGATCCTTCTTCAGAGGGATGTAGGCGTAAGGATCAAGCTTCCCCTTTTTCTTCACGTCTCCTTTTCCTTTCTGTCAGAGTCCAAAAAAAAAAAATACTTAGAGATTGTTTCTGACCTTCAAACCACCCCAGCTATGTTTGTTGAGAACGCTCACCTTTGATTTATAATCAGCTCCCATATCTTGGCTTCGGCCCAGAGGTCTGTGGATTCCTGAGCCGCCGGCTGAAAACAAAACGTGAATCTCATCAGCATCAAACACCAGGATCCAACTTCCAACACTTGTTTTTTTTAATAGTTACCTTTATATTTAAGCCCGGGGTCAGTGTCCATGTCCTCATCAAAGTCGTCATCTTTTATTTTCCTCTTCTGGGACTTTTTCTGCAAGTATAAAAAGAGACCATAAATAAAAATCACTTTTAGATTCTCAAACTTGCTCACTTTTAATAGTGAAATCTTACACTTTTGACTCCTGCCTCTTCAAGAATATCGTCCATCTCGTTTTTGTCTGTGAAAAATAAAAGATTGTCACCAATTCTTTTGACATTAAATGAGACAAACAGCTTGCTCGTACCTTTGTCCTTCACATTCTCCTCATCGTCCTCTCTGATAATCAGTCGTCCATCTGAGGTCACTTTGAAACCATGTTTTACTTTAGAGGTTTTCTTCAAAGATGGGTTTGTAGCTGAGAAACGACACAAATCAGTTTTTTTATTTACCTGGTGATTGTGTCCACAGCAGATATCAGGATCTAACAGTGTTACCTAAAACTCTCTGGGAAACCTTTGGATCCAGGAAGTTGAGCGGGTCGTCTTCCTCGCCCTCTTTGAGCCACGCCCGGCCTTTCTGCTGTCTGCTTGACTTCTTCTGAGGCTTTCCTTCGTCCTCGGACAAATCGCTATCGGACTCGGCGAGGATGTCCTCGATACTGGATTAGAGAGAAGCTGTTTTAGGAGAGAATCTGTAGAAAGGTTAAGTTTTTGTGTTGGGAGCTGCGCTGCACCTTTCACTCTTAGCTTTAGGCTCCTCCTCTTCGCTCTTGGAGTCGTCGTTTTCCTCGGCTGCCTGTTTTCGCCTCTTGCTTCGAGCCTCGGCCTTGCGGATGTTTGCCAGCACCTTGTGGTGCTCTGCAGGCAGCATGTTCTTCACCAGCTCAAAACTAGAAATAATAAATAAAATCTCAGCGCGAGAGCTTTATGATTAATGGAGGAGGGCAGCTTTTGGAAAATAAAGATGTTGAAGCTCTCACCCAAACTTTCTGATAAACTTGGTGAAGATGTTCTTCAGTTTGGTTCTGAAGTGTCTTCTGACATCATCCTTTATGTTTCCAATGCCCTCCATCTGAGCGCAACATGTGATGAATTTATAAGAAAAACTAGAAATCACATATATGATCCCCGCAGATTCGCACCGTGCTTCAGATTGATCAATCCCTACCAAGACCGTGACGTGTGAGGCCAGCGTTTTGGAGTCCATGATGAAGAGGATGACCTTGATCAAGCCCAGAGAAGCTTTGACGATCTCTCTGGTGCGAGACGACAGCAGCAGACAGACGTTGTGCAGCAGCTGCTCCAACGTGGACACCTCTATAGAGTCTGAAAGAGGAAAAAAAAAAAAGCTGATTAAACCAGCTTTTATTTTTTATTTAAATCCCCTGCAGTCAGCAGGGCTTACCTTTATATTCAAACACGAGACGCGTCAGAGCCAAGACGGTGCACGTGATCATGGTGACGGAGCCCGTGAGCCCGGCAAATATCAGGACCAAAAACTGCTCCATGGCCTCTGCAGAGGAAGTGATTTATTATTAACATTTTAATTGTCAAATCTTTAAAGCCTCACATCAACGCGTCACCTTTTGTGCTTCCACAGAAACGAACAAAAGCTTTTCCTATTTCCACCAGCAGAGTGTAGGCGTTTTTACGAGCCGCCACAGAAACCTCTTTGGTACAAATAATCACCTGAAAGAAATAAAAAAGGGAAAAACTCATTAAAAAACAAGGGAAACTTGTTATTTTGATGCCATCCCAGAGCCAGCTCTTATTAGTGACGTTACCTCTGGCAGCAGGGCGGTGATGAACTCTTTGTGTTTCTCATCTAATCTTTTTACGATGTGGATGAGACACTTCAGTCTGGGCTGTTAGGGAAAAAAAACAATGGTATGAAATAGTCAGAGAGCAATGCAAAACTATAAAAATCACTGGATTTCTTTGCTTGGCTGCCCTCCATTCAAAAGACCTCACCCGTTTTGCTGGCGAAGACGCATTTTTCAGAGTATCGAGCAGGACGAGTTTAAGTGTTTCCAGGTTGGACGTGACGAAGGCTCTGCACTCGTCTCTCTCTGCGCCGCACATCTCCTCCAGCGCGCGGTACGCCTTCTTCTGCATGCCGGGCTCTTTGGCCTGCACACAAACCCACCAACGCTCAAACGCGTTCACAAGAGAACATCCCGGACAGCGCTGGATTACAAACTTATGTGTGCCTTTACCTCCAAATATGGTCGAATAAGCTCAAAGGTTTTGGTCATGCTGAGCTCATCTACAAACGGAGCCATCGCGACCACAAGGTCCATCACTGCCAGCCTGAGAGGACGACGAGGCCAACAGAAAACTTCAGATTTAAATCCTTTTTTTAGTCACCAATTAAAGCAGTAAATCCAGATTTATATCCTACCGTGTGAACTCGGTGCTCTCTGCGCTCACCAACATGTCAGAAGCTTTTTGTAAGAATGTGCAGCTCAGCTGAGGAAGGATAGTTTAAATTAGCAATGCAGCATATCCATGTTTAACCAAACTAACAAACCTGTTTCAGAATGTTAGGGACAATGAGATCAAATATCCTCACCTGTGTTTCTGTGACTGTTAAATAGACTTTGATGGTCTCCAGCACAGCCATCCTGTAGGTTCCAGACTCTCCCTCTGCTGGCTTCTGGTTGTACAGGTTGAAAAGGATGGGCAGGAAGTTCTTGGAGAAACGTCCCAGTTCAGCTGTTTCTTCCTCTTTAAGCGTAAAGCAGAAGGCAAAAGTTCAGGAACAACCTGTTTGCAGTAATTTGATTTATACCTGAACATGTTACCTGTGCTGCAGCTCTTGTTGATCAGAGTGCGCAGCGCCTGGCACACCGTGAGTCGCAGGTCTGGCCGTTCATTAATGGCCATGCCGAGCGTGCGGGCGACGCCTTTAAATGACACCAGCAGGTCCACTGGACATGTGCAGAAACCAGGAAGCATGGTCCAAATCTGAAATAACCCAAAGTTAGTGCAGCTGGGTTAATAAAAACAATCCTAATAGACTTGGTTTGGTTGTTTGGAAACAACAATGACAGTTAAAACTAGGAGACGTGTTAAACCTACCTGAAGCTGTAACATCTCATAGACCTTCGCTTCCAGTTTCCTTCCTGTTTGCTCAAACTCTTCAGCTAAAAAACAAAATAAGGTTCAATAATTAATACACGTGAGAACAAAAAATTATTTCAAGCAGAGCATTTGACATCTGCTTTACCTCTTTGTTTGAGTGCAGAAGCCAGAGGGAGGAAATAGGAAGTGAAGAAGCCAAGGCGAGTGTGTTTTACATGATCTCGTATGACGGGGATCAACCAGCTGCGCGGGAACTCCAAATTATCACTAAAAACAAGGAAAATATTTTTATTTAAAAGCACAGTGACAAGAAGAGCACAACGGTGTTTGTGTGTCTGGTCCCCTACTTGATGCCTGTGATGTTGAGAGGCACAGCAGCCAGCACCACCTCGGGGCCCATGCTCTCCACAGCTCCTCCCACGGCCAGGTCCAACTCCCCGCTGTAGGGGAACTGAGGAGTGGTGCGCAGGTCTGCCAGGGACTGCAGCGACTGTTCCAAACATCACACAGACTAGGTTAAAATAATAATATTCTTCATATAAACAGCTAGGGTAATATTTCACATCTGCAGTATACCTTGGTCATGATGGAGTGAGCTTGTTTCCCTGCAACTCGATAAAAGCAACCAAGGATCTGCAGCACAAAGGGCCAGGAGGCGTGGAAGCGATACGACAATCCTTCCTCTACGATGCTGAAAACAGTCAAAACACAACCGTCACTGATTTTTATCCCACCATACAGAAAGCAGATAATGTTCTCTGTCACTTAAGAACCATACTGGAACATTTTGTAGACATATGAGGGGTTCCCTGCAGAAGAGGTGGTGATCATCCCCATTTCCTCCATGTGAGGAGCAACACATTCAGTCAACAAAGTCTGAGAAGAAAAAAAAAAGAACTCTTGATGAAAATATATAAATAGTCACACTTTAGGCTTGGGTGTATGAAAATATATCAACGGTATTAAAATATGTTGACTGTATTAAAATAAGTATATTGATGTTAATAAAACATATAGTGACGGTATTTAAAAAAAAGTTGCCCCCTATTAAAATATAGTGACGGTATTTAAATATGTTGCCCGCATTAAAATATAGTGACGGTACTAAAATATGTTGCCCGCATTAAAATATAGTGACGGTACTAAAATATGTTGCCCGCATTAAAATATAGTGACGGTATTAAAATATGTTGCCCGCATTAAAATATAGTGACGGTATTAAAATATCTTGCCCGCATTAAAATATAGTGACAATATTAAAATATGTTGCCCGTATTAGAATATATTATTAAAATATGTTGCCCGTATTAAAATATAGTGACGGTACTAAAATATGTTGCCCGTATTAAAATATAATATTAAAATATGTTGCCCGTATTAAAATATAGTGACGGTACTAAAATATGTTGCCCGTATTAAAATATAGTGATGGTACTAAAATATGTTGCCCGTATTAAAATACAGTGACAGTATTAAAATGTGTTGCCCGTATTAAAATATAGTGACGATATTAAAATGTGTTGCCCGTATTAAAATATAGTTATGGTATTGAAATATGTTGACGGTATTAAAATATGTTGCATGTATTAAAATATAGTGATGGCATTAAAATGTGTTGCCCATATTAACATATAGTGACGGTATTGAAATATGTTTCCCGTATTAAAATATGTTGACTGTATTAAAATATAGTGACGTTAATAAAATACAGTGACGGTATAAAAAAAGTTGACTTTATTAAAATATAGTGATGGTATTAAAAAAAAATAGTGACAGTATTAAAATATGGCAATGGTATACAGCATTACGTAACAGAGACACCCCCCCATCTGTGGCGCCTCTTAACTTGCGTGCGGTGTAGTGACACAAACGCGAACTCCTGAAAAGGTGGGCTTCCTATTGCTGACTGACAGCATCAGGGACCACCTAGCTCCAGGTTTCATAAAGTCAAACAAATAGCTGGACACATGTTGGATTTAAACTTTGTGGAGTAAGTTTCTCTGCCCTGAGATATGCAAGCTCCTCAATGCAGAGAAGGAAAATAACTACAAACTTCATCGGCACAAAGACTGGCTAAAAGCATGCAGCAGTACAGAAACAATCGTGGTAAGAGTCGTATTATTTTGAAACTTAAATCTCTAAAAAGACTCATTCTGTGACTCTCGCGCCTCTCTGGATAAAGAATGTCAAGCTGTATACACAGAAATGCTCACAAGCAGCCATTTCTCCGTTATGAATTAATCCACACACCATATAACGTCCCCCACAACCATACCGTAAAAGTATTAAAAATATCCTTACCACCCAACCCTATCACCCTTCATAACTCAGCTCAGATGTGTTTTACCTTTAGTGTGCTGGCAGCTGTAGAAACCACCTGCGTGTGCGGCGACAACAGGCAGGACATGGTTGCGGAGAAAAGACGAGGGAGGTGACCCAAACTCAGAGAACTCTGCAAACTGCACCCAAAATATAAATAAATAAAACCACACAACTCAAACTAAACTGAATCTGTTCTAGTGTCATAAAATGCACATTAATACCTCGCCAGGTGAACATGAGCCTTCTCCATGACAGCAAGCCAGGCCAGCAGAGGCTGCAAGTCGTTCTCACTGGGAGTGTAGTCATACAGCGCCTGCAGATGATTGGTGAGACAGCGTTTACATACCAAGTATTGCACCAGAATTAAAACATGTTTGTTGTTTTTGCGGCTTCTCACCGTGATGATCTGTGCATTGAGTTCTGCTGAAAGGGACGAGGGGTTCGGCTTCCCGCTGAACAGCTTGTGAAAGGCCTGCATGGCGCTGGCCGTCACCAGCTGTAGCCACAAACGCAGCAGAAACATTGATTTTAAAAACTTCAAAAATCGGGTCGCAAAAATGTTTCCGCTTGCACCTATAAATATTTAGACGTTCTCACCACATGGCTGAGAGTCATCACTCGCAGCAGAGTTTCACAGCAGGACTTGACAGCTCCCAGAGGGAACGTTCCCATCAACTCTTTTAAGAGGCAAAGCACGTGAAGTGTGGTGGTGTCGTCTTTACTGCCTGACAAGAAATTAAAAAAACATTAATAATTTAGGTTTAGCTCAAGTGCTTGTACTTTATTTAGCATAAATTTC
The DNA here is from genome assembly GCA_032275365.1 of Anablepsoides cearensis. Classification (NCBI taxonomy): domain Eukaryota; kingdom Metazoa; phylum Chordata; class Actinopteri; order Cyprinodontiformes; family Rivulidae; genus Anablepsoides; species Anablepsoides cearensis. The sequence goes on along the minus strand of JAUBOC010000089.1, from coordinate 17,999,003 downwards.
ATTAGCTAAGTTGCTAAACATATATTTAAAAACAAATTATTCTGTTTGTGATGATCTTCCAAACTACGCCGAAAAGCACAAAGAATAGTAGGGGTGTAGGAAAATAGATACACCAATATAAATCGATATTTTATTTCCCGATACAGTTTTCTAAAGCCCTGTATCGATAATAATTTACCTCCAAGTCTTTAACTGTGTTAATTCCTCTCATCATAAACAACAAGTCCTGAAGATCTGGGAACATTTGCTCTTTTTTTGCCAAAGTTACCTGGATGGAACCAAATATTATTTAGGCTTGTAAACTACAGTTTGTACTGTTTAAATTACATCTTTGATTAATTTTGTCCAGCCATAGACTCTAAGTCTTTGTCCAATCAGAGCCAGGTATTATGTAGTTAGTGCTTTTAATCAGTTTTCAGTTCAATTAACTCAATGCAAGTCTATGGAAGAGTCTCAAAATGTCACCAAAATCACTCTGTCCCAATAAAATTGTTCAGAAAATCGAATTGTATCGAATCGTATCATTCACTGAATACCGTGATATATATCGTATCGTGAGCAGAATATCAAATATCGTATTGTATCGTGAGATTAGTGTATCACTACAGCCCTAAAGAATAGTAACATAATGAAAACTGAACGGACTAAAAAATATGACCCAAACAGAATATAAAGATACTGTATCTGTGCAGCACCAGGTCAGCTAATTAACTACACTCCTGGGGACTCCAAGTACACAACAAAATGCATTTGAAAGGCTTTTTTTTTTGCATATGACCCCTTTAACCACCTTTAATATAAATGTGCCAAAAATTCTGACCAGGGCTGAGATTTATTTGATTTAAGTCAAGTAGATAAACCAGCACAGAGCCTTACCTCCTGCCTGTTCCATTTCTTTGACACAGAACTTGGCTGTTGTAACTGCAGCAGGGTGATGTGTTGGAGCATCATCTGTAAACAGGAAGTCACTGCCTCTGAGGATGGAGCAAACACCTTGTTGAGCTGCTTTACGCACCTGAGAAAAAAAAAAAAGCGTGTTGATCAATAAGAATTTCCATGAATGCTATTAGGAAGGGTAAAACCAGAGGTATATGGAAAGCTTTTGCTCATCTGGGCTTAAGAGACAAACCTTAGGCTTGCTGTGCACAGTGAAGCTGAGCAGGCCATGATAAGCCTGCAGAGTAGATGAATAACTCCAAACGGAAACATCCTGCTTTCTCAACAAAGTGGCAAGGCATGACAGGATCTGTAAATGCAAAGAAAATAAGATTCATCTTTGCAAACATAAAAAAACAAGCCCAAGCAAACAAATCTTCTCACCCATCGAAGTGCTGAAGACGTGTCAGACATGGCCTGTTTAGACATGACATCGATCAGGGCCTTGGCCGTGTCCGAGAACTTGTTCTTCAGCACAGGAGCAGGAACTCTAGGGAATCCCAAACACGGAGAAGTTAAACAGTGTTTTTCCAGGAGAAAGTAAATAAATGTGATGATGGGATCTAAGGGTTCTGCTGTGAGGAAAGAAGGATAAAAATGTTTTACCGTTTCATGACGAGGTTAAGAAGATATGCAACTGCAGCTTGAGACTCTGCAGACTCTACAACTTCCAGGGTGGTCATCTATAAGAACAAACAAAAGATAAACAGATGAAGAACTCACAAACAAAAATAACTAATTTGATATAAAATTATTGAATTTGGTAAATTAATACATAACAGATTTTAAAGGCTACACTCACCAAAGCAGCAAAGTACTCTGTTTCAGTTTCCTTCCCTCCCTGACCCCGAATCACCTCAGTAACAGCTGCCAGAACTGCACAAATCTGTGAATCATATCATGACAGAGTTTCAGCAACAAGCAAACTTTATATTTTAAAACAATATGCCCCATGCTCAAGATGTCCCTTAAGTAGATTTTTCACCTCTTTGTGTGCAGCAGAGTTGGACTCCCAGAAGCGCTGCACCTTCCTGAAAGTGAGGTTTGAGCAATCAGACAGGCCACTGAGGAAGGTGCCCGATGTTCTTTCTGAAAACTTCTCATCAGGCTCTTCTTCCATAAAGGCATCTTTCCGGTCGCCCGCCGTGCGCTCCAGAGGACCAGTCTGCAGGTCATTGTGAAGCTTGAGAGCATCGACTGTTAGATCACTCTTTCCTGTGGGGAGGAGATATACTTAATGTTGACTTTTCAATAGGTCAAATTTAATTATGTTTATATAAACTTAAAAATATCTTCGGACTGAATACTGTTTCATTCTGGGTTGATTTAAGTGAATATAAACAAAACAATGACTTCCTGAACAACTGAAATTTTAAATACTGTACCCTTGACAAAGGTTGGATTTCCTAAAATTAAAAATAAAATAAAATCTAAATGGTCTCAAAATATGAGAAACTAACATTGTTGTTGTTGACATCATTTAACCATCAAACTTACAAATAAACTTGGTTGTGATCAATACACAACCAAGTGTACTAGCTGTAAATCTAAGCATTAACATAGAAAAACTCAAAGATGTCAAAACATGTATTCGAGTTCCAAAGTATTTACAAACTTTACTGTAGTATCATACTTGTTTAATGTCTTCTAAGAAAGTTAGCTAACACATTACACAAAACACTTTTAATCATAAGAAACTATTTTATGTTAAAAACATGACACTGTGTGCAAGTTAAATTGTAGTGAGTACACGCTAAAGTTATCTTTGGCTAACACAAGCTTAAATGGCTGAAGCTAGCTGACGTTAGCAGCACAGCCAGAGGGACCCACGTGCATCTTACCACCACTAGGTTGGCTGAAGAAGCGGCTTTTCGCAGCTTGTCGAAAACGATTCGTCTGCGGATTGGAATCACTGCTGTGTCCTTTCTTCCACCGTTTGAGCTTGGACCCGGTCCCAGACCGGAGCTTCCCCGATTTCACCATTCTCGGGGTTGAAAATAAAGCAAGCAAACAAGCTGGCTGACTGGTGACTCTGTCGCTCACTATATGACGTCACCGGTGCGTGAAAGTACACAAGTTTGGCCAGCAGAGGGCGCTCACTGACTTGGTGATCAAAACATTGTTCAAGCGTTTGCCTTCAAGTACAAATACAGTATAACACGTTTCTACTTTTGTTTTATATACAACATTTATTCACCTTTATTGTACATAGCGTAAAATAATGTTGCTTACTTTTAACTGAGGCAATTTACAAAAAATTACAAAAAAATGGCAAAACCCAATTTTTTTGTACTATAATAAAAATCTTGATTGTTTGACAAACTTTACCAGTTTGAGTGAATATTTATTTGTTATTCCTGAAGCAAAATTCGACTTTTCTGAACTAAAATCAGTCTTAATGGAAGCTGTTTCGGAGCTGAGTTATTATTTTAAGTTTACTTTTTGTTTTCCTGCTTTCTGTATATTCTAAAGACAATAAACTGTTGAAAACCATAGCAGAGTTAAAAGCCTGTGAAAAAATGTACGACTCAATAAACTAACAAATGCAAAAAATGTTACGGTTACAGATGATGTAATTAAAAAAAAACAGAGGATAGCTTTAATTTTATAATATTTATTGATGTTATTAAAGTAAACTGAGCATTATAATTGCACACAAAACTACAGTTTGCTTGTACAGTTGTTTAGAGTGATGAATTAAAAACAAACTTGATTATCACTTTTTGCCTTTATAAAAAAGTTTTTGTCATTCCATTCAACATGTTCAGAACAACTATACTGCTGTGAGGTGAAAACGTGTAGTTTAGTCACATAACCAAACAACACACACCTAACCTGATATTTAGAGTTAGTGATCCATCTAATTGTCAAAAAAATAAACAGCTACAGAACAAAAATAGTAGATTTTCCTTATTTGGACCCCCCTGTGTTTAATTCATCCACAAACACAAATACAGACGTGAGGAGAGGAATCCATGTAAACAATAGAGCCTCTTGTTGAGGTCTTCAGACACAAACACACACTGGGTTGTGCATCTATCTTTACACTAAAGTGTTTCAGTGCTTTTTAATTAATATTTAATTCATTTATCTGGAAAAAAAGGGAACAATAGAAAAAGGAGCAATACAAAAGCAATCATTTCTTATAGAAAATGTACACAGAATTCCACTGCTGCACCTGCCAGGAAACTGATACCAGGTCCTGTTCCTGCAGCCGTCTCTGGCACGTCTTTTCATCTTATCTTCACTTCAAATGCTCGACGCCCACCCACCCTTCCAAGCCCCTTAATTAGTTATGACTGTAGGGTTTATGTTGACTATGACTTGGACAACAAAGTCTTTCTGGATCTTAGCATCTTGGAGGCGAGTCTTGTCGGTCAGGAGCTTCCCGGAGAAGAACCATCGCTGACGGGCCATACCGATGTCCTCCTGTTCCTCCAGCTGTTTCTTTAGCTCAGCGATGGAGTCCGCCATGCTGGCTGTCAGACGCACATCCTGTCCTGAAACGAAGAGTTGATACGGATTACTGAACAAGCTACATATGAGATAAGCTGGAACATCCCAATCAGGAGCATGTTCTTTAAAATAAAAAATGAAAAAACACTGTGGTGCTCAGATCTGATATTGAACTGTTGATATTGTTCACACAGAGGGAACACTGTGCCAAATAGTCATTCTTTAGGATTAAACAGACTATAAAGTGTATTTATGATTACCTGTTGATAACCGGACCCTCAGCTGGAACTCTTCTCTGCAAGGCGAGGGCTGACTTTGTTTCTGCGAGGACTCCGACGCTTTGCTCTCGCTGGAGGTTTCGGTGATGAGGTTGACCGGCGGTGCTAAGGTGTACGCTGGGAGCTGGTAGCGATTTCCCAGTTCATCATAACTCTCTGTGAGAGAGCCTGCAGAGAAAACAACAATCATATGAACACTCGTTTTTTCCTCAGCTTATACTCGCATATATCTAAAATATGCCTTTCATTTGACCACTGTTAGGGAACAAAATAAAAAAAAGAAGAGCAAAAATGCTTCTTCATGAAAGCATACATATGTCTGCTGGCAGTGGTCACGCAGCTTTGTTGCTATTACATAATTATTCCAACAGTAAGCTCTTAATAATTCATGAACCGGACTCTGCAAAATGCTCTTTCAAATTAATACGAGCGATGCATTCGGACAGGAAGTTCCAGGACATTTACGGATTGCAATCTGGATGTTTTTTTTGTTTTTTTTACCGTGCGGTAAAGTGATGCAGGCTCCGTCCACTATAGCCTGCGCCAGCTCCAGGTCGTTGCACTCCATAGCCAAGGCCGCAGCTCGCAGCGCGTCCCAGATCTCCTTCCGCCCGTCAAACGCTGGCGCCGTGTCCCAGAACTCGTCTCTCTTGCTCCTCAGCTGGCCCTCCGTCATCGGATACTCGCTCTTCCACTTCGGCCGCTCCTTCTTCAGGGGCTCGTTGCGCACTGACAAAATATGAGTCGCGACAATTTGATTATAATATCAGTTTTTGCTGTACATGTTTTGGTCAAAACTTGAAAAATATACACAATTTTATCTGCATGAGACAATTCAGCTACTTTCACGTCAAATTACAGCTTATTATCTGTATGCATTTTAATTTAACGCATTAAATTAATTTGTATAATAGAACCTCTAAACAGACAAACAGTACAAGCAGAATATCAGTTTTCTAAAAGTAAAATTAAAGTGCAATTTATGATGATAATATTAAAAATCATGGAATTCCGTTTAATTCACCGACGCTGGAAAATCTGTTATTTATAGACAGAGCAGTGGATTACTGCAGACTAACACAGACTGTACATGTGCGTGGAAACACACACGAGGACACACTAACGGATTATGTGCAGTAATCAGGTTCCACATAACAGGATTTATCGGCCCTCCCGCCCCTCTGATCCCATTGGACATTGGCGAAGAGTGGAGCACTCTTTAGCCAATGAGAAGCAGCAGAAAACGTCCACACATTTACCATCAGCAGCCTGGAAACACAAATCCACTCCAAATCAGATATCACTGTGGAATTTTTCTAAAAGCTTTTTTTTTTTTTTTTTTTTTATCAAATCCAAGCCTGAGATTTCAAAACATGGAGAATTCAGTTGAAACCTTATGTAATATTTACTCAAATCACATCACTGTTGATATTTTGGTCTTAAATATTGAATGTGTGACATTTTGGTACTAAAACAATAAATTATGTTTATTTGAACCTCACTTTAAAACTTTCGGAAAAATGGGAAAACTCATTAAGCAATAATATCGTAATTTTTATACAAAATAATATTTAAATACAACAAATCTAACTTTTCCTTATTATTAATATTTTGAAATATATTACTTTTTTCCTTTCATAGTTTTATTCTCCTGGTTGAATAACACGACAGAGTCTTTAGTCCAGTTTGTACCGGTTCAAATGCTGATCTTTTCAATTAGAAAAAAAATTTTTTTTGTTCTGCTCCTTTTCATTTAATGATATCATGTTTGTGTTGAAATTTGTTCTGTTTTTCAATTAAATGAAATTTAAAAAAATTGGAACATAATTATAAGCAGCTTATTTAAAAGAAAAAAGACGCTTGTGTCAAACATGAGCAGGTTCTTGTATAAATTCTGTAGTTTTATATGATGATAGCACCAAAACAGGCAGAGATGATGACGCTCGACATCTAAACTGTAAATTGTATCTGACTCACTGCTGAACCTGACTGTTCTTGTTCACAGAAATCAGTTGTGACTTTGTGTTCTCACCTTTAAGTCAAACTGCAGTCCCTGGGATCTATTAATAACCTCATGTTGACGTTTTCTAGTTTCTCTCTCTCCCTTCATGTTCAAACTGTCCTGGATGGAAACTGTTCCTCCACTGACCTCTACCATAAAAGAACATGATTTAAATCCTGTCATCTGAGTTTAAATCATAATCTAATGCAATTTGTCTATGTGTTTGTTGATGATTATAAAGTCTGAAATGCTTAAAACAAAAAAATGGTTTTAAATTTGAAATAATTATTTCCCAAATAAAAAGAATTTTAATATCTTTAGACTAAATTCAGTTTTTGTTGGTTTTATTTTTGTTTCTGTATTTTAATTCCTGAACATTTTCCATAATAATATTCCATGCTAACATTTTTAACTTTTGAGCTTTTTCTGACAATGAAACATCTGCAAATTTCTTGCAAATATGGACCGGTTGGATGATTTTCCAATGACCGCTTCTGGCCCTCTGACCATAGGTTTCCCCCACCTGTGTGTTCTGAAGATTCTCAATCAGAAGCAAAAACACTGATAAATGAAACCTTAAATTCAGGGCTTGATATGATTAAAGTCCATCTTTTGTATTCAAAAAATTAAAAAAAAGTTTGTTTTGACTGAGGAACTTAAAAAAATAGAACAGGGAATAAACTCTAATGATTCTCCATACCTAGCCAAACATAGAAAATCTAGACTTTTTTTTAGAACATTGTAGGAATTTATGTAATGCAAACACAAAAACAGACACAATTATTGTTCAACCCTACAGTAACCAACATAACATCCCCATCAGGACTAAATGTTACACAGAAAACTAGAAGATCAAGGCAGAAAAGAAACGTTATTTTCCACCTCAGATAAAATCTATACTTACATTTCAGCAAGATCTTAAACGGTGCGTTCGGAGCCTGATAGTAACTACATTCTCTGGAATTAGGAACTCCCATAACTGCTCAACGTTTCAGGCTTGCTGTGAATCAAACTTCCTCTGCACATCAAAAGTCCTCCGGACACGAGTCCCACCGAGTGACCTGGAGGAAAACGTGTCCCGTCTGCGCTCGCCGCAAAACACCTGAGCTTGTTTACCTCAAAGAGCCAGACTCCCATTCAGAGCTTATGATTTAGCTCTTCAACGGTTGCTTAAAAAACACCAACATTTTTATCCCTTTCTAAAAATAAAAAAATACACAACTCCTCAAAATACCACAGGAGCAATTCATATAAGTTAATTGTACTGAGAGTAACTTGAATGTCCTTGCCAGAAGGTAGCCTCTTTACACAAGAGGTCTAATCCTATCAAGTCTATTTAAAGACGGGATAGAAATACCCAAAGGCAACATGCTAAAGATATTAACACGTTGTGTGCTGTGGTCAGACTCAGCTGAAAACACACAGGAGCATCTCTACTTCTGGGAACATCCCCCAAAAGGTGGAGAGCTGCACACATTTTCTGTAAAACCTGAAATGTAATAAATACCAGATATATAACAGCTCTGCAGTGCTGCCTTGTTCAAAAGCGTTGGATTGAAAAGTGTTTATATAATCTGTCCAATCAGATCATCGGCACAGATTAGATACAAGACTACAACAGATGAGACGTTCAGAACCCGCAATGACCTTCATTTAAAGAGGCGGAGCCAAATCTTCACATGGACATACACTTCGGGTTTCTATTAGTCCATTTTGGTGATGCTACATAAATATAGACATATGAGTAACAATAATAATAATAATTGTTACTGTGAGTAAAAAAGTAGCTGAAAACTTTAGTTTCTCTAAACATTGGCTAGGATCTTAATTTGCAAACCACTGATGCTAAAGTTTATGGTTAAGATGCAGTTTTTGCTGTCTCCTTGCAGCCTTCTTCTTGGAGCAAAAAGTGCAACCTGATTTTAATTGCATATTTAAAGAATGATACATCAGATTATTCAATATCATTTAAACAATTACTTAATTTAAAAAAAAACTTCTAGATCTGCAGCATTTTTCATTCTTGTACTGCATAATGTTGTCATATTTATGCTTTTATTTTGAAGAAAATCTGTGATTTCCCCCCCCCCCCCCCCAACAGAGCAAAGGTGGGCTCTTCTTACCTCCTCGTTTCTTGCTCCTCGTCGAGCCTCGGGCACTCCCCTGTCCATCCATCCTGCTCCTCCCCACACAGCCCCCCATCACTGTCCCTGCATCCCAGCCCAGAGAGAAGAAATTACAGCCTATCTGAGTCCTGCTGGACATGGTTTACCACAGAAATGATGCCAATGTGTCAGAAGAGGGGAACAATCAAAGCGTGTCTGATCATAAATCAAAACATCCAGCGTGCAAAGCCTCCTCAGGGAGTAAAATGACAGCTCAGCACTCCTTGTTCCTGTGAGGTCAGATAGGCTGTCTGTTTACGTCACGTGTACTGCCAGCTGATGGGGGCACGCGCCTGAACATCATGCCTCTCGTGCTCTGATTCTCCCTTCACATGTTGAAAATAATCAATTGATTTCCCTGTATGTGTTATTTCCTACATATTGTGTTGGACTAAATTAACAGACAGCATTTTCAGGTTTATTTATTTTTTCTGATTAGTACAATTTAGTTTATTTTATATATTTTCTTAATAACATGAGCAGCTTTTTACTCACCTGAAATCCACTCTGCCAAATTGTGCATCCGTCTGCAGTTTGCCTGCCACATCAGAACTAGATAGAAGAAAAAAAGATTATCACGTTATTCTGACGTGACAGTCCTGAAGGTGGGAGTCTGACACAAACTGGGGAAAGTGGGTCGGTGAAGTTCTGCCCGGGCTGCTTTTCTCGTGACGCTGCAGGGTCCTCGCTTTATAACAATTTCCCCTTTTAAAAATAAACAACCAAAATCCTCATTTCCTCAGTTTATATTACACGGTTAACACCGGTGAATCCGTTCTCTCGCCATAGAATTAAAGCTCGGCTTGTCCGCGCATGCGTACATGAGCTCGGGACGGGTGTTGCGCCGAGGTAAATCACCCCCGACCGAATTTGTGACGCCTGTCTCGGGAGCGCGCACGATAGAGCTTAAATAATAAATAACTCTCACAACACAATAACGCTCTCACATCATAAATCAAAACTACTATCTGCTTTGAGGTTTACTTGGTTGAAGTCGACGTGTCGTCATTTAAACCCGCTTCTCCTGCTCTGTGCGCGCTCCCGAGACAAGGAGCGCATATTTTTGGGGATGATTACTTCAGCGCGACACCGGAAGTTCAGCTTAGACCGGAAACAGAGACAAGACTCATTTTCAAAAAATCATGAAAGATTTTAGAATTTTTTATTTTATATTTGTTTTAATTGTTACACTTTTCGGTACCACTTTACAATAAGGCTCCCCTTAGGCTAATAAATAGTTTATACTATAGATAGGTTATTGATTCATCTGTAAACACTTTATAAACCATCAATAAGTGTTTATTATGGATTGGGAAAGAGACAAACTGTCCGGTTTCTTGCCAAAATAGTGAGCCAAATCTGTTCGTGTACATATTACTAGGTTTGTAAGCACAATATGACATTATTAGTCATTAATAGTTTATCGTTTTACACTTTACAATCAGGCTTTGATGTGGATATGTAATGCGGTAATACAGTACAATATTATGTAAAATATATTTTCAATAGATTATTGTGCTTACAAGGTAGTAAACTACAATCTGAAATGTTTAATTAAGCACCATTAGATGTAATATACATGAACAGATTTGGCTCACTATTTGGCAAGAAACTGGACAATTTTGTCTATTTCTGTCCTTAATTAATGAATAATAAACACTTAATAACGATTTATAAAGTGTCTACAAATGGATTAATAACCGATCTATAAACCATTTATAAGCCATCTATAAGGGGAGCCTTATTGTAAAGTTCTACCAATTTTTTCTTATTCTGACTTAATAGATCACTGTGTAAAGATCTTAAATTCCAATAAACTTTGGTTAATTGAAAGCAAAACTAATTATGGGTGATTTAAAACTTTTATCCAGTATGTGCTATTGTTATTACTGTTATTACCTTTGTGATAATTTTTTTTCTGATTACACTTAGTTTGTACATTTTGTTCTCACTCCACCTCTTCTCCATCCACTCAGATAGCAAGACCTAAGTTGTTTTTTTATAGCAAAAACTTAAACATATTTATTCATAAAGTTCCTGCAATTTAAAAATGTGCCATCTTATATTTGTCTTCTGCTGTTAGTAACAATTGGGAGTTAAATTTACACAGGCCCTAAGCTACAGAATAATTGTACCTTTGTCTGAGAACATGTTAATCTTATCCACATTAACCTTGACTCAAAGGTTCAGTCGACACAGAGTAACTTATCTGCTGATTCACTGAAGGGGCAGGATAGACACATGCATTAGGAAGAGTCATGTAAGGTAAAGCAGTCAAATGTAAAAACAAAAGCACCCAACACTATCATTAATATTAAATGTCTGTTACTGAGGAATGTATCTCATTGGGTCAGGCATCCACACACACACGGAGGTATGTCCCTGTGTTGTAGAAAATGTACTTTGAATTGAAAGCATAGAAGTTACCAATTACCTGTGCCAGTTTTCATTTAAGCCTTCATGAATACGCAAAATTATTTTGAACCTCATATTTGTATAGTACCATGCAGATTACATTTAACTTAAAAATGACTTAGAAAACTGAGCTAAAAATTATACTGCATCAATACATTCTTGCAAATGAATTCAACAGATGTAACTATAAATGTTGAGATCAAAAATGACAAAAAAAATGTTAATATGGAAGTTTACATTTCAAATTAAATGTATTTTGCCTCCTTGCAGTTTCTGACTGAATTTTTATTTCAAACACTGACATCTGCTGGAAAAGTAAATGTTACCTGAATGAGTGCACATCACTCCTGCCCTTTCTACTTTCCTCACCTCACAGCTTTATGTTGCCATTTTACCAAATAACTCTTAAGTGCTATATATTAAACACTCATTTTATAAAAAAAAAATAATCATCAAGGCTCTTTTTTACTATATTAATTACTAAAGAACTATTTAAAAAATGTTTTATTTGAAATAATTAACATCTTATTTGGAAAAACTTAAAAATTTCTCAACAGTTTCCCATCTACTGACATAATATTTAAAATTGGATTTGGCGTGCGTTTCATTTAATCCCATTTTCAGACACTTGTTTGGGTCTGTCTGCTTAACTGTGACATAACAGTGGAGCTGGATTTCATCTCCTGGGTAAAACTGAGTTAAAAGGAGCAGAAAATGTTGAAAACATATCCACATGGACATTTTTTAAAAAATCTGACATGTTAATTATATTATACCAGATGTGTTGAGCTCAAATGTCAAAACTCAAACAGTGCGGAGCAGTTTGAAAAACATGCCAAGTCATAAAAAACATTTAATAACTAAAAAACACAGATAAATACAGTTAACAAGATGCTGTGGTTTTACCTGAATTTGTTAACCATATATCGGACTACAGTGTATAAATAAACAAGGAAAGTTGATATATTGAAATTGACCACTGTAGGATTTTTTTTTTTTTTTTTTTTGGCTCTTAAATAAAAAAAACAGCTTGGACAGAAAAATGTTAATTGCTCTTTTAAAAACCTTTACGCATTTATCAGTTCAGTCAGTAAACAGGTGTTCAAAAATATATAAGTTATGATGCCATAATGCTCCGGGTCCAGTGAAGCCAGCTTGCAAGGGAAAGTCATACCCAGCAGGAAGCAAACCATTAAAAAAAAACCCTTGATATTTCTGAAAACTAGGTTTATATACATATATTTTGCAGAGCTAAGACTGGAGTTCTTGAGGTATTCAAAGGTGATGATGCTCTTCATCTGCAGAAATATGGAGCCGCCAAGCAAGAATCCATTGACCCAAACAGATAAAGTAGGTAATTACGCAATCAGGCTACATGTTTGGTCTGATCAGTCTGTCATACAGGTATCAAATCAGTTTTAACTGGAAAGAAGTCCCACGTCAACCCGTCACCGTGTGGTGGGTGTCCGGAGGGAAGCAGGACGCGTGTCACCCAGTGGCTACACACACACACACACACACAAAAAAAAAAAAAAAAAAGAGGTACACATTACAAAAAGAACAAGGCAACATTTGTTAAAAAGGATGCAAGAATTCCTGCAAAATAAATCAGTGCAAACATCACAGAAACACACCTTCTTTTCTCCACCCCTAAGAAGATTTTCCAGTTGTTCAGCCTGCCGTAATTGAAAGGGTTTTTGTAAACCTGGCAAAAACAAATTCAAAAAGAAAAGGAGCAATTAAAAAAATGCATTAAGGTTGTTAGTATGTACTGAACAGATTTTTCAAGGGTGTGTGTTCATTAAAATATGTCCTGATGTTAGAAGAAAAAAAAAACTGATTTAAAAGATTCTTTTTTGGGTTTACTGGAAGAAGCACGTAGTCAAGATTAGATGAGATGAACTCTGGTGCTGATCCAGATTTAGATTTAGATACTTTTTTACTATTATTTTCAAAAAAAAATGCATTCCACAGCACTTTGTCTTCATCTCAACGCTCACCTTCCCCCACCTGACCATCATTCGGTTCATTTCCTTCCTATTGATGTGTTTTTCAATGCTGGTCTCGCCTCTGGATATGAGAACTGCGTGCCAAATGGTTAAAGCTCCCAGGGCCACACCCACTGTGCTACAAGGAGAAAGCACATTTTTTTCTGGGTGACTGCCAAGTCCATCAATGTAAACAAACCTTTTGTAGTTCTATTAAGCCACTGTACATCTGGAGTTTTCAGAAGAAAAACGAATTAACTGTTTGGTTTCGTATTAATCAAATGTGTAGCGTTTAGCCTGTTGGCATGTTGGATTAGATTAAGAAAAGGTTTATTACTTTAACTTTTGTAACTAAAACAATAAGCTGTTTTTTCCTCCTCCATGATCATTGTAGTACATTATTGTCTACATAAGAAAAGATCTAAAAAGATGAATATTTACAGTTTTTCAATGTAAAAACACTGCTTATAAACTTTTAATTAATCTGTGGAACAAATTAATAATGGGTGTTGCTCTGTGGGAGGTTTCTAGGTGGGGCAGATGACAACTGAAATGAACGTTTTTACCTGGTGAGCACCCACATGTAGATGATACTCTTATGAATCATCTTTTCTTTAAAGGTGTATGAAGGCGCAGGTGTCTGAAAGTTGGTCTTGACAAAAAAAAAAAAAAGCATATATTATAGCACACAAACAGATATAATTAACTTAATCATGCCATTAAGTGTTCTAAGTGAAGCCAATACCTGCCCAGTTGGGAGAAGCCCGATAAGAAGGCCCATCCCTTTTACCGGCATCCCCGGCTTTTCCGAATCCAAATGCTTAAAACGCTGAAGGAGCAAACCCGAGAATAAAAGACAGAAACAAGGCAGTGGCCGTTCAAAATGAGCTCCACGGTGGGAAACAAGGTACCACAGTTGCAGGAGGATAAAAAGAGAGCGACAGAGCCACAAGCTGACCAACTCTCTCACCTCAAGAGCACTGTACGCATCCAGGAACAGGTTTCTGCCACTGATGCTGCAGTAGACACAGCCCAGGGTCATGAAGAGGCAAAAAGAGAAGAAGTACCGATGGTTAAAATGACCCACGCAGTTATTCAACCAGGCTGAGATGCTAAAGTTAAGGAAAACCAGCAGTGCGATATTTTGTAAAGTGATAAAACACATGTCATAAGTTCATTAAACAAGGGATTTGATGTGAAAAAGATACGACAATGATGATCCATTTTTAGAATGCATCTGCAAAGACAAAAAAAATTAACAATTTTAATCTAAATGATCAAAAAATAAATAAAAATAGAGCAGAAGAGAAACTACGCTGACCCACCTGTTACAGATACCACAGTGGTGGGTTCTTGCTGGTTTGGGCATGATGCACTTTTTACAGACCGACACAAATGGCCTGTCGTTTTTTTCCTGAAATAAATAAATAGTTTTATTGCATGATTAAATAAAAAAACAAGCACCAAAGTAAATCTCCTACTGGCTCAGCTGTGGTTCTCTTACTGTTGGGGGATATCCAGGGGACGTCTTGGCAGCTTTGTAGTAATGAAAAGCGATCATGATGAGGTTCCAGTGTCCATAACAAATATGCCAAGCAATCCATGCTGGAGAGTAAGTGTTCAAGATGAGCGGCAGCAGCACAATATAGGCTATCACCAAAATGGAGCTGGTCAGCAGCACCACCAGACAAACAAAGACCTTACAGCAGAAAGAAAGAAAAATTCTACTTATTTATAAATACAAATTTTCTGAATTTTTTATCAATAGATGGAAAACTACCGGAGTCTTTCAAAACACCATGTACCATTTCATATAATACAGGATCAGTTTTTAATCCAGGATATTTTGAGTCTGACTTCATAGTTTTATAGCAAATAAACCCAAACTCACCAAGCCAAACCAGCGGGTGATATAATCCACCGTCACAAACACTGGTTCAAAGACAGAGTCAAAAACCACATCAGAGTCTGTGAGGGAATTGAAGCAAAGCGAGTGAACCAGTAGCTTCACGTAGGCCCATATTCTCCGGATGCACAGGGGCAGTCGGTTCCTTTTTAGCCTGCTACCCAACTGTAGGCGCACACAGCGCAACAGGTGGAGCGCGGAGCACCTCATCCTGCATCTGCAGCACCACGATAACTGCAGGGAAAATACAGAGACAGATAAGGGATCTTGTTCCACAAGTATTTCGCTAAATCTAAAACATGTTGCACATTAAAAAAAGGTTACCAACATCAATTAGGGTACATAAAAATAAACATGGCTAACAATGCATGTCACAAACAATCCAAACCCCGAGGTTATTCTTTTCTATTTTTACTTTGCGCAGGTGAGGGGGAATTTCTTCCTCAAGGACACCAAAACTATGCTTGGATTTTTGTTCCAGGAGCATATTATCAAACCTGTCATGGGTTGAACTTCGTTGGCTCTCAGCCAGAGGTGTCAGGTATTTACATTCATTGCTCAAGTATAGATATTAAGGTTTTAAAATATTTCTGTAGAAATTAAAGTATCAACTCAAGCGTAAAAGTGTTTTAAAACTACTTAAAGTATAATATAAAGTAAAAGCAATGTAAAGGGAAAAAACATTAGTGACAAAAGCTCACAGGGGTCTACAGCGCACATACTCAGCCCTCTAAAGGCCATAATGATTATAAAGTTATATTAAACCTGTTTTAGACACATTATATCTCTGCTGAAGTCATCTTCATAACAGGTGTAATGTTGGTTTAATAATTATTGCTCCAGTAAAATACAGATAATCAAAATTTTTATTCAAGTAAAATAAAGTATTTGTACTACATTTCTTATTGACACTTCTGCTCTCAGCTTTGAATTCATGCAAAAACAGGTGTTTTACTGCTTGTGTCAGTTTGAGCCAAATGACACCTAAATTTAAAGTTCATGTTTGAGGGTGCAAAATAAATCACTCTATGTAGTCAACCGTAAAATAAAGATTATCAACCAAATATCTGTCAATGCCATGCTAAAAAACGTGCAGTCTTGTTTTGCTGCATTCCGGACAGGCAGGGTGGAGTTTGGGTGGAGGTTCTTGCTGTTCCTCAAGATGGGTTGGACAGTGATCTGAATGGAGTTCTTTTTTTTTTTTTTTTTTTTTTTTTTTTTTTTTTAAGCACTATTTTCGCTCACCTAAAACGGTCAATTAAAAGCTATCCAAAGACAACTACAACGCAGCTATAAAGTCACCCAAAGAAAACACAGCAAAGCAGTGTATTTGTCCGTGACTCATGTTTGTTAGCAGTTTGATTGAAACATAAACACTCCTAAATCCCTTTTGTCCTGATGTCACACTCAGGTAGACAAACAGTGCTGCGGCTAGTGTCATGTAATAATAATATTAATTTAATTGATAATACTTACTGGTCTACGAAGACGATAAACCCGCCGGGATCCCCAGTAGCGTCAACATTTTCAAATTGAAGGCAAAACGGGATTATTCCTGTGTATTTGGAGAGGAGCTGAAGACCTGTTAGTCAAAAGATCCGAATACTGACTTGGCGTCATTGCGCATGCGCTAAATAACTGTGGTGCATCATGGTAATCTGAGTCAGAAATTAAGCAGATTTACTACAACTAGGGCTTTTTTTTCTTCCCAAAAATAGATTTATGTGCACAATTTTCTTATTGAAATTTTATAAACTTCAGGAAGACTAAAAATATGTTTTAATAAACATATTTAAATCGCTAAACAAATGTAAAAATGGGTCATGATGTTTTTTTCAGAATTGTGGGATTTGAAGTTCTTCCACGTTATGCTACGCTAGCGAGGTCAACATGTGGAACCTTTCAACCTCAAAGCTAGCTCTGTTTGGTGGTATCAGTCATCATGTCATTTTGTTTTAACTTTGACGTTCCAGCACAAACAACAACCCACGACGAAGAGGATGGAAATAAACATCAAAACGGAAAGAAAGATAATGATGCTAAATGTGTAAGTAGCTCCAAATAATCAAGAAGTTGCCATTTACGTAGGCTACCTTTTTGCTTTGACGTTGGTCTTCTCAGCTTAATTTCGTAAATATGAGAGAAAATAAAAACTTTATAGTCACAGTCTTCAAAATAAAACAGCAGGTTGGCCACAAGAAAAAGTAATACCTCAATAAACTATGCCACCCTCTTGAACCCTTTTCTTTTAACCTAAATAAATTCACATTTAACAGCATGTATTAATTCAGTTCATATCAAAACTATAAGCTACAATAACAGGATGATAGTCAAGTGATAAATGACTTTTATACAACTTTTTTTATAACACATAAGAAGAAATACAACTTCCAAGCAGTGAAGCAAATTTAGAAATAATTCTAATAAACCTTTGTTTTCATTCACAGTTTTCATTTCAGTCAGTAAATCTGAAATACAATACCAATTTTATTTAATTTGTGGGATTAGAACTGATTCTACCATCCCTGAATTGATGTCAAAAATGCCAGATCAATGTTTATGTTTAAGAGAATGATAAAAGTCACTTTGTTAAAGAAGTATGAAACAATATAATGTGTATACATACGAAATGTTGTTCAATAAGTATTTGAGGTAGTTTTTGTTTAGTTTATCTTGTTTGTAGATTATTATTGTTTAAGAATTTAATTTTGGGAAGAAAAAGGCACATAAACTATAATATTTTTTTTCTTCTTTCTGCCGCCTTTCATTTTATTTGTGATTCGTATTTTTATTGTATATAAATTAATTTTGTTATTTTTAAAGAAATGAATAAAGTTTTTAAAAAAAAGAACAAATGCAGACTGAGAACTTTTGGATTATTTTAAAATTAAAAATGAGCATAAGTGCATCTTTGTTATTTTAAAAAACTTTAACCACATCATACTTAACACGCTTATCTTTCATGTACAATTGACCTATTAAAAATAAATATGATGCAAACTTCATCTGAGTTCAAAAGAACACAAAACCTAAGGTACTTTACACATACTGCCTTTAACTATAACTATAACTATATGTATTTGTGTTAAATTGGCAACAGCAAATGTCTTTTTATTTCTTTTATTTTAATAAAGTTATTTATTTATTGTCATTAACAAAATTGGCAACCTGAAAAGACAAACTTATCTTTATGCAAGCAAAATCATTGTTGAAAGTTTGTAAAAATCAAATAAATATTACGAAAATATGCTGGTAGAAACATCTACATGTAACATTTGTGTTCTTTTTGGTCAGAGTTTAATCAAAATTTTAAGAAAACTAATTCCACTTTTTGACTTCTTCATATGGGAACTGCACCCTAAATAGTGACCCAAGTAATCTAATTAATTAACCTTTTATGTAGAAATTAATACTGCCCAACTTTTCTAACAGTATATATATTAGTTGTACTGTTTAAATGAAATCTCTCTCCATAAGTCAGAAGAAGAAAGGCAATAAAGCTAAGATAAATAATAGTCAAGTGCTTATGTTTGGTGTCCTTCCACTAGAGAGCGTCAGTTCATCATCTTTTTGCTTATCAGCCAAAGACCTACAAGTAAACTGGTATACATACTAAGAATGAACTGTGGAGGTTGTTTTTGTTGTGTGAGTACTGAGATGTGTAATAAGCCCTCTGCATTTTTTTGCGCATTGTTCCATTCTCGTGGGTGTGACAAACATATGATTTGGTAACAGTGTTTAGGTCACACTGTGAATCACATGGCAGATGTGCAACAGTTTCATGTTTAAAAATAAAAACAACCAGCCAGCTAACTTTGTAGTCGATGGGTTAATAATAAAAGAAAAAAAATATACAGGTGGAAGAATAATAAAACTAAAGAATACTTATAAATTAAATAGCTTGTTCACTTGTTAGAACATCTAGATCATGGTTCCCAACCTTTTTAGACTTGCGTACCCCCTGAGCCATTTTGTCATACCACTAGTACCCCTTCAGTCAAACGTAATGATGATTCTCCAAAACTACAATATACAACAACTGATTATTAAAGGAAAATTATTTATTTTACTCCCTAAAATCTTTAATTCTCAGGCATTTTATTCTTTTCAACTCAAATTAAATAAAGATAAAAACATTGCCTTAAAAGTGAATAAGTAATTAAATAAATAAACCAGGTAATGGCAGGTGAAGGAACCAGCAGCGTCCAAAATCAGAAAAGAACCCCTTTATGAAAATCAGAAACTCGCCCAAATGAGCAAATTCCGTGAGATTCTGTGTTTTATACTGGATTCCATTTTTTGTCAATTCAGTGATTCCATCTGCATTGTCTGCATTGCAGAAATCATAGGGCCCTACATATCCCAGTCTTATTTTTATTTTTATTTTTTACACACCTGGGAAATTTTTCCACATACCCCCTGAAATGTGCTCGCGTACCCCTGGTTGGGAATCACTGGTCTAGGTTGTTCTCAAGTTTAGAGTCATTATAAATTTTAACCAAGTTATTGGAAGCTTTTTAAACCCTTTCCTAACCTAACCCTAACCTTTTGTAATGTTTTTTTTGTTTGCAGATCGAAGATAGTACCACAACAGCTGGGCCGGTAAAAGAGGCCAAAGAGCACCTTCCACCATCTGACCCACAGTTCCTCCTTATGAATTCTGTTTTTGAAACAGTTACCGTTGGAACCCTTCCTCCTCTCCACTTCCTTAATGAGACGGTCTTTGAAAGGACAGCCTCAGAGAGAGAGGACGAGGAGAATATTCTGTCTTACAGCGCAAAGCAGAAGTCTGACCTCATCTCTGGTGTGTACGAGGGAGGCCTGAAGGTGTGGGAGTGCACTTATGACCTTCTGGAGCTGATCGAGAAAGAGGGAGAGACATTTAAGGGGAAGGCAGTTTTGGATTTGGGCTGTGGAGCGGGTCTGTTGGGAGTTCTGGCTCTAAAGAGGGAAGCTAGGCAGGTTTGCTTTCAAGATTATAATGGTACAGTCATTGAACAGCTTACAGTTCCAAATGTATTGCTAAACCTCCAAGAGGATGTTGAGGCGGATATTGACGATGACCAAAAAGGGAAGGGAAAGGGAAAAAATCAGATGACAGAGGATTGTGAAAAGGAAGAGAAAAAGGATGACCACCCACCTTCTAAGAAAAGAGCTATGGACATTTCCCAGCACCCGTTACTCAGAAGGTGTCATTTCTTCTCTGGTGACTGGAGAACATTTCATCCGTTGGTTCTCAAAACTGTGTCACAGCCCAAATTTGACATAATATTAACCTCAGAGACCATCTACAACACTGAGTACTACCCTGCTCTGCATGAGACCCTCCAGACACTGCTGGCACCCGATGGTCGGGTCTACCTCGCGACAAAATCGCACTACTTTGGTGTGGGAGGTGGGCTGCATCTGTTTGAAACATTTCTGGAGCAGAGGGGGGTTTTCTCTCTGGGTCACCTGTGGGATGGAGAAGACGGTCTCCAGAGACATGTAGTAGAGCTACGTTTCAAAGAGGCAAAGGACACCTGATTAAGGACAGTCTGGGACTTTTGAAATTGATTCACTGATGAACCATCACATGAAAGCTGATTGTTTATTCATGTAGCATATAAAACTGGATTGTTGAAATCCTAAAACAAGGAAAAACTGTAATAAAATTCTAATCGTCTTTGCTCATTCATCGCCTACAGTGTTGTTTTTTCTATTATTTGCTTCCTATATCGAAATTTGAATATGCCAGGGGCTGAAGTGCTGTTAAAAGGGTCTGTTGCAGGTCTTTTAGATGCATGGGGAGGACAGAAAGGAAATGGGCTCAGTGACCTTTGCGAGTGTTATTCCCCCATGTTCAAACGCCAGCATGAAAGCCGGGCTTGTCTCTGCAGTCCAACGCGAAATGTCAATTGCAACTTATCCCACTAGCCTAAGGATGCAGTTTGGAAAGTGGATTCTAGTGTCACTGCACATCAATAGCAGGATTCTGTGGGGTCTCTGTACCTCTTATTCTACTGGTTACATAATCTTGATCGGGGCCCCATTCCAAACAAAATGTTTTGACATATTTAGACGTGTATACATCCTGGAAAGAGTTAGAGCAAGGAACTATGTTATTTTTCTACCGCCACCTGGAATCCCCATTTCTCCCAGAACAAGGAAATCCACTGAATATTTCGAACAGGGATTTTTCAGAGGAAGAATGCATCAAGTCTGAACTAGTTTCTTGTACTAAAGGTTAGCAGATACACAAATGGGGAAATCAGTTTTTACAGGTCGGTCGCTAAACAATAGGACTATGAGACTACATTAGAACCTTGTTACATTAGAGTGAATAGTATGATTAGGTAGTGTTTTGTTTAACTACAATCCAGCTGAGTATAATAATCACACAACTCGGAACTGATTCGAAATGTTCCCATGACGCAAGCGAGCGCCACGCCGCCCTGCTGATAAATAAAATTAACCATCAAAACCCTTTAGGAAACATGATGATGCATTTTCACACCCACGAGTGTGATCGGACCTTCCCATTTCTTACTGTGCACACATAAATGTGGTATTAAATGCTGTTTCACTCATAAGAGCGTGAAATACAACCAACATGGTTTCTGTTTGCAAAAAAGTGCCCGGGCAAACTTCCAGCTTCGTCATTGTCTCTCATCTCGACAGCTGTTTGTGGCCTCCAGGGGAATTCCTGGTTTCTCTGGTAGACGTAGCCTTTCCCCTGCTTGCTTTATGGGAACGGGGGGCAGGGCATGTCAGATGGTTTTCCTCAGAAACTATTATGTGTTGATTCACTCGGAGGGGGCGTGCTGTTCACTCCCACTGCTTCCTTCTTACTGGGAAGTGACTGTCAGGCTTACCGTACAGAGGGAGTGTATAAAAAACAGGGGAGGGAGGTTGATGTAGTGATGTGGAAAGGTGCCTGTATATCAGCTCATTTAGCCTGAATGTCAGACACTGTGCTGCATCCTTAAGGATCTGGAGGTCATGGGGTAGCAGATCATGCAGGTGAATTGGTGCTTGTTGACCATTTTAACTCTCTGTTGACTAGGACTATAGAAGTGTGTGTAAAGCTGTTCAGAGTTTAAAACAAATCTGTCTTTAATGAGGAGGTTTGTTTCTGATTAATCCTGGATCTGGAACAAAAAATCTTCAGTGGAAAAACTCAGGTATGTCGATCTGTAGAAATCTCTAATGGCAAACAGTTTAGATGTTTTAAACTGAGTTCCTAAATTAGAAACCAATTTCCACATTTTTTTTTAAATATCAAGAGAATAGTGTTTAATTTGCTAAACAATTTGATCTTTAAACAAAGGTTTGTTTGTGGTAACATTAATACTTCGCTGATGTCTTTAAAGAATATTATCCTTCACGTCGCAGGTCGCAGAACCGGTTGCTTCCAAGTTCAACTGCCAGACCGTTTAGAGTTTCCTGAACATATTTAGGTGTGACTCTCCTTAGAAAGTTCACTGTATCGAACAGTTTCTCTTTAGCAGAGCACGGGCTTTAATGGATAATCCAAAGTCATTAAGATAACATAGAAGAAGTACCTCAACTGTCACAGTAAATATCGACTCCAGGCCTTGAATTAGGTGTTTGTTTTGTTTGTTTTTTCAAATGGCCGTTAGGGAATGTGTGTAATGCAGTGCAGTCTAGTTAATATCCAACTTGTGCTGTCAGGCTTAAAAACACATTTACCAAACTGTGTCGGTAATCACATGTCCCCTGGTCGCTTTACTGGCAGTGCACGGCCATAACTGATGAGTCATTTCATCCTTTGACTGGGGAGCCCTGATTTGACGAGGTGCTTGAACCAACCTGGTGGACACACTTTCATTTCAGTGGCTGTAAAGTTTTTTTCTAGGATTGCTTAAGTCTAAAAGATGTTTTGGGTTCCTCAAAGTTTCAACGCTCTGTTTGAACAGAGAAACTGATTCATTCAATCCTAACTGCATTTTATAAGGGGTTTTATTTGATTCTACTTAAATACCTTCTAATATGTTGAAGTAAAATGTTGATGCTTTTGCTTTTTTTGTATTTCATTTACTGTCAGAGTGATTAATAGTTGTTCCATCATCATTGTGAGGGTCTCTTGCTCAATCTTACGCTGGAAAAGTAAAGCTGACGTTATCTGATCATCACTTTGAGTTTCTTAAGAAATGGGGAAGGGTGACAACACAAGTTACAACAGCTAAGCTCTTTTTTTCTCTTTCTTTTTTTGCTGAACTTGGTGTATTTTTTATGTCATTATGTTGTAGTTGTTTCTAGTATTCAAAGTTTATTTTCAATAAATAGGCAGAACATTATTCCTGAGATATGAGTTCAAAACATTTTGACATGCGAGGATCAAGACGCTTTTAAGAACCTCATTTTAATAAGTGCTCTACTATGAGAACTGAATTCCATAGATGGTGGCATCTCCAGGTGTCATCTATGGGCTCAGTTCTTTTGGCATGGTACTGGTTTCTCAAGCATATAGTAAAAACATCAAAACTTGAGGATTGTAAGTCTTTGGTTCACCGGAAATTGCTTCTTTTACTTGTTTTTATGTTTGTATAAAATATGTTACATTGCATTTTAAACCTCAACTAATTGTTTTTTGGTGTTTTTGTTTAATCAAATAAACATTTCTGAATATATATGACTATGATATTTTATAAAAGTGTATGTAAACCGAGCGTTTTATTAAAGGCGGAAATGTGATTACATGTTTCAGATGAACAGAGGGAATTTTTTTTATTAAAAATATGTATGTCATACTTTTTCTGATTCAAACTTGCCTTGTTTTGCAAGAAAAATGTTTGAATAATGTAACGAGATATTACCACCCAATACTTTATAAACTGTTCATCAATGCCTTTGCAAATATGAATCCAAAAATAAAGACTGTAAAATATAAAAATTGTGACAGTGATAATCTTTGATTTAGAAATAACTTTGGAGCCAGGCTGATGTTTTAAAACTGCTTTTAGATCTGTGCATGGAAGAATAATAAAATGAAAACAAAGGGGATGGGATAACGATGCAATATCTGTTACGCTATGATTCAAAATAATACTTTTTCTTAATTTCTTACCTAATGATACCAAGACTGAAACAGAAAATGTCATTTCAATGCTTATAATGTTCTCATAACATCCACATCAAGACATATGAACTGATACTTTCAAAGTTAAAATCCTTCTTTTTATCCTTCACATTCACAGAAATCAGGTCCGCTCTTGTTAAATGTGATGTCTCAGTTTTATTTCATTCCACGAAAAGGTTCTAGATGAATAACTGAAGGTATCGGGACCTTTTCTCCATTTGACAAACAGAGCTATGACTGGCGTCATCGTGACTGGAGAGGAAACAAAGTTGCATGTTTTAATTCCACACGGACTGAGCTATATCACAAGAGGACAATTAAAATGTGAAATTCTTTTTAAATGTCTTTCCATGTTATTGTTGTACATTTTAATATGATTTTATGACAAAAAAGTACCCTCTAATACGTTCTGTTGTTTGGAAAATAACCGCAAGTTCAAACATAACATGTATGATGTCATGCCTTTGTACGTTTTCTATTTCTGAAATAAAATCTGTTTAACAAAACAAACTATCACTCAGCTGTCTTCACTCATTGTGGAAACAATAAGGCCTATTCTTGGTTAATAACCCAGTATGCACTCTTGTGACAGATAGAACAAGTATTCCTATATTTGCTACTATTTAAACATTTGTACAACCATTTCTTTGAAACATTCACTTCCTTTTCATAATCACACAGTGTATCACTAATTAACTACTGAACACAATGCCTTATCTGCCATGAAGTCTGTAGAGTTCTTCAGACAGTTTCACTTAAATAGTTTATTAAACAACAATATTACCAAACAGTTAGAATATGCTGGACTCCTGGTTTAAATTAAGAAGATTAAAATATATAGAGGTTAGCTATTGAAACACCTAAACATTATGTAGATAGGAAAGTTCAAATGATCCTAAAATAACTTTAAATGCTAGGCCTACTAGTAATAGATAAGATTATAAAATGAGTCACAGATAAGTATTAAAATAGGTTCACTCTGAAACAAATTTATGAGACCTTCACATAAGTCTCTAAGTTTATGCATTTCAGTTTACATTTTCATATTTATATATTTTCTCAACAATAACAATAAGTTTTTGAAAATATGTTTAGCTAATAAGGTAATTTTTACACTCCAATTGATACCTTTATAAAATAAAATGAGTATTGCTTTAATTTACCCATAGTTGATCAAAAATAAAAAAAATAAAAAATCACATCTATAATATCAACACAGATGTAATTTAAACCCTGAGAAACTTCCACACACTTTGAGGGCAAACCCGAAAATTGTATCCGCCTACGGACAGTGAATCGATGAGACGGGTATTGCTGCAGCTTGCAGACTCCCGTGTCATGGCGCTCGTCTCATGGCGCCCGTCTGGTGAACTTCAACCACGCCTCCCGCGCTCTTAACTTTTCAAAATAAAAGCTCACGTTACGTATCGTAACCTGTCCTTTTCTATGGGATAAATCTTGTGCCAGCAGAAACTGAATTTGAATTATTCAGATTGAATCTGAATGTACATAATTTGAAATTGAATGCATTGGTTTGAAAATGAATTT
>JAUBOC010000089.1:17949521-17962832 GCA_032275365.1 Anablepsoides cearensis | reverse complement strand
GTGTGTGTGTGTGTGTGTGTGTGTGTGTGTGTGTGTGTGTGTGTGTGTGTGTGTGTGTGTGTGTGTGTGTCAGCCTTACAGAGGAAGAGTCAATTTTTCTGTTGCAAGTTGTCACTCGCTTTCAAAACGGCACAGCGTGTTTTGTCTTGTTCTCTAAATATTTAAGCCAACCATTAGTCCTGTTATTATAATTCATGGCTACTTTCACTGTCACATCATAATTTAGAAATATATATAATATAATAACAGCTTTAAACGCTGAGATTTTGTTTATTAAGGGTGTACTCATTACAAACTATTAGATCATTTAAACAAAGGTTTTCCTGAACTATGTCACATAATACAGTCTGAAGGAGTTTACGCGGGTAGTTTACAGAGTCATTTCTGAAATGCAGGTACGCAATCAATGTAAACAAAGCCCTTTTATCGGCCTACTTTATCCAACAAATCTGGGTGTAAACATGCACTAATCTGTCAAAATTGTTTACCTTTTCCTCTCCAAAGGGCGCTTCTGTGAACGTAATTCTGACCCATTTTCAGTCTCTTCAGCTGTTATCCAGTAATTACCATTTTCCATTCTACAGACAATTCACTTTAAAACTAACAGAGATAATAACTGCTGCTTTTACCAGATAAAACAGGTGTTAGTAGACAGAAAAAAGAGACGAAAACAACTGAAGTTTTAAAACTAGCATTATTGTACTGAGGAAACATGTGACCAAAAAAATAAATGGTATTTTATACCCTAAAGTTAAAATAGCCTAATATTTTTTTTTAATTAGCATTACTGTATTTTAATTTGCAGCAGCCTAATATTTTCTCAAAATGCATTGTAAAATTTACATTAAAGTTATGATGACAGCTTATACACTGTAGTTCTGTAGTGAATACAGTAATTTACCTGCGAAAACGAACTTACAAGACACTGTAATGATTTACAGTGCAGGTAAACAAAGTGATAATTGGCTGCTGGTCACAAATTTAGTGTCACAATAAGCACTGGTATGAGACATTTGTGCAGACTTTGTTTGAAGAGATTCAAAAGAACTTTCAAATGATAAGATCGTGTCTGAGTTTCAAAAAAAGGAAAAATCAAAGTTAGGGAGTTTTAGGTTTCTAAATTTTGGCAGAATTAATGTTTTTCATTTCAAAGGAACACCTAAAAGTTGTCATTCGTCAGAAAAATTGGCCCAATTTTTTAAATGTTTTTTGGAGATTTACCATGAATCCTTCTGCATATGTTCTCTGCTGAATAATATTAACCAGTTATTCTTTTTATTCAATAGCTACTAATAGACCTTTATTCACCCACAAAATTAAAGTTGTTACTGCAGAAAATTATATTACTATTACCAGTCCCAAAATTGTTGGTGAAAAAAAAATATGGGTTGGCAAATGCAAATATAACTTTAAAAACTTAACTTATAAACTTGTTAAAAGAAAATAAACTTTTTGCTTCCTCGGGAAACTCAAGCAGCTTTTGCCGGAACAAAAGTTAGAGATAATGCTTGGCTAACTCTCAAATAAGGAATGAGGAAGTAAAGAACGGAGTGACAAATGGAATTCTGGGTACTTATGATCAAAGCAGATTCCCATTATTCCAACTTTCTAGCCAATAATTTCTTTTTCTTTTTTTATTTCTTGGTGGGGGGTGGTTGGAACCCAGATGAGTCAGAGTGACATACCTTTGAGACCAGCACGTTAACATTAACTGCCTTCAGGACTGACTCATCGTTCTGTCATTTTCAGATTTAAGCACAGCAACCTGTTTCACAAACGTGTTCCACGTTTCGAAACTAAATCTTATTATTTCTCCTCTCTTTAGCCGTGCACCCTCAGTTTGACTGAAGTCATGGATGCCAGCTGGAAGAACTGCTTTGAAGAGGAGCTCCTCTGCCCCATCTGTCTGAACGTTTTCGACGAGCCGATCCAGCTGCCGTGCAAGCACAACTTCTGCAGAGGGTGCATCTCCGAGGCCTGGGCCAAAGAGACGGCGGCGGTCCGCTGCCCCGAGTGCAACCACGACTACAGCCCCAAACCCACGCTGGAGAAGAACTTCAAGCTCGCCAGCATCGTGAAGCGCTTCAACGCTTTGAACACTGAGAAAGCCCCCGCCGCGCTGCACTGCGTGCTCTGCAGACGGGGCCCCCCGCTGCCCGTGAGGAAAGTGTGCCTGCGCTGCAAGGAGCCCTGCTGCCAGACCCACGTCCCGACCCACCTCCAGCAGCCGTGCGCCGCGCCGGGACACCTGTTGGTCGACGTCGAGGAGCTGAGCGCCTGGACCTGCCCCAGCCACGAGGAGTACCGGCTGCTGCACTGCGAGGAGGAGCAGGTGGCTCTGTGTCCGTTCTGCTGCCTCTCCCACTGCACCAACCAAAGACACACAGTGTGTGCCGTGGACCAGCAGCGAGTTCAAGTGCAGGTACGAATCCTACACCTACACCGCCTCAACTGTTGCCTTTAAACTTTAGAATCATGAGCGGATCAAAAAAGAAGCATCTACTGTCACGCACTTCACTTCAGATTCAAAACTGAAAGGGAAATAACCTTGCTAAAAAAGAAAAAAAGATGCACTCTGGGTATTTCTTAGAATTTCAAAGCAGCAGAAATTTCTTTCACTTCAGTAGTCTTTAAAGATGCCCCATCTTCTGTTTCTCTTTCAATCTCGTCTGATAAGATGGGAGCGGACAGGCAAAAGTCGTCCCTTTTTAGTCGGATGAAAATGTAACCGACACACATAAACATGCCTATGTCATGCGCAGCTTTTAACCTTGATCACGCCGCCCACTTGAGACAGCCACGCCTTTTCCATTAGCAGCGCTGTGCCCTCGGGTAAGTGCAGCCATGCAGTCTGCATCCACCGGAAACCATGACCCCTGTGCTGCGGGGGCGGATCCACGTGTGGTTTATTTTAGTCTCATACTGTAAATAAGGGTTGTTTTTGTTCATTAAAAATATGTTCGCGAATCTATGAGGCGCCAAGTGTAAAATAAAATACAAAGAAATGTCACTATCACATTTTCATTATTTAGCTCACTGTTCTTACATTTTGTTCTTTTTTATTAAAGGTTAAATTTAAATGTTGAAAAATATATGTAAATATTAAATCATAAATCTAAACGTCAAATTTAAATCTTAAATGTTGAAGTTAAGTGTTTTGGAATGGTACGCAGACTTTGGTGCTAGGCTTTTGTTATGATGTCATCATCCTGAGACAAACACAACTGCTAATGCTGCAACGTGGCTAACGCTTCCCTACAGGACAAGCGTTTGGCTGGGTTCACATCTAGATAATCGTGCAAATCTTTGCCCTTCCGACAATCTTAAGGACGATTAGATTATCGTGATGATACAGAAGACATAAAAAATTGTCATGAATGACTCTACCTATATGTCCGCTGGACATTGTAAAAGACATTTAGAATTGTTTTTCCTCTGTTTAAAATCGTCCACAAATGATCAACATTGCTTCTTTCTCGTCTCAAATGTTTAGTTACTCCGAACTCACGTCCGATCTCTGGAGGTCATAAAAGATTTTTCCTCCGATATCTGAAATCTTGCGAGATTTCAAAAAGTCTCACGTGATTTCACACCTGACATCTAAGTGTTCATGAGTGAAATCTTTTTGTGTGTGGTGTGTTGTGTCTTGCCGTGGGGCTGTACACCACACACTGTAGGACCAAACCTGGTATATCCATGATTGTTTATCCTCACGTGTGGCGTCTCTCAGTCTTTGAAAATTCGTCCGACAATTTTAAAATCTTGCTGTGTGACTCAGCCCTAACCAGGATTATGTCATGATCCTACAACCATTGTCAACGCTAGCCTCTGCTAACACTTCCAACGCTACTGAAGATGGTATTTAAAATCTATATTAAACACGTGTTCTTTGAAAACAATATGGATGGTGCCTGTGGTTCAGCAGTTTGAAGGGTAGCTCAGACACCCGCCGCCACTGCAAGTTTGATGCCTTATAGGGGAGCTTTAGCTGTCTTCTTACCGTTACCGAGCACCAACACAAAGGATGTGTTCCATTCCAAAATACTTAAATGTAAAGTTAAAGATTTAACTTACTCATTTAGGTTTACATATTTAGATTCAGGATTTCATATTTGCACAGATTTTTTTTAACATTAAAATTTAAAGTGCCTGTGACATGCCTATCCTTCAAATACAAAAAGTCAAAGAAAGCATCTTTATACTTAAGAGAATTGGCATAGTACAGATTATTTAATCCATTTTGTCACATAACTGGCCTATTTTCTTTTAAATTTGGCTCAGCCAAAGTGAAACAGGAAGTGACATCAACGGGGAACTCGTTTATAAAATAAACTCGCTGGTCTCTGTTTATTAAAAGAAAATTATTTAAACTTTAACTTTTCTTCATCTTTCTTTGATAGCGAATAAAAATAATCTAAAGAAACATCAGATTCTTCTCTACAGACAGCATAGTTAGCTTTTGCAACAATGCTCTGTTTACATGCCGATATTCCCCTTTGACATCACTTCCTGTTTCTTCACATGCCAATATCTCAACAACCGTTCATCTCAGTGACGTGAAACTTGTTTTGCAATATGTTATCAATGTTATCTTTCCAAAAACGCATTCATGTTTATTACAAAAATTTAATGTCACAGGCACTTTAACATTTAGTAAAAATAAGCTAAATGTAAAACAGTGAGCTAAATAGCGATTAAATATTAGTGGAGATTTTTTAAACCAGAATTTTACCCTCAGAAAGTGAGCTAAATAATGAAAACGTGTTAGTGACATTTTATAATGTTTCACTTTACGCTTGGTGCCCCATCACTGAGCAGCTTTAAATGTCAGAAAGTCAGTTCGTGGAATTGTTGAGAGAAAGAAGACAGGAAGGTGGGAACCAGATGCTACAGAATGTGTGAAGCAATTGGCAACAAGTGAGTAATAGTTTGTTTTGTGTCCTGCATAAGGTAGCATACATAGCTGGGATGGGTTTTTTTTCTTCAGCTCGTTCTCCTTTCACACGTTTTTTAAATTTTTTTTTTGCCTCCTTTCACAAGTTGAAAGGTATCAACCACCCACACTGCTTCATACGCATTTCTTTCACCGTCCTTCCTACTGATGAAGGCATGGGAGCGGGAACCAAATTAGTTTTTAGCATCTGCTGCTGTGTTGCTGCCTTGCTGATAGTTGTGGCTTTATTTCAGACAGGAAAAAGTTTTGGGGGCACATTTTCTCTTCCAGAGTAGATCACATCAGCTGAAGTCTTTAAATCAAATTGTTTCCCTGGTTCGGAGCTATTATTGGGACAAAAGACGTCTGTTCGACCCTTTCCACAGCTGCTCCCTTTACACACTTGCATGCGCACACACCCACCCACCCACCCATCTTTCTGTTCTTTTCCCAACCGTATATTCCCAGGGTAAAGCACATCCTGGCTCTTCTCAAATTAACACGGTCCGTGCTCGGGCCCTCACCCTCGGAGTGCACTCTAATTTCTGCAGCAGCCAAAAAAGTTAGGTTTCCTCGGAGCTCGGCCGTTTGTTAAAGTAATTTGAGGCCGAAGTGACTTCTCGTCATTACTTACTGAGAGGTCTTTCTCCTTGACGGAGCTGTGGTCTATTTTGGTAAAAGCATTTTAAATTCCCCTGGCTGCACTCTTGTTGCTTTTGGGACAAACAAAGAAGAAGAAGAAGAAGAAAAAAAAAACGTAGCAAGAGTGTGTTCACATCTTTGGTTATTTTTGGCTCTCAGAGGAGATTTTTACAGTAACTTTCCGCGGGCTCACTGGTAATTTTAAGATTAGACAGGAAGAGTAATATAACGGTAATGTCATCAGTGGGACAAGCGGAGGAGGACAACCCCTCCCACACAACCTCACCTTGCTTTTCTGAGGCACCTCGGCAGGAAACCGTCGCACATGAAGGCTGGGCTGTTTGCGTTTCTCTTCTGCCTTGGCTGGAGTGAGTCAGACCCCTAGAATGCTGAGGGCAACCCATTGACATCAGAAATAGGCAATAGTTGTCAGTTGATTGTGAAAGAGGCTCTCTGTTCATTGAGCTCGAAGGCTCCTCATTTAAACATGAGCTTCCTGGCAACCTGCTGGAGTCTGGATGCCTAAATAGGACGGCGCGGAAAGTGGTCATTGGCGGATTTACGCTCGTTAAAGGTGGGCTCTCATGCTGCCGTGCCGCCTCTGCCCCCCTTCGTGCTGTTTCCAACTTATGAGATGTAAAAGAACAGGAGGAACCATGATGAAAGCTAGGAAGATATGACTGATTATTTTGATTGACCATTTATTTGAGAAATAAGGGGCAGATATAATAAGATTATTTTCTTCTTCTGCTACCTTTCATTTAATTTATGACTTGTAATTTTGTTTTGTTGAATTTATGTTGTTTTTAAAGAAATGAATAAACTTTAAACATCAACTGATGAACCGAGAAGGGAGCGGTGCAAAGAAAGCCCGCCGCCATGACGTGAAGCCATTATTTACCGTAACATAAGTTTTCTTTCCTGTTTAGTCAATACAACATTCACACTGAAAATATAAACTAATGATGATCAGTACCAGCATACTGAGCGCTGTTCGTGGAAAACTGTTATAAACTAGAGGTAAAGTCAGTTGTTACAGGTAATATCAGGTTGTTTTTAAAAAAAGGTGTATTTTTGGCTCAAATGGCCTCTTGTGGAATCGAGATGTTGAGATGTTCATGTGTGGGTTTTGTTAGAGCCACTTTTATGGTTTTAGAGCAGAAACGTTGCCAGACTATCAGAGATGTGGAAATGTGACAAAAGATCACTGGATTACTAAAGAATAAACATTTATTAATGTATTTTACACTCAAAAACAACATTCTAAGGCACATGTTTGATTGACGAAAATATTACAATGTCTGCATAATATCAGCATTTTGAGTTTAGGTTTGCCCATCATGCGTCATTTTGAAAATATTATAAAGTAGAAACTATGGTCTTGTGCAGAAGTGTATAGTAATAAAGTACATTTACTTGGTTACAGTATTTTTACAGTAATTTTTTTGAGGATCTGTAATTTTACCAAGTATTTTTTTCAATTGTAATTTTTACTTTTATTTTGTTACATTCAAAACTTAAAAGGATACTTTTACTTCTTTACTTTAAACACCTTTACACGTTACAAAATTAATTATGATCATCATGAAAGGAGTTGTTTCTGCGCTCTAAAAAAATAAGTGTTGAATTTACTTAACCAAGTTATGTCAACTGGTTCCACAAAACCAGGTAGAGCAAATTGAGCAATTTGTTTTTACTTTACATTTACACAACTGAGTTTATTGGAACCAGTTGACTTGGTTAAGTAAATAAAACACTTCGCTTTTATAGTGAAGTACTTTTACTTTCCTTTTGCTTTCCTGATTATCGTGAGCACTTTTATGAATTTTCTTATCCATTTTCTGTTAAAGTATTTCTACTTTTACTTATTATTTTAGTCTTTTTTTTATCTCTGGTCATGGATGAGCCCAGCTTTACTGCCAGAATCCTCTTACCTGGGGATCTATTAAACCAGGGGTCTGCAACCTCCGGCTCTGGGGCCACATGTGGGTCTTTGGTCCCTCTACAGTGGCTCTTTGAAAATGTGACCAAACAAATTTTTTTGTTATTTTTATACCCACAACAGAAATCAATTTGTAAGCAAATACTAATACAAAAAGTAAAACATGTTAGCTCATGCTAGCCTGTTGTTTAATTAATCCAACTTCTGTCTATGATCTTTCTCTCAAATCCAGCAGAATTACCTTTAAAGAATATTAAAAACTATTTAAAAAGAATTAGAAAAAAATATGCCGGAATAATTCAGTTGTACTAGTTTTTATGAAACTATAAACTATATAAAGTAATTTCCTGTTTACATGAATATAGTCTTTTTATTTGTCCTGATGGGTGAAAGTAATAATAAATAATAAAATTCATAAGATATTTTTTAGTTTTATAATGTCACCGCTACTGGCAGGTTCCTGAAAAGGCCTTGAAAAGGCCCACGGACCACTAGTTGATAATCACAGTTGTAGCTTATTTTGCGGCTCTGGACACATTTTATTACTGCGTCAGTAGCAGAAATGGCTCTTTTGATCGTAAAGGTTGCAGATCCTTGTATTAGACCTTTAAAAAGTGAAGGAAGGCGATTCTGTACACAGAATCCTGTATTTTCAGGTAAAATCATAAAAAGTATTGTCAACTTTTCATACTTCTAATGTTGGCATGTTTTCTGGCTACTAATGGCCAAGTACTCTTGAATCCAACACTGATTGATTTGTTCATGCAGACACTTGAATAAAACACTTAAATAATATTAAATAATATAATTCATTTTAAAATAAAATGACTCAGTTTTCAGGCTCAGTCAGCACCACAGCTCATTAAACAGATCCCATTTCTTATTTCTGTTTTGGCATCAGTGAAACAAAAAGTCTGCAGTGTCAATCAATTAACTCCTTAATAAATTATTGGAAATGTTTTTTTCAGATAAAGCTGCACTGATCAATATCTTTTCCAATTACCACTGGCTCTGCTGACTGTGTGTAACGTGAGCGAGGTATAGCAACAAATCCAAAGAGACTTGACTCTGCTGTTTTTTTGTTTTTTTTTACTTCAATTCAGTAGAATCCTTTTCACATCTCCTGGATAATTTAAATGTTTTTATGAATTTATGGTCACTTTATTGATTCAGACCACTCTCATTAAAAACATTTCCAGCAGCAAAAACTTAGGAAATTCAGCCTTGATTATGCAAAATTTTGTCAGAATTTCTATTACTTGGAGAGAAAATAAATGAGCAGGAGATAAAAAAGATTGCATATTTCTTAAAGGTTATGAAAGATAAATATATGACGTTTGTTAATAGTTAGCTTGCAAGGCTTCAAAGTCATAAATGTTTCATCAAAGGTCTCAAAAGTCAGCTGCTGTAGGTTCTACTGTGGAGCTGTCTTGCATTTTCAGAATTTGCTCACTGATCACACATGATGGCCGATAACATAAAGTCATATTCTAGGTCTAGAAGGCCAAAAAATATATCTTTTGACTGAAAAATAATTCTATAAAACCTTTAGGAACATTTACCAAATGTTGTAGAGGTGATGTGCTGTTCTATTCTGTGTAAATACGACCTTCACGGATGAGCCCCAGGAGGAAAAGGTCCGTTTGAAGAACAACATGGCTGCGTTGAACATAATCTATTCTAATTTGTGCGTTTTAGATTATTGGTATCGGTCCGATATGTAAAACTGGGCCGATATTAACATCCGATATTGATTTCCCACTTTTTGATTTTAATTTCATGCTGCGCAGCCAGGAATAACTGAAGTACGGAGTCATGTCAGAGCTCTGGTCATTACGATATCAAGAAAAGACCCAAGTGTGTTTGTGTGTATATATAATTTGTGTGTTTGTGTAATATCGGTAAATATTGGTTATCGGCCATAACAGCAATAATTATATCGGATATTGATATCGGCTGAAATTTTCATATGGGTGCATCGCTACAAACAACCTAAAAATCTTAGAATAAGAAACTGTTTTGGGGATAAAAATCCCAGAAATCCTTACAAGCTGTGATTCCTGCCAAAGGCGATAAATGAAGTCCATTTTCTTTTGTCTTTTTCATTACATTTTTAAATGTTAATCTAGGTGTTTATTGTCTGGAGGGACTACAGATGTAAATTAGCCTAAGGCTAAATCTGCTGCAGTGTTTACATTTATGTTTTAATTGCTCACTGTCCTGATTAAATAAAATGAAATTGTTTTTTGTAGTCTTCTCCTCACTAGGACACAGTTTTTAATAGTCTATTTTATAATTAAGTTCCTTTCAGCAGATTTTGATCATTTTGACTGTGTGAAAAATGTCAGCTAACTGCAGTAAAAGTAACAAATAAGCTGTTTTATTGATACATTTTTTAAAATGTTTTTAAACTATTTGAAACAGTTTTCTCTGCTGCAGCATCTTCTGAACATGTCAACAGCTGAAGGGAGCTGTTACTGAAGCTACTTTAATGTGAAATCCCTGAAACTCCCTCAAGAGGCTGCAAGAATGTCCTCATTCTCCCCCTTTTCCTCTTTTTTTGCTTCAAAGTTGGTTTTTTATGCTTCAACTTTTTTTTCCTGTCATTCTCACTTTTTCTGCCTTTGTTTGGCATGTGCAACCAGTTCCTTTGCCCTTTTTTTCTAGTGAGCACTCTTGACTCTTGGGATGTGAGGTTTCAGGATGGGGGGGGGTTCAGACCCTGACGTTGTGCACACAGGCCTGTCAGACTGTCAATGACACAAAGACCAGAGTAAATCTGCGAGGAGAGATGCATGTGTCAAAAAATGAATAAATAAATAATAGCACCAGGTAGCGCCTTCTACGCTCCCCCACATACAGAGTGGCTCTAACATATACATAGACCGGGCTTTGTTGCCATGACAGCAGGGGTTTTCTTATGCGGGCACGGTTCCCCGTGAAGAAACAGTTTATTAAAAAGTGTTGCTGACCTCCCCTGTTCATAGTCGGCTGTCAGTTTGTGACTGCAGATTGATTTTCGTCTCCTGCTGTAAATGTGGGAGGATTATATCAGCCGGCTCTTTCTCTGTCCTTTGACTTTTCATTGACAGCAGCGAAACACGCTTAACGTTGCGTGCTTCCTGACAAACTTAGCAGCAGTCGGACGCGGTTTTGTGCAACCCTGTTTGCCTTTAATTATCCCCCCCCCCAAATGGATAATTGTACTTGTTTGTCACCGGCAGTTGTCATTTCCTTCGTCTAATCAGAGTTGTGGAGGAAGTGGCGAGTAGCAGCCTGTTTGCAGAGGTCACATTGTAGAGTCTGGGTTTATTTTGTCCTCGTGTGTTTTTACTGTATCTTGTTGTGGCTCAACGGCCTAATCTGTGCCATCTCTTCACAGGCCGTGCTAATGAGTCAGCAGGACAAACTGGATCGCCGGGTTCAGAGCATTGATGGGCAGCTCAGCAAGCTGGAGTCAGACAAGACCCTTATGAAGGTAGAGGTCCAATTATGAAGATTGTCTTCAAGTTATGAAAGTTATGATAAGGAAAAAAAACATCCCTCTGTTTATTACAGGAGACCGTATCTGAGCTGAAGGAGCGAGTCAGGGCGCAGTACCAGAAGATGCACGCGCTGCTCGAAGCAAACCAGGCAGAGGCCATGCAGATGCTGGAGAGCACTTTCATCAAGTGCGTGAGGAGGAACTCCCAGCAGGTCCTGATGCTCAACGAGAAACGGCAGGAGGCGGAAAAACTCCTGAGCTCAGTGCACACGTTCCTCCAGAGAGCGGAGAGCATAAACTTCATGAAGGTGCAAATCAGATCTCTGCTCAGACAGCATGTTCATGTCTCTACAAATATCACAACTACAGCAATAAAAACATGTAAAATAAAAAATATATAAAAGTAGCAAAACACTAGCTAAATGTAACCAAATGTGAGCTAAAAGTAGTAAAAAGGTTAGCTAAAAGCTAAAAGTAGAAAAGTACTACATAAATGTAGTTAAAGGTGAACTAAAATTAGTAAAATGCTACCCTAAAGCTAAGATTAGCAAATCACAAGTTAATGTGAGCTAAAAGCTGTAAAGGGCTAACTGAATGTAGCCGAATACTAGGTAAATCTAGCTAAAGGTGAGCTAAAAGTAGTAGAACAGTAGCTAAAAGCTAAATGTAGTAAAAGGTTAGCTAAAAGCTAAAATTAGCAAATCACAAGCTAAATGTAAGCTAAAAATAATAAGGGGCTAACTGAATGTAGCCGAATACTAGGTAAATCTAGCTAAAGGTGAGCTAAAAGTAGTACAACAGTAGCTAAAAGCTAAATGTAGTAAAAGGTTAGCGAGCAGATAAAAAGTAGCAAAACACTAGCTAAATGTTGCTAATTGTGAGTTAAAAGTAGCCGAAAGCTAGCTAAAATCCAAAAGTAGTAAAACCCCAGCTAAATGTAACTAAAGGTGAACTAAAAGTTATAAAAGGCCAGCTAAAACCTAAATGTAGTAAAGGGTTAGCTAGAAGCTAAAAGTAGCAACACACTAGCTAAATGTATTTTAAGGGGAGCTAATAGAACGGTAACTATAAGCTAAATGTTGTAAAAATTAGCTAAATGTAGGTAAAGGTGAGCTAATTGGGGTAGAACAGTAACTAAAAACTAAATAAAAATTTTAACTAAAAGCTAAAAGTAGCAAAATCCTGGCTTAAAAAGTAGCTGAATAGTATCTTAAACTAATATAAGTAGAAAAAAATAGATTAAGTTTGCTGAAGCAGATTACAAAGGGAACTGATTCAGAAGGAACTAAAGAGATCTCAATGTCTTTCTTTGGGAATTTATTTGTAAATAAACTTTTTATATTTCGAAAAGTATAAAATGTAGCCTACAAAAACCAGAAGTCACAGCACCCATCGCCCAAATGAACTAAACACCTTTTTTAAAGAATAGCTAAAGTAGCACAAAGTATGCAGAAATAGGTTACAGAAAAGAAGAACAGGAAAACACAGACCCCTGCAGATTGTATTTGCAGTTTTCAGTTCTCTCAGTGGAGCTCTTTGAAGTCAAACTGTATTTAATGACTCACACGTCTCATTGTCTGTTTCAGAACACGAAACCTTACCAGCTGCTAATGGACAGGTAAGCCTCTTCACAGGAAAGCTCTTTGGTTTTCATACATCTGTTTAATTATTCACCTGTTTTTGAATCAGCCGTGTGGAACCTTTTAATGATTAGAACTAAATCTCTTCTTGTTCACATCATCCTGTTGGAAAATGTATATAAATGATTAGTGTTGGTCTGGTAGTAGCTGAGAGTCATTCCCAACACACACTTTGAGTGTTACCAGCTCACACTAGATCCTGCAGTATCACATAAAATTAAAGTTTTGTTTTTTTACCAAAACAGCTAAAATGTGTAATTTCTTAACAAGATAAGTTTGAAACTTAATAAAATAATTGCTAATGTTTATATTTTTTGTTATTTTAAGTTTTGACAATTTATTTTAATAATACTGTAGTTGTAAATACTGTCAAATGTTCCGATTTCTTTCTTACTCAACTAATGGGAGCTGTAGAGAACATGGAGCCTCCTCCACTTCATTTTTTTATAACTTTATTCATAAACCAAGTCCAATATTTGCCTCAACCTCTCAGACTCAAATGTGAATTATGAATCTCACTGAAGGTGAGGACCAGCTGGTTTTCTTCTCTACAAACAGCTTGAATGCTTAGTTGCACTTGTGTGTCTTGTTTAAGGTCAAACTCACACCTAAGTGGTGCCATCCCCCCAGTTAGGGTGGGTCAGCTCAACTCTCAGCATTTCCTCGCCGA
>JAUBOC010000089.1:17911995-17930287 GCA_032275365.1 Anablepsoides cearensis | reverse complement strand
TGCTTTGCTCTGATTGGCTAAAACTGTGACTCTGGTTCTTTTATTGGTTGAAAGCAGCGTCAGTCAATCCATCACAATTCAAGTTTGTTTTTCACAGGAAATGTGCTGCAGAGATGACCGGGGGGAGACGAAGAACTTTAATCGCTTCTGCCCGACAAAATTTAAGACCTTTGAGTAACAAATTTAAGACCAACTTGCACACTTTTTAGCAAATTTAAGACATTATAAGGCCTTAATTTTAGATATGTAAATTTAAGACTTTTTAAGACTTTTTAAGGACCCGCGGACACCCTGTCATAGATTCAATGCTTATACATGTTTTCTCTATGTGTTTCATTGTTACTGATCAGAAATCACCTGTTAAGCAGATGTGCAATTTTTTAGATCACAAAACTACATGGCTTTAAACTACTGTAAAATCCATGCAGCTAAATTAATAAAGTGTGTATCATACGTAAAGTATTTTTACAAAATGTGTTTCTGAATAAGACTAGATGCTAAAATCCAGCTTTTTAAAAACAGAGGCCCTGGGTTTCTTTGTATACATACCCAGCCACTGAACAAATGACTTGACCATAGAAATGATGCTCTTGATGTCCCAGATGTAAGGGTAGAGGTCATACAGAATGGTGCGGTTAGCTGTGTTCGACAGTCGGGTGAACATGTTGATGACGGAGCAGCACATCTCTTCAAACTTCTCGGCCCTCAGCTGCCATTCTGCAACCTGAATGCACCACAAATCGTAAAAACAAGAACAAAAAGAAAAATCAAAAAGGGGTTTCGTCACCAACTACTTTTTTTAAGCTAATATTTTTAGTTTGTCTTAAATTGAATATGAAATGATTCTGTTCAGCTCAAATACCAATTTAACCTGTTACAAGGTTACATCATCGTTTAGTTTGTGTTGTGTTTTTCCATTGGGGAATAATGTGTTTAATGAATGGGAAGGTGTTGTTTCAACAAATAGGGCATAACAATCTGCTGCACATTCCACTTAAAACCACACCACCCAGTGGGCAGCCGAGGTAATACACATCCACCATTTTGTTTTCAGCTCCATTATCAGCCAGTTTAGTTAATAATGCACTTGTTTTCTCACAGACTCTCCTAAGTTTTGCTTTGTAATTTAAAATAAAAAGCTCACCTTTTCATTGTCTTTTCTTTTGCAGTTGACACTAACGACGCTGCTGTTCGCTCTGAGCCAGTTAAACTCCTTCAACATCTGCATTGCCTTGGGTCCGTGTTCATAAGGCAGATAGAAGAGTTCTGCGAGTAAGCAGAGGTCCTCGAGCAGAGGAGGCTCTACTGTAAACAGGGGCTTCTCGTCGGGACCAGGCACAAACACATCCTGAGGACACAAGAAAGCAAAAATGACTTCAAAGTGAAATCTACAATAGTTTTGCTATAAGCTTCATACAAGCTAACAAAAAACGTTTGCAGTACCTGTTTGAGCTGATCATCTGTCTGCATAGGAGCAATATCACTGCCAGAGTCCTCCTGAATCGACTCTTCAGGGGACTTGGACTCTGCCAGACTTTCCTTGTCTGTATCCATAGGTCTCAGGTCTTCAGCCATTTTTTCAGGTAAAATGGGAGCAATAGTTTTCTCCTCTGGATCAGCCTCTGTTTCTGGGTCATCCTGCTTCTCGACAACCATCTCCATTGGTTCCTCATCTGAATCTTTCTTTTCCACATCCACCTGCATTCGCACATTATGAAAATGTTCATCTGATTCTATAAGTTAGGTGTATGTACTGTCTTTAACTATGCAGAACAAACCCTGATGACAAGAACTGAACAAATGAGAATGACCTGAACATTTATTCATTAACATTAGGATAAATAAAACTTCTTCTCGTTTTCAACATTATGAAACAATAAAACCCACCTCCTCTACCTCCAGTGGTGTTTTTGCCATAGGGTGTGGCAGTGGATCCAGGCAGAGTGGGGGCATTGATGGAGACATAATGGGCTGCTGGAACACAGTTGTGACTGATGTGGAGGAGCAAAGAGAGGAAGCTGCCATCGATGATATGTCGATGACCGTGCTTTTAGAGCCACTCTGAGGCACCTGTCGGCCTAAAAGAGAACAGTGTTAGTGCTCTGAATGTTCTCACTCTCTTCTAAGTGACATTTGTAACGCTGGAATTACTCTTACTGTTGTATTGATGAGACACACCAAACTCTCTGAGCCACTCGGTCAGAGCCAGTTTGAGAGCGAGCTGTGGGCTGTAGAGCATGTCGGTCTCCAGCTCCTCATCACTGCCTTCGTTCTCCAGCTTGATTTGGATGGAGACGGTGCTTTCCTCACCGTCAGCTGAAAAAGATGAAAGAAAAAAAAAAGAACATTTAATGACCTGTACTTTGTTGGAATATCAATAGAACCACATTTAAATATACTACAACATCAAAACGGCTGAATAGGTTTATACTTACTCATGACCACATCCTTTCGAACCCCATTCATGTTAGACTTGTACCAAGTAGCCAAAGTGTGGATTGCTATAAAATTTGTTTCAAACTCGCAGTTGGGATTGGTGAGGACTCCCTTTAGTCTTGGGATTAGCTCCGTAGAGCGGCCCTTGTACGGCCCCAAGAAAAGCCTTTTCTGGTCATAATCGTTGGCATGAAAATTGTCCCAGATTACCGGGGACCTTCTTAGGATTTTTGAAACTTCCTCAATGGACTCCACTGAGATTTCTTTAGACACGACTTTGGGGCCTATAGAAAAACAGCATATACAAATTAACAGTTTCAATCAATGACAATTAGACAAATGAGTGTGGGCTTAACAGAAAAATCTGCGCTGATCAGTTAACATTTAACATTTAGACCAACCTGTCCACAACACATCAATGTCAAGCAACAGTTTTTCTCCAACTGTTCGGAGGTAGGGGGATTGTGAGACATTTGGGTAGCAGAAAGTACCACAGTACTCTGCAAGGCAAGAACACAAAAACAACAAATAAACTGGCAGGAAAAAAAAACAAGAGTAAATATATAAAATGAGTTCAAACAAGAAAGTGACTAACCCGTGGGGCAAAAGAGAAAGGTTTCTGGCTCTCCCAGGTACTGGTAGATTTCATTGGTAAGCGAAACCTGAGCGTGCGCAAAAGAGCTGAATACCTCTTTGTCCGCAGGGCACATGTTGTGGTCAATATCGTCAAAAAGTAAGGCAAATGACTTGCAGCCAAAATGAGTAACCTAAAGAGGAAAGCATAAGGTTTGCTAATAAACTGAAGCATTGTTGCTTGAAGATACTCCTAGACACGATTATATAAAATAGAACATGTGTAAAATATTGCAAACCTGATCAAGTTTCCTCTTGAGAGCAGAAACTTCTTTCTGATTAGAGAACGTTATGTCTAATCCAGGTGAAATGGCATAAATAAACTCTATTCCATGCTCCTTGGCAGCAGAAATTAAAGTCATAAGTTGCTCTACAAAACAAGAGTGGAAAAACAAACAAAACCATTAACTAAAGCATTATGTTTTCCTTACATAAATAAATATCTGAAACATACACCCTGCTATGCGTAAAAAACATAATTCACATTTCTTATTCAAAAATCTACTCATAGTAGTCACCTGCTTCTTCCACTGAATAAAGTTCTCTCCAGAACATTCTGTGTTTGTAGTCATCTTTGGGAGCATACAGGTATGTGTTCAGACCCCATTTTTGTTGCCTGTAAAATTATGTGTGGTAAATAATAAGAATCACAAAACATACTAAACTCTTATAAGCATGGGTATTGAAAAATAGATACTACCTTCTGAATAATTCTTTCCTCTGCTCCATTGTCCATGGGCGCCCATAAAAGCCTGCATGGAAAACACAGTTTAAAAAAAAAACAGTTTTCATGCAGTTTTCAGTATTAATATACATTTCCAGTTTGTTTTAATTGGAAACAACAGTTTGCCCTTGAGTGTGAAAAGTATTGGAAATACTATTAAACATAAAGTTAATGTATATACTGACATCTAGTGTTTTTAAATTCCATTGATTAATCACACTACCTTAAAATGTGAACAGGTTACATTTATTGCTCATAATATCCTGCCTATATATGGGTCAAACTATACGATTCTGCTATGATTTTCTTTGTATGCAAGACAGGTGTTTATCTTGGAGGTGATGCTAAAGTTAAATTGAGCACAATTAATATTTTAAATAGAGGCCACATTGTTTTAATCCAATTAAATCAGGTGACCTGGATTACAAGTCTTCATGAATAATACATTCGTATGTGCAAATATGTTGAGTTCACAATTTAATATTGCAGCGGCAAATATAAAAACATTATATATATATATATATATATATTTTTTTATAAAAAGCAATCTGCAAATAATTTACTGGTTATTTCATAGTAAACAAACTAGGATTGGTGCAGAATTTGGGGCAATAGTTCTGAATGCACATGGTAAACATTGCATCATTTATTATGTTTCCTTTTCATTACCTTCCACGACGCCACTAATGAATTTTCTGTGGTCAGTAGATTCGACTCCGATGTCGGTGTCCGCCACTGGGCCCGGGGCCTCGACACAAGGCTCTCCAGAGACTGGGCTGGGGCTCGGCTCAACATCCAACGGTGGAGTCTCCAAAGTCTTATCTTTTTGCACCATCGTCGTTGGCGATTTTTCCTCGAAACGCTCACAAAATCCAGACGAATACAGTAAAATTTGCTAATTGCGGATATTTAACGGGCAAATCCACCGAGCTGGTCGGTATCGGAGAAAAGAAATCGCGTCAATGTTAAACCAGCTTATAAGCGAATCTGTTTTTATTAAAGTTCGCTTACGGTTTATACTGAATACAAATAGAAATACTAGCGGGCTATTAATAAATGCATGAAAAATATACAAGCCATCAGTCCGTTTTTCAGCGACCGTTCTTCTCCTCCTTACGGTAAATTTAACCTACTTTTTGCTGGTTCTTCCTGTTTACACCAAGTACGCATGCTCACGGGACCGGATCAAACCAGTCAAAACTGGATCTACGTGACAAAACACCGCAAAGATTTTACGCTTGCGACAAGATAGATAACCTCTCACGAGGCAAATGCCAACATTATGAGAACTAAAATTGTCAATTTGTTGATTTTCTTCTCATTTGTTTATTATGTCTGTAGGTAGGTCATTAAGAAAAAATATAATCAGTGTAATGATACCATTAGTTATGCAAAATAAGTAATCCAAATTGCTTTGAACGATTAACATGGTAATAAAAACGTTTTACTTTTATTAAGATTACTAATAGCACAACTAAACGATGCTATAACAAATAAACAAAGCTAATTCTTAGTGAAGAAGTGGAAAATATTGAAACACAAGTTCGGATTTTATGATATAATTTGTGATTTTCATTAATTACACAATGTTATTGTAAACAGCAGTGAAGTATCTTGAGATTCCCAATTCTTATTAGGAATGCAGAGAAGATTCATTTTTTAAACAGAAGAGATGTGCAGTCTTTTTTCCAATGATGTCAGCAAAAATAATCAGTATCTAAATAACATTCACGTAACATTTTACATTTACATAATTATTGCACGATGTTTAATGCTTTTAC
This sequence comes from Anablepsoides cearensis, assembly GCA_032275365.1. Lineage (NCBI taxonomy): Eukaryota > Metazoa > Chordata > Actinopteri > Cyprinodontiformes > Rivulidae > Anablepsoides > Anablepsoides cearensis. The sequence continues at coordinate 17,924,713 of JAUBOC010000089.1, read as the reverse complement.
ATAAATGTATCGGTGGTGAATGCTGTTGGAGAAATGAAAGATTTTGGTGCAAGTGTTTTTTTCCTGCAGACATTTATTCCTTTTAGGTACTGCAGAAAAACCTTTTGACTTTATTTAGAAAGAATATTCACAATTCAAAGGACTTGTGTTGTTAGATTTCTGTTTATTAAGCACAAGGACTTCTGTTAGAATTGTTATTTTTATGGTGGCACTCCTACACACTTCATACAGGAGGTAAAGCGGCACCACTAAATTCAGTTTATTACTTAAACTAGATCATATTAAATTATCTGCTTCAATGTCAGTTTATTTAAAAATAGTTATTTTCATTCACATTAAAAACAAACAAACAAAAAAGGAAACAGCCAGGTTGCAAGTTGCAAAATATTCAACTTTATTTAGGCCTGTATTACATTTCAGTGTAGTACATGCTCTCCCAAATCTATAGGGAGTTCCACTCTGTTCTTACCTTTTAAAAATTATTCTCTCCATACAATTTCAATTTAATTGTACATTTAAATAAACCTTTTTTTAAAAAACAAAAATCTTTCATTTTTTTATTCACTTCTTTTCCCACTTTTTCTTATAAATTTTCACTTCAATAGAAGGTGTTAACTTGCAAAAACAAAATAATGCAACAACCAAAACATAAGGACAGTGTTGCGGGTGCTGAGCAAGCCATTGACTTTGAGGTAAACGTCAGCGCCTTCCTGGTGCAGATCTCCTGTTACCTTTTTAAATTCTGCTGAGCCTGCTTCAGTAAAGTGTCGAAGTCTAGTGCATGAAATTTGCCTTTAATGGGCAATGAATCGTACTCTCTATTGGAATCTGAAATGAGAAACGAGGGGGAATTAATTGAAAACATAAGAAGAAAACAACTTTTGTTGTATGCAGAGCTTGAAGTCATGCCCACCCAAGTCAGAATAGCTGGATTGACAGAACTGTCTCCTTCCACCAAAACACAGATCAAACGGCAGCTCATCAGGTTTGCGCAGCTTACTTCCATTCTCTATGGCTGTAAAAGCATCCTTGGTGTCGTAAAATGTCACAAACCCGTAGTTATCCCTGTGGAAAAGGACAAAATAACTTTTTATTTAAATAATGTTCAGAGAAAGCAGCAACGACTATTGTCCAGTTTGATAATATAGCTTGCTTTTAAAAGAGCGGCCCGGGGATGTTGCCAGGAAGCCCCAGTTATGAACAAGCCTTTGCTTTAGCACTGAAGCTTGGCCTCAGAGGTCACAGAGAAGACCAATCAGGTTCAAAGTCAGTGCAATATTCTCATTAAATCATTATTATAGGAGCAAACCAGATAAACAAATAAAAAAATATTTATTTCACTAACCCATGGTCTCTGAAGTGAAGGGTACACTCCTCAATTTCACCAAAATAAGAAAATCGCTCCCTGAGTTCTTTTTGGGTCATCGTTTCCCGAATTTTACCAACATAAACAACACGACGCTCCTCCTAAGAAAGTAGTTGATCATATTAGATACAGTAAATGCACTGTTGTGTTTTTTATTTAGAGAACCATACACTTACAATGGCTTGTTCTTTACGGATCTTTGTTTCTTCCATATTTCTATTTGCACTATGATGAGGTCTGGGCCTGTATGAGGGGCTGGAGAAGAAGTTAAAGATTTAGGTCACTTAAATTGTTTTTAAGTGTCACAGAATTTGTGATGCTCAATTCAAACGACACTACAATAAGCAACCTTTATATTTTGTACCTGTACAATCGTCTGCTTTTTGTCCACTGCGTTTGTCTTTGAGGGGATCGGGACCTGGAACGACTCCAGGAGCCTGAGCGAGAGGAGGAGTAGGAGTTTCTCCTCCTCCTCTTGGGAGGCGAGCGGGACACGGAGGGAGAACGAGACGAGGAACAACTGGAGCTGCTGTCAGAGTTGTGGGATTGATACCTATAGATCCAAAGCAACGCACCAGAAATAACAATGAAAATCAGATTTTTTTGAAAGAGATGAACTTCTGAATTAATCTGAAGTTTTGATAGAAGGACAAACCTTTTCTTCGGTGGGGAGCACGATCTGGACCGAGACCTGGAAGAACAGGAGTCTGAGCAGCTGGACACAGGACTGGGAGAACGATGGGATCTTCTTTTTCTCGATCGCCCACCTGTTCTTGTTTTGGGACTACACCCGGGACTGGGGGAACGAGACGCCGCGTGTCGACGGTAGGACCTCCTTGAAGGATCTCTTCTGGGGCTCCTGACTTTAAAAGAAGACTCAGACTCCTGTCGAGCTGGAGAAGCATCCGGAGTCTCCAGAACGGAGCATTCACCTGGCCCATCACTCGCCCTCTTCTCCAAGTCAGACTGTGGAAAAACCTGTGTTTTAACAGGAACCACGGGGTTTTTAACAGGCTGGACTGATGGAGCCGTGGCAGCTGAGGGTGTTTGTGTAGTGGTTGAAGCTTGAATGGGCTTTATAGTGATGACCGGTTGCTGTTTAACATTCCAACGCTTGACGGGCTCTTCAGTGGGGGAGCCTTTGTTTGGCAGGCAGTAGTCGTGATCCATGCATGCCAGATCAGGAGCTACAGACGCAGCAGCAGGAGGGGCTTTACTACGGGACCTAACTGAGGGCAGAGGCTGGGCTTCTATCTGGATAACCTTGGAGGGGCTCTGCTTGGGGGTCTCAGCAGCTTTGCTTTTCACCAGCAGAGATGAAGTGGGCAGAGGTTTCCACATCTGATGGGGAGGTGTGGCTGGAGGGGTCAGAGCTGAAGCACAGGGGGGAAGAAAACATCACAATAATGTAGCTTAATGATTTATTAGCAATTTAGACAAATATATCTACTGAACAGAGTTGCACCGGCGGCACAGAAGTATTAACCAAGTGTTACATTTAAACTGATTTACCTGCAGCGGTTGAGAGTTCATTAGCTTTTAGTCGCTCTATTATCATGTTCTCAGGAACCAGATCAGTTCTGCAAAGCAAGCAGAGCAAATTAACTCAGCTTAACGTTATTTTTTTTTACTTTTAGATAGTCACTACTGAAGCCAGTGAATGAGAGTTTTGCGGTAGGTCTTGGCAAAAGGTGTACCTGCGTCACCTTCAGTCACACATGAATAAAGTAAACTGGTTTCATTCCTCCAGTTCTGACTGTTTCTATCAAACAGAGCAGCTTGTGGGCTGTAGGGTAACTCACCTCGAGTTTCCTACAGCTGCTGCTCTACCAGAGACCTCCGGCACACATTGTTTGTCTTTCACTGATGGAAGAGGGAACAGGGATAGAAGTGCATCAGCACACAAACCAACAGGAAAAATAAAGTGCATTAATAATAAAATTTGTCAGTATTTTAAAGCGTTTCTTTAATGAACTTCTCACGGAATATAAACAAATAGTTTGCTAAGAAAAAGTGAAAGCCTGACACTTCAACAACAACAACTGATGAGATTGAAATGCACACAATGTACACATCAAACACTTGTTACACTGTGCCAAGCCCTGTACATCCGCCCAAACAAAGCCTGCAGGGTGAGAGTTTAATGGATTTGCAGACGAGGCAGAATTCCAGCAGCTGAGCAGACGGAAGCATAAAGAAGTCCCTCTGCAGGATCGACTCCTCTTAAAGATAAATGTTTAAGTAGAGCTAAAATTTAGAGTGAATAGTCACAAGTTCCCAAAACACTCAATAAATACTGTTTTTTAGGATTAACAATAGGTTTTTGCATCACAAAAACCATTGGTCACATTGAACAATTTTAAACAGTGTGATCTCAGGTATCTTTATTTTGACCCACCAATGCTAAAGGCCCTGTCACACTACGACATTTTAAACTTTTACAGTATGTTTAGGCCCAAAAAGGCTTCCAGTAGTACCTTGAGTCTCTTCAAACTGTTCAAGTAAGCTGGTCAAATCAGCAGCTTCAATACCTTCAGAGATAAAACAATTATTTTGATTTAGTAATGATGTTTTTAAGAATTTTAACGACAAAATTTGATGCTGTAAATAATTAACTTTACCTATTTCACCAGCGAATGCTTCAATCAACTCCTGCGTGGCATCCTTTGCTTTTTGGTTAGTTGGTTTTTCTTTAGTTTCAAGCATGACACGTTGTGTTTTAGGTAAACATGTATTTAATGTAAGAGCAGCAGAGGGAGGTTTGACACTACAGGATGTGAGTTTGGAGGATTTGCTCTTCGGGTCAGTTAATGAGGTAGAAGCAGTGACCTCGGGTAACTTCTGAGAAAGGGTGGTCTTCAGAGGGGCACTTGATGCAGGTCCAGAAGCAGTGGCTGGTTTGGTCACAGGGCATATTTTAGTATGATCTCCAGGCTGTGAGTGGGCGGGGCCATCAACTCCACCTTTATTACCTGAAACTCCAGAAACTTTCCCCTCTGCTGAAGACACCAGGTGGTCTGCAGGTTTTAAAGAAGCTGGAGACTCACAGGACACTGCAGGATTCACAGCAGCATGTGTGGCTAAACTCTTCTCTGAACAAAGAGTCGGAGGCTTCTCGGGGAGTTTGGAAGGTTCTTGGGTTTGTGGGGGTTTATGGGGTTTGCTGGATGAAGATATCATGTAGGCTGGTGGTACCAACAGCGCCTCGGGGGTGGGTGGGGCTCCTGGGCCTCTTGGCTGCCAAGCAGGCTTGACCTCCTCCACTTCCCGTTTGGCAACATGTGTGCTGGGACGCCTGGGGTCCTTGGGGCTGGGGTCCGGCAGGCACGGTATGGGCGGGAGCTCTTTGGGGAGCTCTGGAAGGGTGGGCCACTTGGTGATGCTCTTGTCTGGTTTCTCCACCGGGGCCGGCTTCTTCTGCTGCCGAAGCCGGCGGTACTCGTCGAGACTGAGCGACTTGGGTTTGGGTTCTGGGGCCGGCGGGGCAGCATTAACAGGCGGTGGGGTCTCTGGAACCTCTGAGCACACCAGGGAGGGGGGAACAGAGGGGGCTGCTGATGAGCTGTCAGCCTCAACACAAGGAGTGATGGGCTGTTTTGGAGGTTTTTGGGGCTGAGAGCTCTCTGCACTGACTGAACATTCAGGCTGATTCTTCGCAGGAGGACTTGATGGAACCGTGTCCAGATTTGGTGACAAAAGCGGAGCAGCTTTCTCATTTCTTACAGTCAGCGATGCTGTAGTGGTGTTCTCCGTTTGCATTTCTCTTCTGCATGGCTTCATTTCTTTAGAGTTTAGAAGAGGTTGAGGTGAATTTAAGTAAACACTGGGGCCTTTTTTCTTCTTCTCTTCTTTGATCAACTTTCTTTCAGGCTTTTTCTGTATTTTCTGAGCTGGTTTTGTGACAGTACCACTCCTCAGAACCCTTCCCTCCACAGGCTTCGGCTGCTGCTCTTCTTTGAATTTCTTTTTCTTTTTTCTTCCGGAGGAGGTCTTTGTTTTCTTTTCCTTCGGTTTACGAAAGACATCTTCATTTTTCCCATCCGACTGTAGAACTGAAGTGACCGTAGCAGCAATTTCACATTTATTTCTGAGCAGCACATCATCTTCATCATCATCAACTACTACTATTTGCTCTGAGTTATCAGAAGGCTCCTCTCCTGCTTCATCTGAAACTTTCTCCTGATTTTCCAAACTCATCTCTGTGAGAGGCTCAGAGGAAGGCAGATCCATATTTTGGATGGCCAAGATAGGTTCTCCGTTTTCTCCCTGATCCACAACTTCAAGTAATATGCCTCCTTCGGGCAACAGGTGCTCCCCCGTCTCGTTCTCTACAGATATGGGGATGCAATATGGGTGCATGTGTCTGACTAAGTCTCCGAGACTTACGGCGAGACCATCTTCACTCTCCTGTTCAAAAGCGATTGGAAGAGGGAGGGACAGACCCTCCCAGCCAAACAGATCAGTTTCAGGACATGAGCCGTGTCTGTCTGGACTCAGGGTAAAAGAACCTTCCTCCTCTTCCTCGCCGTCACTTCTCTGGAGAGAGTTTGTCTGGATCCTGAATAGGCTCTGTGTACACAAGGAGGGACAAATAATCAGTCCAAACTTTCATCAGTTTACAGAGGCTTAGCAGAGTTGGGTACCGTACTTTTTCAGTTGAAGGTCTGGTGCTGGAGAGTGCATCTTTGTCTTGCAGAGAATGAGACAAACACAGGATTCTCTTGAGCTAAAGACACAGGAGCACAGAGACATTATTGCTACATCAGTCTGCTGAACGAGACATAAGTTAAGTTTAAATGTTACACATGTCTGGTAGTAACAGCTGTGCACTGACCGGAGACTGTTCCCGGTCCTTCTGACTGGACAGCAAGTCCGAGTCAGGTAGCATGTCGAATGGTGACGGGTTCTCATCGTTCACGTTGTCTAAGATCTCCGTCAGGGCTGTGAGCAGCGTGGTCTCACTCTCTGCATCGATCCCTTTAGTCTACAGGAACACATCAGCAACAAAAGAATTTGATTAAAAGAATGGACAAAAACTAACATCTTAAACCCAAAGGTAACCTCAGTCTTGCCTCTATGGTTGACATGTCCTCAAAGATAGAAAGGATAGAGGGATCTATGCAGCTTTGAAGTGACTCCAGAGTTTCTCCTGAACCAAGTCCAGTCTAAAAGAAGCAAAAGATGGATTTATTTGGGCAAAATGATTCATCAGAAGACGTGCTTGGTAAAAGTAGTGGCTACACACATGAATTACTGATAGTGGACAAACAAATGCTCGAAAATACTTAAAGAAAATTGCCTATAGCACAACAGAACTGCTACTGGACAACAATTTATCTGGCTTTTGACTAAATACATAAGATGTTTTGTCAAATGTGCTAGTGAAAATACTGACAAAACTCTGTAATTTTAAATTTACTCTGTGTAGGCGTGACTAACTTCAGTTCCTTATTTCTCCTGGAAAATATTAGCAAAGAATTACACAATGTTTCAGCTCCATTTAGAATAGAAAACTGATTTCTTAACCCTCCAAGCTGAAATAAACAAAAATAATGACACACTAGCAGATTATTGCATTAGAAAAAGTTAAATTTTAATTTATTGATCCATGTAAATTTAAATCAGATTTCTAACATTTACAGCCATCTACGAATTCAATAATAAGTCAGAAACAAACAACTCATGTATACCATCAACCTTGTACTATTTTAAATTTGTCGATAGATGTTTAATCATTTAAATGTACAAGACATGTAAAACTGATTATTAAACATGAAACACCTAAATTAGCAACAATATTCCTTTAATATGCAGATAAAATTGCAGATTTTGAAGCTCCCAGTCTTTTTACACAGTAACCCACGTGTCTACACAGAACGCCACCATGTTTGACCCTTCCCTCTCGCCGTACACAGGAAGGCCACATACACAGAGCCACTACAACAAAACAGACTATTTAAACTTCAGAACAAAATTTCCAACTAAAATAACTTCTTAGTCTAACTATAACTATTGATATACGATCATTTGTTATTCTAAAACTGTAAAAAAACGATTCGCATGTAGCTTAAAACAGCAAAGTTTATACGCTCCTATGCGCATGCGTGAACCACCACATGTGGCTTACACACACAGATTTTGAATGAAAACTTGTCCCTTTACAGCGGCAATAAAGCCTACAATCACGTGTGATTTTACCCCAAATACAACCAATCTATATAAACTACAAAGCTTTAATAATGAGTGCAGAACACACAGCTGATGACACATTATTTGCTGCAATGCGCCGGTGTCAAACTCATAATTTACTCACTCAGACAAAAGAAATAACAGAATGTGACTTAATCCACTGAGAAAATAAAAGTAAAAATACACTAAATGTGTCGTTATACAAATATAAAAAACTGGCAGAACAGGATATTGAAATTAAGTCACCACGTGTATGTGACCATTTGTACACTTAACACAAAACTCGTACAAAAGAACTTCCGAGCTACGTTTCTTACAGAAATTATACATCTCGAACATCAGCCATATTCATTTCTAACAACAACCCACGACTGTCACTTCACATATTGTAGCGCCTGTTTATATTATGATGGAGAAATCCTGCTGTTGTGTGACCAGTCGAGCAATGCTAACTCGTTTACAGCTGCAAAACAAGCCTTTTCAAAACAAACTTAGCACAATTACACTTAAACAGGGTTATAAAATTGTTGCTTTTGCAAAACAGTGTGTGCTTTTTAAAGAGCTGATAGTATAAAACACGACTGTCTCATCCACGTGTCACTTTTCCATGCGCAGAAAGAGAGGACAGCCTGTACACACTACGTCCGTCCGGCCTACACAACTACAGATAAAAGTCTAGAAACGATGATGCTACGAGCAGAAAAATAAACAGTAGATTTTATTCTTTACCTCGCCTAGTGTTTCCATTAGGAATAAATCCATATTGCACGCTGTTAACGTCTCCTCCGCCGCCATCTTACGAGCCCACTCCCTGACCAGACCATAAAGTAGTGAATCAGAGGAAGAACAGCCAGGCGACGAGGCGAGCCGGTAACAAACACGTGGTTCCACATTCCCGGCAAATTGACGCAAACTGACGCAAAGCGTCACGGGGCTGCGTCAACACGTTTTTTGTAGTTCTTTGTAGTTTCCTTTTACTCAGGAGATATTTATATAAATTTTTAACTTTTAATTATCAGTCTAATATTTTTATTTTATCATTTTGCATGTGTTTATATTACCTAAATGAAACATTTATATTTTATTCAAAACTATGATATTATCTTTTAACTTTATTATAACTATATTATCTCTATAACTATCTATGACATTTATAGGATAAACAGTCTAGCACAGCAACAACAGCTTCTAAGATGCCGTCATTTATTATTTTGAAGATTTTCTAAAAGTTTATATTAACTTTTCTACATCTAAATGTTCTAATTTTAAATTTTTATTTATCTACAACTACAATCTCCAACCCATTCACAGCTTCTAGCAAAAGAATGCCAACATTTTATCTGTAATGAGAAAGTTTGATAACTTTATGAACCCTAACTCTTCTGGAAAAACACAAACCTAATAAATTATTTTATGTATTTTTTTTTTTTACCTTGAAAACAATATATATTGTATTACTGAACAGGATGAAACCAAGTACAACCACAAAAGTTGTATAAAGAGATATTGTATAGGTTTTTTTGAAAAATAAAAACTAATTTAATTTTCTAATTGTGCCACACTAATATAACAGTACAGAATAAGAAATTTGCCAGTATAAAATACAAATAACAAAGTGGCTTAAATACAAAACTGGAGGCAATATATTTCTCCTTATTACAACTCATATTACATGACTTAGAAAAGCCACAATTCTCTGTTTATCTTAGGGGAAAATGGATTAGCGGTTAGCCAAACAACACAATAAAAGCACACACTTACACACTGTGTGGTCTCGTTTTGATTTAGCTGTTTGTCTCCTGTGTGTAATGAATAGAGCTGATTCAGTCTAGACTAATGCAAGTAGTGTGGTGGACTCTGAGAAAGCACATTTGAAACAGGAGACATGTCAGGTTACAGTTTGGTGTTTGTGTTTAGCATATTTTCTGTTGTTGTACTGTACAAATAAACCTAAACAAGAGGTTTTGCAGTTCATCCTCTGGTTCTGTATGTCCTCATAACCCAAAGGGATCCACACAACCTCTGGTCCTGATCAGTGTGGATGAGTGTGAAACAGCAACATGTTGGTTTTATAACAAAATGATTAAATAAATAAGGGGGAAACCCCATTTTGACAAATCAGTTGTGTCTTTGAATGCCACATGCTCATCTTTCATCTTCTGTTACTAAAACTGTGATGTTTATATTTATCGCCCACCACAGGGTGAATGTGTTTGCATATTTGTGGCGCATGTCTGCAAAATATATCCCGGTCGAAACGTGTTGCAGGCATGAAATTTAAAATGAGTCAATATTTGAAAAAAAAAAAAAAAAAAAAAAAAAAAAAAAAAAAAGTTTATCCATTTGAACATCAAGTTTTTTGTCTATGTTGTGTGAATTAAGGATTTGAAACGTATTCTGTTTTTATTTATGTTTTACACAACTTCCCATTTTTATTGGAATTGGCATTGTACAGCTAAAACCAACCTTTAGAGTCCTCCCAATTCAAGATGTTGATCCAGTTTTCTCTCCAGCAAACAGTTTATTAAAATATGTGCGTTTTATGCGCACAAATGTTCACATTAAGTTTTATTTTTGCAGCTTTTCACGTGATTCCTGTTCTGCACTTTAGTGTTATGAATGTGATCACCGCAATTCAAACATTCAACACTAAAAGCTTTGCTCTACACCAGTGATTCCCAACCAGGGGTACATGAGCAGATTACAGGGGGTACGTGGAAAAATTTCCCAAGGTTTGGAAAAAAATTAATAAAAACAGGACTGAGATACGTAGGGCCCTATAATTTCCATGATGCGGAAAAAGCAAACAGAATCACGAAATTGACACAAAAGGTAATTCTGTATAAAACGCGGAATTTGCTCATTTGGGGTATTTGATGTATTTTGGACCTGGTTTAATTACTTATTCACTTTCAAGGCAACACATTTATCTTTATGTTTAATTTCAGTTAAAAAGAATAAATTGCCTGAGAATTAAACATTCTAGGGGGTAAAAATAAATAATTTTCCTTTAATAATCAGTTGTTATACATTATAGTTTTGGAGAATCATCATTATGTTTGACTAGTGGTTTGACAACATGACTCAGGGGGGTACACAAGTCTAAAAAGGTTGAGAACCCCTGGTCTACATGATGCAACTTTATGCTTTAATAAACTTGTGCTACGTTCCAAACATCACGAGTGTCTTCAGTCGTGTCTGGCCCAAACAGCCTGGTTCTGATGGAAGCACACAGACCAGGCTGTCCATGTGCGAGACTTGTGTGTGTGAGCCAAACTGAGAAATAAGCGGAGCACCACTGCCGCCCCTGCACTCCCCCAAAACGCTACCTACTGCTGCTCTGCCGTTGCCATGGTTACACCCCCCCCCCCCTTTCAATCGTCTTTCTCGCTGGGTATGAAGGGATGAGAGGAGAGGAGAAGTGGCTCTGCGTCATATTCATACCAGTGCTCTTTCCCATCCGCCTTCCTTCCTTCCTTTCCTCCTTCCTTCCTTGTCATCATCCAATTTGCACACCGCTTGATCCCCCCCCCCCCCCCCCCGCCTCTTAGCGGCATCTGCTCATCAGTGTGGACATTTCTCTCTCAGCTTGGTTTCCTCTGCGTGGCTGACCTGGGAGGACTTTTCTCCACGGCGAGCGTGTCGGGGGGGGAGAGAGAGACGGGAGAAGAAGACAAAAAGGTAATCACTGACATGATGAAGGGTTTACGTCTGCGAGCCAAACAACAGAACAAAAAAACAATGAGAGGTAATGGCACGGACTCATCCGAGGTGTGAAGAACGCCACGCGCTGCAGAGAAACGTGGAGAAGTGAGGTTGTTTACAGGCAGCGGCTCGGCGTTGGAGGACAAGGCGCTGGAGAGGAGACGCGTGCCTCGGCCGGCCGAGCAGTCAGGAGAGTGTCTGTGTGCGAGCGAGCACGCTGCTGTCTGTCACATATTGTTATTGAGCTGCTGCTGTTACGTGTTCCCACAGCGGGGAGAGGGAGGCCAGAGGGAGGGGGGGGAGTTCATTATTCTCTCTGAGAGCTTTTTGAGCAATGTGCTGTTATGTTGACTGAGCAGTAATGTCTGCACCTCCTTTAAAAAAACAACAAAAAATGGAGAAGATGTTTGAAAGGATCAACCCTAACATCCCTGGGAAACAGCATCCACACACACTCCTCTGTCGTTCCTTCTCTCACATTTCATCTCGTCGTTTTTTTCCCTCCAACAGCTCTGGAAAATGAATCTCCCTCTGTTCTCCGTCTCCCTTTGTTCAGGTCCCAGTTTTACAGTATCTGTAAACGTTGAGCCCACACAGCGTGCCTCGCGAGGTGCGCAGAGAAACAAAACATCAGATAGAGATGAGCGCGCTTACAGACTAAAAGAACAACAGCAGCAACAAAAAGGTATCTATATGAAGGGGAAATGAAAGGAGAGGAGAAGAAGAGGAGGCCCGCAGGGTTGTTCATTGTGTCTTGGTGCTGACAGCGGTGTCTGACACTGTGTGTGACATTTAGCTGTGATGCCTCTGCCTGTACGCAGGCGTGTGGGGAATGTGCTTGTCAGCTCTGATTATAGGAGAGACACTTTGTTTTGTTTTTTTGTATTTTAGTATACGAGATGTGAGTGACAGGAAACAGGAACGTGAAGTTTGTAAACTGAGCTTTAACTCGACTGGGTTGCTTTGTTGTTGCTGCAGCTCCATGCAGCTGATTAACCAGGGGTGCAGGCTACTGCGTTTTCCCCAACCGCACCAAAAACAAACAAATAAACAAACAAACAAACAAACAATGGAAAAAGCTCTTTAAATATACAATCCATCACATATTTAAAAAAAACCCAGTCTTGCAGATAATGAATTCTTTTTAAACCCGACAGCATCATTCATAAACAAATTTCATTCCAATTCACAGGATTTGCATAAATCTGTTTAGTAATTCATAACTTTTCACTTTTTACAGTTCCAGAGGTTTATAGTAACTAAGTACATTTACTTTGTTACAGTACTTAAGTAGTTTTTTAGAGGATTTGTAATTTTACCAACTATTTTTTTAAATAGCTACTTTTACTTTTATTTCTAAAAATTATACTTTCACTTCTTTACTTTAAAGTGCCTGTGACATGCCTATCCTTCAAATACAAAAAGTCAAAGAAAACATCTTTATACTTAAGAAAATTG
>JAUBOC010000089.1:17870779-17889361 GCA_032275365.1 Anablepsoides cearensis | reverse complement strand
AGCTGATCATCCCACAAAGTATCTTCATCCTTGGACCACGTATTTCTGTCTTTGTTAAATAAATATTTCCACGACAAAGGTTCCACAAGTTCAACATTTCAATTCCACATTTTAGCTCCATAAAATCTAATTGAGAATTGGTCACGCAATGATTTGTATAATGTAAGATGCAAATTAAGGGTTTGCCTAGTAGGATAATTATGAATTTATGAGTTCATATGAAAATAGCTTTTAATACAGGAAGGTCAGTTTATATCTTACAGAACTCTGAACACAAATGTACAAGTAAGAAATATGTCTTTATCAAAAATATTCAACAGTTTTAATTTATAGAATAAAGGTGCACTTGGGGTATCAAATTTCAAAAAGGTAACTATTGTTAAACTGATAAACTCATGCCTCAGCTTCATATTTCTACATCCAATCTTGATAAAATCTTTTGTCTGGGTTTCAAACCCTGATTTTACTGACATCACTAACTATTTCAAAACATTAACTGGATAAAAACTTGGACATTTCTGAAGAGATGTGTAAAGAGCCTGCAACATGCTTTTGAAACAAATAAAAGTGTCACAAAAAATAAACTAAAAACCATCAAGATTTAAGAAATGTGGCACAATACACAATTTGACACATTTTATTTTGGTACCTGTAACAAGAAGTGATGACAAAAGCGCTCTATAAATAAAGGAACTTCCTTGTCGTTGTTTACTGAGGTTATTTTATTTGAACTCTGACTTAAAGAAAAAAAAAACTAAAGAAATACAAATTATTGGCAACTGTCGTTGTGAACCTTTTGTTAGGACTTTAAGGGCAACACAGCAGCTACAACATGTAATAATTTGAGACTTTGATTACTTTTAAGCAATTTAAAATGTTGACATTTGGATGTATAAACTGCAAGAAAATGTAAAAACAGCCAAAATTAATAGCGTTAAAGCTGCTGCCAGTAAGTCATTACTGTCTTCATGGTAACCACACACCTGTGTCTCTCACTCCCAAACAGCATCAATAAGACAGAGTAAAAATGGAGCATCTAATAAATAGCCATTGTGTGAAAACTGAATGTGTTTCTACCAAAAAAAACAAAGTAAAAACTAACAATCGTGTGACAAGCAGACTCTTCCAACGCAGACATATGTTATGTGTTTACAGGGTTTTACACAGGAAATAAATGAAACTTCACTGAGAAAAATCTGACTCAGATACAATGGAAGTTGATGAGTTTAGATGCATGTGTTGCCCTCTGGGGTGATTTAGAAAAAAAAATAATTCTAGCAGTGAGAGACCCACTGAGTGAAATAAACACATTTTACAGCATTAGCTGTTCAATGTAATTATTGCATAAATAAAAGAGTGTGTGAAAAAAAATATATATTTAAAAGTTTGGACAGCTCAGAAGTCAGGGCATGTGGAAGACTCCATTACACTGATTGTGCAAAAAAAACAATACAAACACCAAACTCTCAGCTCAGACATGTAATGTTTAACTTTGTAAGCCCACAGAGCAACTAAACCAGGTTGGCTTTCATGGACTGAAGTCTCAGTCGGATGAAGGATTGTTGGAAACTAACATGAACTGAAAAATCTGCGCTCGCCCGCGGGCCACCACTCTGCGCTCGCCCGCGGGTCAGCGATCACTCTTTCGGGGATGAAGATGTTCTCATCATTGATAAAGAGGAACATTTGTTTAAAAGAAGAGTATGGGAAGAAACTTCTGTTCAAATTGAATCTATATTTGCATAATTTGAAATTAAATGTATTGGTTTAAAACTGAATTGCACTAAATTAAAACATTCTCTTTGAAACTGTATTTTGTTGCATTAAACATTCAGTTATTACTATCAGTTCTATAATTCAGTCTGATGGTCCTTTTATGCATGTGAACAAATAGTTTTGATTGTCATCATTAAACCTGTTTGTCACCATGTGGAAGCTGAGTTCACCTGAAACTCCTCAGACTGAAGAAGTCTCTTAGAGGAGAGACAAAACCTTTCGTTAAAGAAGAACCGGTTTTCCAATCTCTCTTTTAATCTTGATCTTTTTATTTATTTATTCTTTCCTTTTTTCTTTCTTCAATCCTCTTAAAAAAAAATCACTGATGATGAAGAAATTAAGAAACTATTATTTAGTTCTTTTTTCTACTGAAGTAGAAAAAAAAAGAACCGGTCCAGAGGACCTACTTAATGTTTTTTTTTTTTAAAAGAATATTCCATTAGCAATTTATTTGCATGTCTATGGACCCTCACTTGATGTTTCCTGATCCCAGCTTTGGGAACCACTGAGCTAGGATTTATTTGACCAAACTGTCACTGTTTATGGACCCAAAAGGATCAAAAAGGATTCCAATGAAAAATTGCAACTAAGAAGAATAATCGGTGTAAAGTTAAGGGTGCTCCATTAGCAGAAAACTCCCAACACTTCTTCACTCACACTTGTGGTTGGCGTCCCGGGCCAACCATTTGCCTTTGGGACAGTTGGTGGTCCGGATGATGCTGACCGTGTCCCCGCTCGTCACAGGAAGGTCATTCTTGCGGACCTTACTGGCCACCATCACCTTGGCGTGGTACATTGGCTCCTCATTCCCAGTCACCTGGGTCAAATGTCAAACAGAAGAGCATCAGAGGTTTTGGATGTATCTGCACAGACCGTGTACTCAAACATAGACAAGAACAAAATTATCTGCTTACTTTGAACTTCTTCTTCATTTCATTATCCTTCTTTTCCCTCTCTTTTTGCTCCTTTCTCTCCTTCTCCAGACGCTGTTTTTCCCTCTTCCTCTGTTCTTTATAGACAGCAGCGTTGGGGCTGGACTGCTCCTTACTTAAACAAAAGTTATTAACTCTATATCTAATAAAAATGAAAGAAGGAGACACCTGAGCGTAACGTACCTGTGGCCATGGGAGGGAGCATGGTCTCTGGTTAGGCTGCCCCTGCAGTGTCATTTCAACAGATAAAAATAAATCATCGCCTGCCCTGCCTCTGGCATTTATCAGTGGCACAGACAGAAAACATACCATGGATGCCGCGTCCGTTTAACATTCTGCTCCTCCTTCTAGAAGCAAGTACATGATTTTTGATTCAACATCATTTATTCATGACACGAATTGATCCAGATCAGCACTAAATTCGATTTGAAAATGATTTACCGCAGGTCGGGGGTCATCGTACGGATCTGGAAGAAATTGTCAAAAAGGCAGTTAAACCGAATGAATCGAAGCCTGAAAGGATGTTTGTTTCAGCATGAAATATTCTTACTTTTCAGTTTGTTTTTCTGTTTGGTTGAACCCTGGCCCGAGCTGAGTTTGTTGACGCTCTCGACGTCTTCGTACACGTCAGATGTTTCATTGTAGTACTCCTGTTCTCTACAAGTCAGAGGAGAAAGGCGGTATTTTAAAACCTAACACAGACACATTAGTTCCACCTAAAACTCACCTCAAATGAGTGTCCTCGTTGGACGTATGGCTCCTGAGTTCAGCCTCCTCTGGTAAAGACTGGCTCTCGTTGGAGTTAGTAACAGCGTCTGGAGCCGACGCTTCACTGTACGACTGCTGCTCTGGAAACTCTGACAGGTTTATTGGTTCAGGGAAGCGGGCTGGATCCAGAGGGATTAGATAGGGACTGCCGAGGTTTAGATCAGGGACCTCGCAGAGTTCTGACAGAGCAGGTTCTGGAGCCTCCAGATCTGCTTCCTCACACTGGGTGGGCGCTGAAACGTTTGTGTAAACTAGGTCCAACGCTTCAAGCTCCAACGCAGTGATGTCTACAGCTTCACCCGCCGCAGGTTCCACCTCGGAGTTTTCAAAGTCTGGAAACTCTGGTGCAGCGAGCAGGGGGCTGGAGGCCAACGTGTGCTCGGGACGTTCTTTATCTGATGTTTGAAGCTGATCCGGTGATGCAGCTGTAAAATAAAATAAAACAGAAATGATGTCACTGATTATAAAAAATAACACCAAACCAGTAAAATAAAGCAAAAAGCCCTACCTTTAACTGTGAGTGAAGGGTAAGAGCTGATATCTACTACAGGTGGTCTAATGGGCTTTGTTGGCACCGGTCCAAGCACGCTTAGATCTGGTAATAGTTTTTTTACCGGACTACTCGGATTAAATTCAGCCGTTCTCACAGCTTTATCTCTTAAAAGCTGAAGATCAACCGCTGGCTCTTGAGGAGAAAAAACAAACAAACAAATATAAGATCTCACCTAAATATTAAAACGAAAGTTTAAATATGAAATAACTAGGGATGTCCCGATCCAGATTTTTTGGCTCCTGATACAATCCGATTTTTTTTAATGATTAGTCTTTCCGATACCTTTTTTTCTTTCCAAGTGACAAAGTTGGTAGTAATAAAGCGAGCCCTGCTGTTCCCAACATGAGAAACATCTAGTTTGCAGATTTTTTAAGATGCAGTTTCAGCATCATTGTTTTCCATTGAAAAGTGTTCCCACACTGTGGACATGGTTACATACTTGTGTGTGTCTTGACTTCTTAACAGCAGTTGTAAAGCATGATGATGCTGAAAACTGGATCGGCCCGATACCATGACTAAATCCCATACTACCCGATTTTCAAAAAAATGGCCGCATCGGCCACCGATACTGATACTGAGTATCTGATCGGGACATCCCTAGAAATAACACAGGGTTCCTACAGTTTAAGGAAAGTTAAATTTAAGACTTTTCAAGACATTTTAATGCCAAGTGAAATTAAATTTAAGACCAATTTCATAATAAACACAAAAGCCAAAAAATTTAAACTGGCAGAAACTCATGAATCAAAGTGTTTTTGGTTGAAGTGTTCAAATATTGCTAATAGATCATTTGTTTCTATCCAAATCCAACTGCTTTTTCATAGCAGAAACATTCTTAGCAGTCAGTTTTAAACTTAATTTAATTTCTGGAAGTCCTCTAACAACCCAAAATTTGGAGTTTTATGACCCACAGTGGGGCCTTAACCCCAATTTGCTGTAGATGAAACCTTAAAGTACACGTGATATCCATTTTTTGTAAGAAAAGTGAATGCATTTTTGGAAAGACATCATTAACATACTACAAAACGAATTTCATGCTGCTCAGGTGAACAGTTGTTGAGCTATTTGCTTGTGAAGTAACAGGAAGTGATGTCAAAGGGGAATGTCTGCATGTGAATATTTAAAAAACAATAAATGTTACCAATTATTTTAATATTTGAGATGAATTACAATCATCCTATTTACAATGTGTTCCAAAAGACATTTTAAGGCTAATTAAGGCCTTATTTTGATTGATGAATTCATTGACTTTTAAAGGATCTGCAGGAGCCCTGTAACAGAGTGTTTAATGTGGAGGACTTACTCCATGGAGAGTTGTTAACTTTGGAAAATGGTCGAGCAGAAATACAAGCCAGGTGTGGAAAACACACAGGTGTGGGTACGCTGGTACTGAGGCCGTCGGGGTTCTCTGGAGGTGAAAGAAATGTCTTGTCGGGGGAAGGAAAACTCTTGATTTTGGCAGAAATGAACATCGGCCGCCGTAAAAACAAATTCTTAGCCTTCTCCGCCGTGCTTAGGTTACTGTTGTCGGGGTCCACGTGAGAAGGAGGGGGGCTAACGAGGATTTCAGGACTAGAGAGCGAGGGATCAGAGACCGCCTGCTCCCTTTGGAGCCAGGTTTTGTTTCCTGGTTTTTCCACTGAGGGCAGTTCACCAGGAGCGCTACTGGGCCTGTTAGTCAAATCAGCATATGTGGTTCCCTCTCCAGTTTCTGCACCGACTTTTGTTGCTATAACAGACTTGAAAGGAAACAGCACAGCATTCTTCTTAAATGTATTCTGTGGTGAGAGTTCTTTTCCTAGTTCCTGGTCGGGATTGTCCCTTTCGGTTGGTAAATCCAGCCTCTGATCTTTTGAAGGCAGGACAGGGAGCACCAGAGGCATGTTTCGATCCCTGAGGGACTGCCTGGCTGCGCCGTGTCCATTAGCAGGCGATGGGGGAGGAGTCCGGTGAGGTGGAAGAGAATTTGATCGCTTGCCTCCAGATAACCGAAGACCATCTCTGAAGAAGACACGGGGAACCACTGGCGAGTTGCCTTCTCCAGCTGAGTTAGTACCACTAACCGCTGAGCTGCCGGGTGCTACAGGAGGGGCGATGTGTTTGGGCTTCTCAGCAACAGCTGGACGGCTGGTTTTCCACTGAGTAAGGAGGCCCTGTTCCTGAAATTTTGCTCTCAGTGCTTTGAAGTCAATTGGTCCATCCTTAAAAAAAAAAAAAAAAAAAAAAAAAAAACGTGAATAAAATAATATAAAAAAATAAACCAGACAACTATGAATTAATGTATTTAAAAAAAACAATGCTGACATTGTTTATTTGCTTAAAATTGAAACCTGGGCAAAGAGCTTACATAATTTAAAGAGCAAAAATAGCAAACACTAAAAAAGGTTTTCCTTAAATACCTATATTTAAACTTAAATATTTTAGTTTTGGGCAAATAAAACTACACAACCAAATGTTTGGGTACAGAAAACACAATCAAAAGCAAAAACAACCATAAAAACATTTTATTACACAAAGTAATATAAGTAGTAGTAATTTGGCTAGCACGGGCTAGGTAGGTAAATGTTAATTAGCTCGGGAGCTAAATAAATAAAAGTAATGAGAAATCTTTAAACTTTACCTCGTCCATGTTTGCAGGGTTTATTTATAATACATCCAGACTGAACATTTAGGGCGGTTCAAACTCTGAAAACGAGACACCACCCGGTTCTTTCAGACAGGGAGAGTCCCTTCATGCTCATCACGGATGCTAACACAAACAATTTGAAAGCGCCGCCGCCCGCCGCTGTTGACGCACCTGCGTCCCTCACGCGCACCTTACGTGCGTGTTCACGTTCATTTATTCAACAAATCAGAGCAAAGGATCGGCAAAGGATTCATACGCTGTGCTGCGTTCAATGTTATCTAGAAGATCGGAATTCGCTGGCATGGAATTGCAAGAATGAATGAAAACACAATTATAAGCCAATTTTACAAATATATAAATCATTTAATGTTTCTCTTTAAATCTTTCTTGAATATTTTAAGAGTAGGGGACATAAAATAATAATAAAAAACGTTTTAAAAACCAAAGAATACTGTAAATTAATCACAGTTATGTTGTTGGAAAAATTTACAAGTCATATAATAATATGTGATAAAAAGTTTAAAAGAGTATAAATAAAATTAAATTGAATGTGTAGCTGAAATTTTTTTTAATTAGGGGTAAATTGAAGTATCTTGTTTTACAGACATGTCATATTTCAACAAAATCTATAAACTTGAACGCTTCATTAAGTATAGGTGAACGAGAAGTTTCAGTAACTATAAAAAAAACTTGGTAATTTCATTCCAAAGGTTTTTGTAGAATAATATATTTTAGCATTACTATTAAAAGGGTATTTTTAAAATTACTGAATAAAATAAGATAAAATAAACCTTTATTAGTCCCACAAGTGAGAAATTTAAGTTGTCATGGCAGGAAGTGGACAATGCAGAAATCATAGCAGGAGGTACAAAACAATAGAAAAGAAAAGAAAAGAAACACAGAGAATATCTAATTTAAATGTATTTAATATTTAACCAAAAGGATAAGTGTGCAAAAAATGTCCTTAATAAGAGTGTTAGCCCCAAAATTAAAGGTATCAATCGGTTTGGCACTGAACATAAAGTTTCCTTATATGCTGATGATACACTTCTTTATATCTCAGATCCCTTATCTAGTATTCCTGACTTACTTATTTTACTTCAAAGGTTTGGAAACATATCTGGCTATAAGGTAAACCTCCAAAAAAGTGAATTGATGCCCGTGACCCCAATGGAAGAACAGAATTTGGGTCCAGTTCCTTTTAAAATTAGCCCTGCCAAATTTAAATATCTTGGTATTTGGATTACTCATAGCCACAAAGATCTCTACGCAGCAAACTATCTGCCTCTCTTGGTGAACCTTAGGAAGGACATCGCTACATGGGCATTTCTCCCTTTATCCCTGGGAGGTAGAATCAATGTAATCAAAATGACAATACTGCCCAAATTACTTTATCTATTTCAGAGCGTGCCAGTGTTTCTCACCAGGACTTTCTTTACAAATTTAAATAGGGAGTTGTCGTCATTTATTTGGAATAAAAAGCACCCACGGATAGGCAGTAAGATGCTACAGCTACCCCATGGTCTTGGTGGCCTGTCACTCCCCAACTTCTTATATTATTATTGGGCGGCTAACATTAGAGCCTTACTGTATTGGTTGAGAGAGGACGATCCAGATCCCACGTGGGTGACTTTAGAGAGGAATTCGGTTACGGCTAGTTCTCTCTCTGCCCTACTTTGCTCCCGGTTACCGTTTGATCAACCAATCTCAACTTATACTTCTAATCCGGTTATTGCTCATACAATAAAAATCTGGAATCAGTGCAGGAGGTTGTTTAAAAGTACGGAATTATTATTGTCTGCTCCAGTATCAAATAATCACATGTTTGCCCCTTCACTAATGGACTCTGTTTTAATGCCTGGGGTTCAAAGGTAATAACTTCGTTAAATGATCTTTATATAGACAATAAGTTTGCCTCATTCGAACAGCTAGCACAGAAATTTGACATTCACAAGTCACAGTTTTTCAGGTATTTACAATTGAGACATTTTGTAATGTCAAATTCTGGCTGTTTTCCTCTATGTCCCCCAACCTCTCTTGTAGATGAGATTTTGCTGTGCAAGTCTGTAACAAAACGCTCCATGAGCAGAGTTTACTCGCTACTCAATTCATTTAATGACACCAATTTAGACTCCTTGAGGGGCAAGTGGGAGATGGATTTAGAGGAATCCATATCAGACACAATTTGGCAAAAGATTATTCAAAATATCTATTCATCTTCAATATGTCTGAAACATGTTATAGTTCAATTCAAGGTGGTGCATCGTCTACACTGGTCTAAGGACAGATTGTCCAAATTCAAAAGGGACCTGGATCCGACGTGTGATCGTTGTAAGCAATCCCCTGCCACACTTCTACACACATTCTGGACTTGTCCAAAGTTACATGGATACTGGCAAGGTATCTTTGACACTTTTTCAGGAATATTTGGACAAACTGTTCATCCATCACCACTCATCTCTCTCTTCGGGGTGGCTCCAGTAGAGGCTTCCTTCAGTAAACATCAGAGGACTGTGTTAGCCTTCTGCTCTCTACTGGCTAGAAGACTCATTCTTCTTCGATGGAAGGATCCACATCCTCCAGTATATGGCCACTGGTTAAGAGAAGTTATGTCTTACATTCATTTAGAGAAGATCAGATATACTGTTAGGGGATCTGTAAACAAATTCTTCGATATCTGGCAGCCATTTATATCTTACGTAGAAAAAATCTTGGCAGATAACTTTGTGTAAAAGTTAAATATTGGTGTTTTATGCACAAACCTGGGATTTGTATTGACTGATGTTGGAATATAAGGTGGATTCATGTTGGTAGTAGATCCGGTATAGGAGGGGTGGGGTGGGAGGGATTTTTGTTGTGTGTATTTTTTGTTAGTTTTGTGGTTATGTTAAAAATAATAAAAAAAGACCTTGATCAAAAAAAAAAAAACACTAGTGGAAGTTAACTGTTTACCTAAAGGCTCTGTTCCCCCAAACATACCGAACCATTAATTAACACAGGCTTAAAATTTCATCAAATTAGAGACTGAAGCTGGTTTGATCAGAGTTGTTCAGGCAGAGGTGCCTGTAATCTTGTTCTGACTCGCTCAGCTGCAGGGCCACTGATACTCATCATAACACCAGAACCTTTTCCAGCTGTTTCCAATAACGAGCAAGCGCACTGAAATATTTCAGATTTTCTTGACAGCCTGAAGATATTTGTGTTTTCACAAACTCCTATTCCCTAAAGTTTTCCCTCCCATCTCCTGCATACTTTGGCCACGGGTTGAAGTTTTGGATGGTGTGCTGTTGCAGCGTCGGATCGCTTTGCATAAAACTGGAAAACAACAATATGCTTTTTTTTTTTTTAGCCAGTAAACAAATTACTTGCCTGAGGAGAGGGCTGTTAATGTTTCTTTTCCTCTTTTACCTCTATTAGAGGTTGGTAAAGCATTAAAACAAAGCACAAAATCCACCCTTACTTATTTCAGGATATAGGAAATCACATTAAAGACCCCAGTTGCCTGAAGCTACGTCTGTCAGTCATTTAACTCTGCCTCCCACACAGCCCTCCCTCCCCTTTTCTCTCTCCTCCAATCCCTTTCCTCTCCTCCCTCCCTCTTTTGTTTGGTGCCAGCAGTGTGCTGTGCTGGCCAGCAAACAGGCAGCTTCACAACAGGAGCTGTTCGTATCAGGTTCCCTCTAATGCTCTGAAAGATTCACACACTGAACAGCTGGATCCCAGGTGGGAACCGGAGTCCTTATTAAACAGAGAAAAAAAAAGGTGAGCTGACTGTAAGAAAACTGTTACCTGCTTTACACAAATCTTAGCCTTTATTTTGATCTGTTTGTGATTCTACTATTTCAGAGTTGACACCTTGAAGACATGTTTGGACAGCTTGGATCTAGAGTCCTGGTAGGTTTGGTTAACTTTACAAAATACAGACTATTATAAGCAAAAAAAAAAAAAAAGTGTAATTTGTGGCCTTTTTTGTCTAAAATATTTTGTACTGACTGGTAACCACGTGAGACAAGCAAAGTTTGGGATAAACACAGTTAATGCAGGTATTCAAGCAGCATTTATGTGTGTTTTCTTTCTAAACACGGCCATGTCAGGTTGCTTTACGTTTTCCTGACTTTTCTTGGAACTTAGAAAAAGAAAAGTCATCACATCCCGCCCTCCATGAAAGCCTCTAGAGAAGTGTGTGACAAAAAGGAAGCACCCTGTTTTGAATGTAATTGTCTTTGGTGGTCTGAAACATAGCAGCATTTTTTGCCATGATGACAAGGGAACTGTTTGTTTTGTTTTTTTTTTTTCTTTTAAAAAACCTCTCTGAATTACTTCACCTGCTTCCTTCTCCAATCCCCCCACTTCCTCTTTTTTGTCTTCCTCTCTCGGTTTCAGGTGCAATCAAACTCCTGGTGAATGTCGCCCCGTCTGCTCGGACTTGTGAACATGGGGTCATGTGAGAACACGAGGAGATGGAGATGGAGGGGCAGCGTCGTGTCGCTCAGGGCTGTGATGGGAGCCGTGCTGCTGGGGCTCAGCGTGGCCCAGACCTGTCCGGCGGGTGAGACCCACCAGAACCTCACCCTGCCTTCGTATCTGGACCCGGCGGAGAAGCACGGCGGCGTGGCATTTATGGCCTCCTTTGTCCAGTCTTTCCTCCAGACGGTCCAGCCCAATGTGTTTCCAACAGGTAGGTGCCATGATGGGTGCTGCTCACTTCAGCGGTGGGCACAGTTCCCCTAAAGCACTAATAGTAACTAATAATAACTAATAATAATAACTAACAATAATAATAATAATAACTAATTTCTTGATTAGTGCTTTAGGGCTTTTGTTATTTTTTTAATTTATTAGCACTTGCTAAATTTAGAAGCACTAACTGAGGTCTTTAAATGTCAATGTCAAAGTCAAGGCCCGCGGGCCAAATGGGGCCTGTGAGTGACTCCCATTTGGCCCACCAAGGGCAGTAAGTGACAACATTACAGTAAATATTGTCTCATGTTGACTCTGAAGAATGTTCCATGTCTCAACTCTTAGAAATGGCTTTTGCTAAATCTTTTAGTGCTTTAGAGTTAGGGCACCTACACTTTTGAGTTAGTGCCTTAGAGGTAGTGCAGCTAATATTTAGATTAATGCTGCCCACCACTGGATTTCAGTCACAGCCTTTAGCTCGTGGGTTTCCTGCTGCCGGCCCACAGAGCAATCAGATGCAATAGAAACCACATTAAAAACTTGTGGATTTCCAGCAGTGCAAATATAAAGGTCAAACCTGGGGCAACATGAAACCAAACAAAAAGCTCAGATGATAAATCGGTACTTTTATGGGTTTTCTTGTATTGTGCCTGGTCAGTCATTAACCTTTATGTGCCTTTAGTTCTTTAGGACAAATGTTTTCTCAGTAGGACCACACCTTTGCTCTATTGTCTGTTACGATTAGCTGTAAATGCCCCATAAACTCATGTCTATTCCTGGTTTAACTTCCGATTTATGTTGATTTTTAAGGAAGAGATGCAAACTTGTTGATGACGATCCTAAGCTCATTGTTAGCCCTTGATGTTAAGAAACACCTGCTTTTGATGTTTAATGAAGCTTTTTTTATTTTGATTCAGTGTCAAACACGTGTAAACACTGTCCGTTACCAGGCTGGTTTCCAATGAATTTAGAAAAAAACAAATGTTTTTAAGTAAAATAAGCAAGAAATACATTTACGCTCAGCAGTTTTTGGACGTCACAGACTGAGAGAGAAGCATTACCTATTATTCTTGTGTGAATAAAATCCATAATGGAAGGCTTTGCAGGTAGAATAAATGGCTGGCTTTCATTGTAATCTCATCAGAAGGCTGTCCTGGTTTCCTAGTAACTGTAAGATGTTGGTGTCAGATTTCCTTTTTGACAATGTAATGATGACATGTTTCATGTGGGATAGGACATTTTGTCCTTGAGATCAGCAGAGTTTTTTTTTCTAGTTTAGTTTTGCACAAATGATTAACATTGTGACGAGCAGCAAGTAGCGGCATTAAAACAGTTCCCAAAAACACGCAGTGACCTCTAAAAAAAGTTTCAAAAGCACAAACTAACTCAAATCTCCTGTTTCTTCCTAGATTTATTCTCGAAAATAGTCAAAGGTCCCGACAACGTGGTGTCAAATCAAGACCTCGTAAAAGAAGTGAGTATAAATCTGTTTTGTTTATTAGATGTTGGAGCAAACCTACCATGTCAGAAGACAAAAAAAGGAAAGATTGTACTTTAAGCTTCTTAATGTGGAAATCTGAGAGCATCGTTGTTTTTTCAGTTCAGTGCAGTTCTGGAGACCTCTTTGTCCCCTATAATTGTGTGAAAGCATTCAGAAAAAAACAAAAATTCCTTCTTTCTGTCTACCTCTGTATACTTTGTGCTGTTTTAGCTATTCATAAAGGTTCAGCTTCTTTTTTTGCAGCCTAACTTTCATGCTTTACAAAAGATTCAACTTTAGTTTAGTTTGTTATTAGATACAAATGTAGGTCATTTATGGCATTTTAATTGTAACCCCGATCTGTGTGCTTTGTGTTCAGATTCTGGTGTACGAGGTGGGTTTCCTGGTGTGTATAGCCATTGGCGTTCTGTACATCGTCCTGATGCCCATCGTTGGTTTCTTCGTGGCGTGCTGTCGCTGCTGTGGCAACTGTGGTGGGAAGATGTACCAGGAGCAAACCTCCTCCACTCGCTGCCTCAGGAGGAGCCTTTGCTTCACCGTGTTTGTGATCACAATCATCATCCTGTGAGTACAACTGCGTGTGGTATTGTGTTTATTTTTTGCATATTGATATATTTATTCAAACTATAATGACTGGCTGTGTGTGACCTACTGCCTGAGAGCATTTGCATTGGTTCAAGTGTGTGATCGAGCATTAAGCAAATTAGATTTTTTTTTTTTTTTTTGCATAGACACCTTTTTTTAACCCCTGTTTTTCCTTACTTTGACAGCGCCGGTAACATCTGCATGTTCAGAAGCAACGAAGCGTTTAAAAAGAGCGTGGACAAGGGTCCTGCGGAGCTCAACAACACCATAAGCAACATCCACACCTTCCTCACAGCTGTGCCTCAGGCAAGAGAAATGTGTTTTCTTACTGGAAGCCTGGAAACATTCACAAGTTGAATGTTGGAATGGAAAGATTTCTCAGCTTCTAATCTTTCAACTTTAAAACCATAATTAATGTTACTTGTTTGATGTTTGGCAAAGTTCTGCATTCGACCTGTTTTCATCCCATCTGAATGTAAGATTAGAAGAAACTCCCCATAAGTCCACTGATTTAAACACAGCTCCTTCTTCTATCGTGTCAATATGCTTATCTTAGGATGAGAGGGAAAAAAGGTTGCGATTTATTACAGGATGTTTGCCTGTAAAGCAGGAGTTATTGCTCTCTCAGCTCATACTTTAAGCAAACTGTAACAGTTGATTTTTCTCTTGCCCTTTTCTTTAGCAAGTAAATGATGTAGTGAACGAGAGCTTCAGAACTGTCGAGGAGGTCACCAGAAACCTCGATGGTAAGAACAGGCAATAAAACAGGAAACCCTTTTTTTGTTTCCTCCATTTATGACTCAGCTGACCACGTTCTAATGATTTACCTACACGTTGCAGATATCGGACCTCAGATGGGAGGAAAAATCCAGCAGCGCTTTAGGGGCAGTTTTGACTCGGCTCTGCAGTCGATCACACGTCTGGACAGAGGTATGGTTTGTCCGTTTGGGGCCGTCCTGCACCAGTGGAATGATGTAAATATTTGAGTGCACATAATTTGCATTTGAGGCTGTCGGTGTGCGCCACAAAAAAGGGCATTGTATATTTTCAATGCATTTTAAAAAAATGTTTGATTTGTTTAGTTTTTTTTTTTTGTCAAAATCTGCTCACAGAATAATTGTCGGAAAAAAAAAATGCAAAAACTGCAGATTCTGATTGAAATTCTCAAAACATAAAAGAATAAAATAAGGATTTTTCTTTATTTTCTTAGGAAATAAGTTTTTAGACACAGTTCTCAAACAAATAATCTGCACATCCAGTCCCAAAGTGACTCAGAGCTGACTTAGAGCTATGGGAATATTTCTGTTGACTTTTTTAAAGAGCAGATCAAATATTTTTCTTAAAATCAAGAACTTATATTAATAATCTCCCTTGGGAGGAATTTGCTTTGGATAAAAAAGGTGTCTGTCGGCAGAAAAATCAAATAAAACTTGCCGGATGAACACATTACTTACATTACATCCTACCAGTTACAGACAATTCCCTATCTTTCTCTGTTTGTCCTGTGAATAGAGAAATACATGGAATTTATTTTTCATAATTGCTTGTATCAGAATAATCAGAATATAGTTAGAATTTAAGGAATTCTGTTTAAATCTAGCAGTCAAGCTGGTCACAGTTATCTCTAAATAATAAAAATAAGCCCATATTGCACTGAAGTGATGATTTTTGCCACAATAAATTAATATTTAAAATATTAATCATTAGAAAATAAATCAACAGCAAAGAAAACTCACATCCGTCTTGTTTTTCTTCCCCTGAAGTGTTTTCAAAATAAACGTTCAGTTCAGAAACATCCAGATATTTAAGAATTGCTTCGAAAATGATTAGTTTTAATATGCGTTTGTGTTTTTTTTTTTTGACTGGACAGGAGTTTTGAACACCAAAGCTCAACTGGACAGTTTGAACTCGTCTCTGGCCCAGCTGCAGTCCAGCATAAACCAGGTCCAGGCCAACGTCACGGACGTCAGAAACCAGATTAATCAGACGTTTTCCAAAGGGACCTGCTTTGATTGTAGAGACTATTCTCAGGAGCTGCAGAAGCTAACAGTAGACTTCACCGTCTCTGTGAGTACAAACTCAAACTTTGTTTTCTTTTTCCCTCCTGAATGGGTGAATTGGTTCCCTGAATAGCTCCATGACAAAGGTAACTAAAACAAGAGGAATGAAAGTCCAGTCTTGTGAGCTGGAGTGTTTTATGGAAGGGATGAGTCAGCTTCGCCTACAGATAGAGAGGAGCTGCTCTCAGGCACATTTTCATCAGTAAACAGGAAAACTGGTTTATTCACTCAAACTCCCTCTGACGCACACTCAGATGATGACTCCTCATCCTTTTTTGTTTGGATGTTCAACAAGAGCTCATTTCTCTTCTTTCAGTTTGTTTCTTTCTTCCTACCTCCTATATGTTTTTATCCTTGACAAATTCCTTTCCTCTGGCCTACCTTTTTTATTTCTAATTTCAAAAAAATAAACCTTGTATAGGCTTAAAGTGTAATTTTTATTATACATGTCTTTTATCATTCATTTGAAGCACTTTTTTGTTGCACTCTGCTGCCCTCTACTGTTGTTTTTGAGCAATGACACATTTTTTTTTAACAATTTGCATGTTTCCCACAGATTCCCAGCCTGAATCAGTTTCAGTCTGCAGTCGATGAAGTCATCAAAGCGGACCTGAAATCCAAAATAAATGAGGTCAGTGAGAATAACAAACCAAAATCATCAGACGGTAAACATCAGAATAGATTCAACTTGAAGATGATGCCATTAAATGTGAAATAGAGGATTTTTTTTTCTTGCTGAGTTGAAGAAATAGTCTATTTTATCAGAAAACATCAAAGCTGTTTTTATATACCACCCTGCCAGAAGGTAAAGGTGGAAAAAAATTGTTTCTGCCCATGTTTGTGTTCTTTTATGTGTCTGTTAGCAGAATATCTCATGAGCCACTGGATACATTTTGATGAAATTTTCAGGAAGTAATAACTGGGTATACCTCTGCAAATGATTACCTTTAGGGACCATCTAAATTCAAGATGGCTGCTACAGCTAACTGATGTTTAAAAACTTCAAAATGGCTTTAATTTGGTTGATTTTTACAGCAAAGGTGCTAAGATTTAGTGTTGTAGTAGCTGAGACTCATTTGTAACACATACTTCAAATATAAATCATTGTGCAAGGTCTTTGCTTAAAACCAAAGCAACTTTGGAAATTACCTTAGTTGTCTGTTAGCAAAATATCTCATTAACCACTGGGCAAATTTTAATGAGATTTTCACTAAGTAATCATTGGATGTACATTAACAACTGATTACCTTTTGGAGTTGATTCATTTTAAAATGGCTGTCACAACAAACCAACATCAACCAATGCAAAACTGTCAATAACATGCTCAGTTTTATAGATACTGAGCTACATTTTGTTGTACTTATAACTGAGTCACTCACAGCACATATTCTGAGCGCAACATTCTGTAATATACCATGAGCCTGTGCATAACGTAATTTTCTAGGTTTGACCAAAACTAACCCTGTCATTTTTTATCATATGATGTTTTTTATCTATAACTGTGACACGAGAGGCAGCAGGAAATGTGCTTTCCAGAAATGTTAGGCCTTTATTTTTTATATAGAAGCAATGTTGACATAAAAAAACATTTACTTTAATAACTTAGACATAGTTACTGTATTTAAAAAAACAGTTTTTGATTTCACAGGGGGAGAATTATTTCAGCAGTATCCCTCAGAGAGTGACCAATGAGACTAAAGCTATCGTCCAAAGTGAGTAAATACTAAACTCACCGTCAGACGCTTTATTAAATCAACAAGTTTAACTTGTCCCTGCTTTATTTTTAGACAGCAAACAGCAGCTGAGTGACGTAACAACACAGATTTCTCAGCTTTCCAAAGATTTGCAGCTCTCTGCTTTGGATAATGTGTCCAAGACTCTGAACCAGGTGCAGAGCAGCATCAACAGTTACTCGCCCCAAATAGAAAGCGCTGAGTTTATCAGGTAAAAGCCTCAAAACATTAAACACTAGAGGTGTTTTAAAAAAAAAAAGCTCTAATCTTGGGTTGAATTTTCCTCAGATGGAGTGTGTGTGTGACCCTGTGCTGCGTCGTCCTGCTGGTGGTCCTATGTAACCTTCTGGGCCTGGTTCTGGGACCCCTGGGTCTCTCAGCCAAAGTTGACCCCACGAGTCGCTCGTGCATGGCGGACTGCGGCGGCGTCTTCTTCATGATGTGAGCGCAGGCCTATTAAACAAAAAAAAAAAAAAACTTAAATAAATAAAAGTAATCAGTAGTGTTGAAAGCATCCTGACTTTGACCTCTGACCTGGCTGTGGTTGCAGGGGTGCAGGTTTCAGTTTCCTCTTCTCCTGGCTCTTCATGATCGCAGTGCTGCTGCTCTTCCTGCTGGGTGGAAACGTTTACACTCTCCTCTGCCGACCATGGAGCAATGGACAGCTGCTACAGGTAATAATATAATTAAAACATGTGTTACGTGTTGTAATCTTTACTGTTGCAGCTTTATGCAAGAAATATGAGCTAAGAACACTAAAACCATCGTACCTGTCATGTACCTTATTAGTGTTTCAGTTTATCTGTGTATGTAGGATGCCTCAAGCTTTCCATTAGCATCTCATTCTAGATCAAATTTCAACGATTGAAATAACTGGCTATGTGTGTTAGCAAGCAAAATAATTTATTTTTTTAACTGTGCATTTATAGATCTATGATATGCAAGGTTTCACAAATGCTGTCTTTTCTATCCACAGATCATTAACTCAACAGGGGTAATTCAGGGGCTGGATATAAGCCAAGCTCTAGGACTCAAGACCCCCATTGGTATCACTGATATCTATAGGTGTGTAAGACCATTTCACCGCTAACAGTTTTTAAAGGCTGGTAGTGGCAAATGTCCTGCAAAAAATGTCTTTCTAACCAAGTTTTAAAGACTTATATCCAGCCAAAACATCTATTTGATCTTGTTTTGAGACTGATTTACTAAACAAGAAGTAGATGTGTAAGAATATTAATCTTTTTTTTAGAATGTGTAAGATTATTTGTCTTGTTAGCCTGAAAATTTGACACAAATTAAGTCAAAAATTTCTGCCAATGGAGTAAGAAGATTTTACTTGGTAAGATTCTTGAAATACTTGATTTGACT
>JAUBOC010000089.1:17847669-17865286 GCA_032275365.1 Anablepsoides cearensis | reverse complement strand
ATGTATGTACTCCCTGTTTATTATGATGACCTTGTCTGTCTGTCTTTATGTTCACTTTACTTTTGTTCTTGATGTTATAAAAAATAAATAAATAAATAAATAAAGTAAAAAAAAAAAATGCATCACCCTCGCTGAAAGTATTCAGGACCCTGCGAGCGTTTCACATCCTCTCAGTGCCGTGCATTATTCTGTGGCTGCTCTGCAGGATTCTCCAGCCGCTCAAAGACGAGCAGAGGACGCGAGTGTTAGGAAGCAACGCCTTCTTTAGATGAGCGCCAAATATAATTAGAGCAAGTGGATCGATGGCGTTAACAGCACCGGCCTCCTCTGAAATCTGGTAATAGGAGGTGCTGGGAGAATCAATAAGAAGGAATGAATAAAATGAGAGAAAATGAAAGAAAGGCATCAGGTTCTGCAGGTTTCAGCACCTCCCTTTGTTTAGGTAAATCTGATTCTGCTTTCCTCAGCTGATGTGATTCCATCTGTTAAAGTCCTGATGGAGAAGGTGGTAAAATGTGCACCAAACCGGCACTTTCTCTATTTAAAGGGCTGGGAGTGTAAAAACTGAATACATCTTTACATTAGATGACACACAGAACTAAAAGTGCTTTTACTCGCAAAAAGTTGGTGCAGAATTTGGCTTCCACCTTGAATAGATTGTAAAAATGTGAGCAAATTATTGCCACTTCAGTTGCTTTAAGATGAACTTTGTGTTATTTGTCAACTTGTGCAGCCAGGTGAAAGAAACCAGAAATACTCCAGTCAGTGCACAGGAATGGGAACTTAGCAAATAATTGTCAGTGACACATGACATCAGTGCAAGCTGACAATTAACAATAAATTAACATTTACATCACATAATTAATGATGATGCCTAAGGACATTTAGATCACTTTACTTCCTAACAGGGACATAATTATAACCAATCACCTTTTCGCACCAAAACTTAAGTCTTACATGAAAACAATAACTTTACATACAAATCCAGCAGAGCACGTTAAAAATCCAGACAGCTATCAGAGGTTTAATCTTTAGTTTAATAGCATTTTTGCACATAAATACTTCCATAGTTTTCTTTCAAAAAATACTGGATTAAGCATTGCCAAAAAGTAAACAAAATGACAACATTTACTGCAGCGACATTTAAGGCAGATTAATGTTTAACAGTCAGACGGTTATAGAAGCAGGCCTGAGTGACCTGCATGAGGAAGTCAGGGGGTTCCCAGTCAATTTCAGTACACAGTGAAAGTAACTGAACCCAGCTGAGCAGGTTTGGCCATGTTTGCTCTGAGCACGCACAGACTTAAGATGGCATCAATGAGTTTCTTTTTCTTTTTTTAATTTAAAACCCAAATTAAGTAACTGTGAAGATAAAAATGCTTCACACACGAAGAGTTAGCAGAAAAAAGGAGGAGAAATGTGACACAACCGTGCCAGTGAAGGTGAGAGGCACTAACAGTTCTGCAGCATTTTGGACTCAGATTGTCACCTTGCATTAAAAAAATGAGGGTTTGTAAACCTCATCAACACACAGATCTGAAATCATTTTGGAGAGTTTCCCCAAATAAAACAAAGTAATCAATTACTTCTCCAGATCAGTTAAGACGAACGAAACCAAACACAAAAGGCACTTTTGTTGCTTACAGCACTTAAAACCTGTGTGGTTCAAACAATACTGAGTGGTTCCATATAAAAGTGCAGAAGCAGGAAAACAGAAGGCTTGTCATCTCTAATAACATTAAAGTCCATGAAGGTAAGTGGGGGAACAGGATGAATGGTGACTTTATACAATCAGCAGGGAGCTTGGGTTAGTCATAATATGTCTCACGCACACTGGAATCCCAAAAAGATTACCAGTGAAATTTAATTTGCCACTTTTACTGGGATTTTTTTCCTGGAATGTCCCCGCGAGTTGGACTGAGAGGGAACAGAGAAGATGGGGGGGGGGGGGGAACATGACATTTGGACTGTTCCAGGTCCAGTTTACAGAGATTAAATTGTTAAACTGAGTCAATCAAATCAAGGTTGAAGGTCAAGCATATTTGGGATGCTTAATGTGAAACTACAAGTCAGCAAAGGAACCTTGATCCCACTCACAAAGCAAAAACAAAGACCAGCTTTTCTGAATTCTCTCAGTAAATTATTACATGAAAGCACAAAAGAATGTTAAAGAACTCAAATACAATTATAAACATGTCAATTTCTTTTCTTTTTTAGCAAAGCATAATGCTAAACTATACATCAGTAGCTTTGTTTTCCAGCAAGCAGCACTTTAAACACAATATATATTTAGGAATATATTCATCTACATTCATTTAAGACAGATTATCCAGCCATTTTTTATGATGCTGAAAACATGGAATAAAATTTAGTGGCTTTTAAGGTTTTAAAACAGTATAATAAACAAAACTGTTACTTATTCATTCTTGTTGGGCGGGTAATGTCACTAAAAACATTCTCATCACATGCACTTATAGGTACTCACTGCAACAATAACAACTTCCTTAGCATTAATGATGCAGTCTGAAATGGTTTACTCCAGGAGTTTTCCAGATATATCGATATGAAATTCTAAAATGCGGGTATGCACTCAAGGTAAACAAACTCAGCTGAATTTGTCCAAAACTATGTGGAAGATTGCATACTTTACTCAACAAATTCAAATACATAAAAAAAACGATCTGACTTCTCCATCCCAGACGTTGTTATTGATGTTTTCTTTTAGACACTTTGGCTGTTTTCATAGGTAAATAAACACACATGGTATTTGGCGGCTGGTTATAAAGTTTGCATACAAACATTTAATTTAAGAACACATTGTATTAGAAACAAAATGTGTGGATTTTGTTTTTGGACCATACAATGAGTACCTTTAAGAGATAAATACAACTGGATACAGTGTACACACTAACCTGCCATATATTTACTGCATATGTTTAGTAGTCATTTTATAGTTACTAGTAGTCACATTTATTCTGATAATACTTTCAAATACACACCATCAGTTAATTATTACATTCAGGAAACCTTTCACTGACTTGTGTTTTTCTCTGCTTGGATAAGATTGTCGACACATTTAGTAAAGCTTGTGTGTGGAACGAGTTGTTCAACGTTCAGTTTGTGTGATTTTAAGTAAATCCAAGCGGCGCAGCAGAAAGTGCAATGCTGCACCTCTGAATTGTTGCGTGCGCGGACGGCTGCTGCTCGGGTGTTTCTGCGCGAGGAGCCGCGGTGCTGCCGCTGCACAAAGCCGAGTCTGTGACAGAGCCCGCCTGCTCCGCGGGCTGGCGAGGAAGAGCCGGAGGCGGGTACGACGGGGACTGCAGGATGTCAACGTAACGCTGACTCGGCTTCGTCTCGCTCTGCAGGACTTTTCTCAGCAGGGGCTTCAGAAGCCCTAGGGTCAACCGGCTGCTGCTGTGAGGGTCTGCGAAAGGAGGGGAGGAGGAGGGGTTTGTGTGAGGTGTGGAGAACGTAGAGGGGCGAGTGGACGCGTCAGGAGAGGGGAGGCTTTTCAGCACCAGGTTCAGGATGGTGGTGACGGTGAAGTCCTCGGGGCACAGGGTCCACAGCAGGTCCAGGTAAGGGTCCAGGTCTCGATGCTGGGCCACCTCGCAGAGCAGCGTGGTGAAGATCTCCTTGTTGAGCAGCGGGCTCTGCTTGCAGAACCGCTGGGCCACCTGGG
The DNA here is from genome assembly GCA_032275365.1 of Anablepsoides cearensis. Lineage (NCBI taxonomy): Eukaryota > Metazoa > Chordata > Actinopteri > Cyprinodontiformes > Rivulidae > Anablepsoides > Anablepsoides cearensis. The sequence goes on along the minus strand of JAUBOC010000089.1, from coordinate 17,861,601 downwards.
TGACCCGCTCCCACCGGCCCTCGCCCATGAGGATCCGCAGAGCCTGCAGGATGGCGTTGGGCCGCCCGCCCACCAGCAGCAGCTCCACCTCCAAGTCCGGGGGCCGGTCCCTGTCCGGGTGTGCGCCGGCCAAGACGCACAGAGCTCGCTTGTAAAGGGGCACGCTGTTCTCGCCGCCCTCCGCTCCCCGGCCGCTGGAGAAACTCCAGGAGGAGGAAGTGAGGCCCAGACCCAAACCCGCGGAGCCCTGCTGCTGCTGGGCGAGCTCAATGAAGCGGGGGAGCCAGGTGGGCTGGAAGTGAAGCACTGACTGACAGAGGAGCTCAAACACTGGCAGGACGGGTGGGGAGGAGGAGGAGGAGGCTTTGCCTTTATAGCTACGGCCACCTTTAAGGCTGTGGTTGTGTTTCGGCTGCCCGTTTGGAAACAAATGGGAGGCTGCAGGAGCGGACGACTGAGCGTGACTGAGGACGGTCTTCCACACATCAGGGGGGGCCCTGCTGGACAGAGACCCCTCCCCGTTGCGGTGCAGCTGAAGCGCAGCCTGGGCGGCCCTCCACGCCTGCGGGGGGAAGATGCTGAAGATGGAGTTCAGGTACAGCAGAGCCTCTTTATCCAGCTCGGACGCCGACAGCAGCCTCGTCACTTCTTTCTCCATCAGGGTCTCGCACGCCGCCTCCACCTCTTTAGGACCGCCCCTCACTAAATCCCCCTTCAGCTCCTCCAGAGCCACCAGGGCTTTGAGCTCGCCCTCCAGAGAAGCCATGAGCTTGTCCCGCCCCGCGATAAAGTCCCCTCCTCCGTTCTGCAACAGCTCGGCACCCTTCTTCTTCACGCCCGTGCTGAGGAAGCTCCTGAGGATGGCGGCTAAAGAGATGGGAGCCTGGAACCGTCCTCCCTTTTTTAACGTGTCCACGGTGAGCTGGGTGCTGCTCAGGCTCCTCTGCTGGTAGTATTTGCAAGCCTCCTCGAAAACGGCCTCTATGAGGAGGGCTCCAGGATGAACACCCTCAATAAAACCAGGAGGGTTCAGTTTAAAGCTGCAGTCTGCAGCGTCTGTTTTCCTGTCCTCCACCACAAAAAGTCCAGTTTCTGAGAGCAGATGTGGGGTACGCCTTTCGGTCTGGTTTGCGTACAATAACCCGCCACTCTTCAATACAATCTTTTGCAGCTCTCTGCCACAGTTCAGCTCTATTAGATGCAGGTTTTGCCCTATTACTAGTGCCACGACGTTTACGTACACGCACAGGTTAGTGTGCGTGCCATGCTGCACCAAACCATTCTCTGGCAGCTTGTAGACTTTTCTCATCGTCCCGTCTTTCTGCAGGAGACACAGCCAGCCGGTGCTGAGGAGAAGGAGCAGGCCTCCGCAGCCAGTGGGCGAGAAACTGTAGATCTCAGGTGGCTGCAGAGCTGACAAATATCCTAAACAATCAGCGATCAGTTTCCTAAAGTCGGACTCTTTGGCGGAAAGCTTCTTGATGGGAGTGTTTTTGCACACGGCGCCGACTGTGAAGGAGTCGTGATGGGGGGACCAGGTGAGGAAGAACTTGAAGATGCACGACGATGGCGGATTCGCTCTCAGGTCAGGAAGAAGGTGCACGTAATCCCCCGAGCTGATCACGGTGAGTCTAGGATTGCCGTGAAGGATGATTTTCACCCCAGCCAAGATGACGGCCCCCTCTTCAACCTCATAGTCACGCCTGCAAACGCAGTACCCCAACTTGTTCCTTGTGGGGCTCTCTGAGGAGGCTGGTCGCTCCTCACACCAGATGATGAAACTGGAGCCAACACAGACGGACACAACTCTGGCCTGGGGGCTGTTGCACAAATCTGATGTCTGCAGGAGACGCCAGCCGGCCTTGCTCTCCTGGAAGATCCAAAACTCTGCTTTTCCATTCTCATAAATCACTGCAGCGACTGCCGCCTCTCTGCTGCAGTTGTTGTTATTGTTGTAATGATCCAGATAGCAGACATCCACGACCGGAACTGCTCGTGGAAAACACAACTCCAGTTTGTTGTGGTTCTGAGCCGGCTGGGATCTTTCGTATTTGTCGTAAGTCATAAGACCGACCTTAGGCTTGCGGAGGATGATATGGATGTGACGTCCGTCTGGGCTCACGCGGACATCTGACAGGCTGTTTATGTCCTCCGAAGTTAATATGTCCGTCAGCTCGAGGCTGCCCGTGTATTCCGTGAAATTTGACAGTCCCTTCAGTTCAAACCGCGACATAATTCACCGTCTTGACGTTTGAGTTAGCCCGCAGTGCTAGCTTGTTCGTCTCATAAACCTGACTGCACGGCTCCGTTAGGTCCCGAAGAATTCATCCCGCTGCAAAGGTCCGAGCGGAAGCATACATCCACCGACCTCCTTGGCTCCGCTAGCTCCATGTTCGTAAGACGACAGGAGAGATAAACTGTTAGCTGACAGCGACAGACAGCTGAAAAAAAAGTGTTTAAAAGCAAACAGAGAAAGGCACTGTAGTCATTCCGATGCTGAACATTCCTCTAACGTCACGGGATTGTTAATTTCCGGATACCGAGGATATTTTGCATAAGGGGGAGGAGCTTAACGCTTGACGTCCGGCTAACAAAGATTATTTATACAAGCAAGAGGATACACTACAGTAGAAGTAAACGTTTTAAATACTAACCTAAAAGCAGTGTTGTAAAGTACCACGAAGTGATACTTGAGTAAAAGTATCTTTGGTATCTAAAAATTACTTTGGTAAAGGTTAAAGTCCCCTTTAGGAATATTACTTGAGTAAAAGTCTTAAAGTATCTGATATTTTTGTAGGCTACTTAAGTATTGATTGATTGATTTTATTTAGCAGTAATATTGCATGTACATACACATCTAGTACATTCATTATTAGTACTTGGATAACACAAGAAAGTGAGAATTACTTATTTCCACTGTGGTCCAAAAATTAAGTGACAGAGTTCTATGGAGGAGAGTATAGACACAATGATAAGAAGCGAGGTACAATGATGGAGAGTTTGAGGGCATAGTGAAGGGATTTAACTCCTCTTTACAAAATAACAAACCTGTTCCCCAAAATAAAAAAAATCTATCCAAGTACTGCGAGCCAAATGCAATAATATAATTTGTAATACTGAGATGCATCAGGACAATATAATTCATGAAATACAAATACTTCTTAAGTACAGTCCTTTTATTTTAATGTTTATGTCCTGCTGGAGTGTGACATAATTTGTTTGTGTACAAACTAATACAGTATCAGAACCACAATTAAATTCACTCTATCTAGATGGCACAATTTATATGGATAGTATTTATGTTTTACAATAAGACGCTGGAATGAAAACAAGCAAAAATGAAATAAAAGTAACAACTTTCTACATCTTGCCTTTTTAAAAAAATGTAAGGAGTTAAAGGTACAGATTATTGTGTGAAAATGTAATAAGTACAAAGTAGGGCTTAAAGAATTACTCAAGTAAATTACCCAAAAAATTATACTTAAGTACAGTAACAAAGTATTTGTACTTAGTTACTTTACCACTCTGTCTAAAAGTGCTTAATCTTTGCAGTTATTTCATTTGTAGATTACCATAATAGCTGATCCACATTATTAAAAATAAGTACAAGTTAAATTTGATAAGGTATTAGTTGTGCGTTATCTCAGACTGTCAAAAAAAAAAAAAAAAAAAAAAAATACAGCAAAGATTCGACACGGTGCCTGAGTGATGCATCGTCCTTCAGCTGATCATCTGTACGTCAAGTTTTCAGCTACTGTAACTCTTTGAGAATCATGCTAAAATATTATTATGCCAAATTGTGTTATCTTTGGTACTTTTTATAAATTTAACTAGATAAATGGAATCAAATGATGTCTTTGTGACAGGCTGCTGGTATGAAACCCCCGAGGATACAATTTATATAGTTTTTTTCCCCCTAAGTTATGTTTCAAAACAGCTCTGTTTAATCCTTTTTTAATTTTAGGAGCCTTTTTATGGCCAAATGATTTAGTTTGGAGTGGCTTTAAAAAGAAACATTTTTCTAAAAAAAAAATGATCAGGCAAACCATTCAACCAAAACAACAAATCCTTTGAAAAGACAAACAGAAAGAAGCTCATCTCATGTTTGACTGTTTGACTAATATTTAAGTCTGTTTGTCTTCAGCTTGACAGATTGTGTTCATGTTTAACTGAATGGGACCTCTGAACTTTTTTAAAAAAATGAGCAAAAACAAATCAATAAAAGAAACAAAGAAACATATTATCATCCAACCATCATTTATTTTATTCCACATGTTCAAAGGAAACAGAGTTTGAGTAATGCAGGTGCTGTTTTTGTCAAAACAACTAAAGAAGAACACTATAGGCTAGATAAGAAACGAGGAACATTGCCAGTTTCCTTTTTTTTAATGTTGCTTTGATACCACTTTATAAAGTTGTTTTTGCAGCTAAATCCTGTCAAGTAACCAGCGTTAACTCTAAAGATCAAGTGGTGAGAACCTTTCTTAATTGGCAAGAAATGAAACAGAGAATCCGCTCCAATATTTTCTCCTTTTTTCCCAGTTTTTGGTGAGAAAAATTTAAATTTTGGCACAAAAATGCAGCATCCAGTCAGGAAAAATCCTCCCTTGGGTCAAGACAAACCTGAGAAATTCCTAAATCTGAGAAGAGATTCCTCCCCCACACTGCAGATGAGGGCTGGTGAAGATTTGAGAGACGTTGCTCAAGCAGATTATAAGAAAAGCCTGGAAGTAACGTCAACAACGAACAGATATAGCACACAGGGAGGTGTTTTGATACAGCATTTATTAGAACGGGAGTGAAAGGCTCAGCGGTGACTCAGTGTCTTCCTGTCATATTTCATACTTTTGTGGCATCTTTAAACTTATACAGCCCACGCTTTGAAGCTAAAATTACACATTAAATAGGAAAAACTCCATTTGGCAAAAGCACAAACAACTCAAGGATGTATTTTTTACTTAGTAAATGACTGTTGGTCTTTGTTACTTTATCTTCATTTTCACATCTACTTCAATTATTTCATGCTGTTTTAAATACAATGCTTTTCACATCATTTTTTTATTCTACATATCTATGAATAAAAGCTTCTAATCCCGTTATTGTGATCCAATCAAGGCCCCCATACTGTGATAAAGTCAAGAATAAATGTTCTGATCTTTGATTATTTTAAAGATTAGTAGGAAATCTTGTGGTTCTGTTAAATCATGGTGAAAATGTCACCGTCATGGTCTTTTCAGACCATCTGGTCCATGATTATTCTGATGATTCATGAGGACAAATGATCAAAACTTACTGGCTCACCTGATGTCCAGAAGAGGGCAGCATTGAGCTTCAATATGCACAGACGTGATGAGTACTTATAAAAGCTACACATCATGGTAGATTCAAATATCAGAGGTTTCTCAGAATATTTTATGCTCCTTGTAAACCGAAATTAAGAAAATCACTGAAACATGCACCACAGCTAATACCTCATCTGGTTCAAACAAACCAAAAATATGTTATTCAATTAGTACCTCATGACTACTAAGACTTTGTGTCACAAGGCTGCTTTCTTTTTCTCCAACTGGAATAGGAACTTGCCAAATAAATTTCATTACTTTTATTGTTTCTATTTTAAATAACTGGATCTGGGCAGTAAAAATATCCTGTTCAATCCGGTTGTCTTGTGTTGATGAAAGTGAGGAAGATTTTGAGTAATTTTTGATTTAAAAAAACACTTTTAATTTTCATTCAGCTTCATACCCTATGTCCTGCATAAGAATTTACTTTGGAACTATGTTATGAAATGTGTTGATGCAGCTACTTCCCACAATAGACCATTAGGTAAAAATATGCACATGCGTGAAGCAGCTGCGCTGGAAACACCATTGTAACCCATACAAATTCAATTGGTAAATTTAATTATTGTAGGCTACAGATAATAAACTGAGTTGTGTTAAACTTCCCTTTGAGATCACAGATTAGGTTTTTCATGAATAGGCTATCTTTAAACTCTAAATGTTTTCTGAGCCTGCAATCTGGTGTTTCCAGTTAAAGCTCTTTGTTTATTTTCATTGATTTGTGACCCGGAAAAGTTAGGTTCCGCGATGCGTATAAAAAAAACTACTAAATAGTCTTATCTAATATAACTTCATAATAATGTAAACTAAGAAAAATACCTACAATTAAATGTAGAAGCTTTATGAAAAGTGTTAAGAGCACTGTTATTATTATTATTATTGACAAATTCTTGAACTTTTAGCAGCAGAAGACTTTGATGTTCACATATATGCATTTCAAATGTTTCTGCAGTTCTTTTGTAACAAGTTAAGAAATGCTTCACTTCCAGTTTTGAAGAGAATATTTTGAGCTAAAACATCTAGTTTGTTTTGCTGTGGGATTTAAGAGAAAATCAAGCTCTAGAGCAGCGAGCGAGGACGTAACTTTAGATCTACCATTGGGGGGGTTATGCTCTAAAACCCTGCATGTCATTTTGAGCAATTATACTTAAACCCACATATATGACATTGTACATTTTTTAATCAAGTCAAAGTTACCTAAAGACAACAAGAGAGTTGCATCTGTCTACTTAATCAGTTAATTTAAATTGTATTTGAGCAAATCATGTCCTTTTATAGGGAGGATATATTGACTCAATTAAATTATTTTGGGGGTCAGAACCCCCCCAAGCCCCCTGCAAATTACGCCTTTGGCAGCGAGAACTAAACTGAGTGAAAAAAGCTGAAAAATCCCAACAATTTGATTGTATATGATTATATTATGTACCAAAAAAGCTGTAGGAGTAAACAGAGTTTGGTTGCAAAGGTTTAAACATTTTATACGTTAATGAAATCATCAACTGTTAGTAGAAAGTTTTATAGGAAATGTCACTCTTAGTATTGCACATTTGGCCATGTAGTTTTGCCAAACTTGCCAACTAAAATCTTTTAAAAGTTCCCAGACGAAACCAGGCGAACAGAAAACAGAAGATTTCCCTTTTAAAGTGTTTTTCCTTTTTTCCACTTCAGACACAAATAAAGGTTGCCTCTGTTATTGTGCAACAAGCCACTTTGGAGCAGGATGTTCTCCTATTCAGAATAGTATGCATGCTGATAAAAGTATATAGACGCAGTAGATTCAAGCCTCGCTGCCTGCTGACAGGCTTGCCTTGGACAGAAAACACCTTCTATTAGAGAGTGTGTTTAGTCTGCTGCGCCTGTAGACAGGAAGATAAAGTGCTTGTTGCAAGACTGGAGGGGATTGGATGGAGGGGAGGTTTTCTTTGTGACTTATAAGGGAAAGAAAGGAAAACCAATGGCGTCAAAAAAAATCTTGGTAGAAAGGATGGGTAAGCTGTCAGCTTTGCATCTTCTCAGGATCAAATTTTCCTATTAGGAGCATGATTTGTAAGAAGAAGGAGGATATTTCTTTGTGCGTTTGGTCTCTGAGTAAGATCTCTGTATGGAATCAGGGAAATGAAAGTTTCTTTCTGTCCCTGGTGAGAACAGGTCTTACTGCCAGTCTGCTCTCTGTGTTGAGCCTCTGCCTGCTGCTTCCTAATGTTCCCTGACTGAAGGCTTTTCAGTAATCTTCAGCTTCAGCCGTTTCACCTCTTCTCTGTATACTGACCTACAGTAAACCAATCATGGTAATCACACTATTTTAGTTCACAAAAAATATATAATTGTTCAAGAAATAAAAGATTAGCTTTATGGTCCTCGTAGCCAAATAAGTTCAAACAATCCCCATCCTCAGCACTGATGACTAAACTGTAATGAAAACAGCCATCCTGAAAATGTAACTGGTCATAATTTCATTATAATGAAGAAAATAGCTCAATAAAACCCTCAATATTTATTAAATGAGCCTCAGTAATGGGACACATTGATGCGCCTGTTGCATTGTGGGTCGTAACAAATCCCCCGCTTCACCGACTGAAGAGAAAATGCTCCATTTCCAGTTGGCTGTCCCTCCACATTTAGCTCAGGCTCTTATCACAATGATCCATACCCTGACCCAGAGCTCTGCCATCACACTAATAATCAAATCTATGGCCCTTGGCTCATTGTGGAACGTGCTCCTTGTTTTTTTTTTTTTTTGCTCATCTCCTTGGCATTTCTTCATCCGCCCATTCCACACAAGAAGTGCAGAAAAAAAAAACGCACACTTGTATAATGAACTGTAGTACTGTGTGTGACCACAAGAGGGGCAGTGTTTGCACTGGCTGGGGACTGGTGATCAGAGGATGAAAGAAGGTCATAGCATCACTGTTTTTGCACGCGGCGTGCTCACGGAGGCAGAGGAGAATATTGACCCTCCCCTCCTCGCGTGGTTGTGACAGGGGTACTTACCGGCGAGCCTCCGTCTCATTTTGTGTCTTCTGGTTGTGGAAATTGGTGTGAGCAACAGTGCTCGCTGCGGCTTTGGGTTTTGCAAAAAATCTCTCACTGGAGCCAAAGATCAAAGGAGGAGATTCAGCTTTAGCCTCCTGCTTGATTTCCTCCTCATTTCATCTCTTTGCCTCCTTATTAATCAGCCAGGGAAATGTGTCCAGCTCTGGTCTTTCTCTTTGTTTCAGCTCCTGTTTGTCCCAAGATCAGGTTGCGCCGCTGGTGAGGAAACCTCCTCTGATGCATGTTTACCCCCCTAACTCCTTTTTGTATCTTCTTTCTGCTACATGCAAACACTCAAACTGTCATCAGTCTTGGCTTTGATCATGCAGAGCATCCTCTCCCCTGCTCTGGCCTAATTGAACAGGCTCTGTATCCTCAAAAAAAAAAACCCTTGATGATCTAACTTGAAAGGCCTTCACCTTGGCTGCATTCTGATGTGAACCTGGCAGCTCGTCAGCATGATCAAACTCTCTAAACACAGGAAGACGTGTGCGAGTGTGAGTTTATTTGTGTGTGGAAAGGCTTGAACATGCTGATTCGCTCTAAAGTTTGCTCTGCTGGCATGAAAAAAAAAAGTCCAATAAAGCTGTCCGTGATGGGACCTTAGTTGATGAGCTGTGACATTTTAATGTCTCGGCTTGTTAAATTGCCCGTGTGTGCTCTCGTCAGTTTATGTGCCTTTTATGTTTTATAGGTGGTTATAATAGCTCAGCTAAAGATGCATTGGCAACAACATCTGTTTTCCTTTGCGTACACCACCCCCTCCCCATACGCACACATTCAGACTTGTCTTTTTCCTCTTTCTGTTTCCTAATTGAGCTTTAAAAGCTCTGCTTGTAGACATCAGCGTGCTGCAGTTAGTTCCTTGTTTCAAAAAAACAGCCAACATTCCTCATTAGATCAGTCGTAAGAAGTAAATAAAGTTAATCTGGTAATTTTTATGACATTATTTCCGCCTCATAAGGAATTAGACTTTGCTTTTATGCCATAAACCATAAAATCGGTGTTAATGAGTAGAAAGGCTGCAAGAAAAATCATCATTTGAGAAATTTACAAAAAGAGTGGAATCTTAAAGTGGCCGGTCCCTTCTTGCCTCTGATAGTAAAATATTCTAAAAAAGGTTTCCACACTTCTGTCAAACAACAGTGATGCTGCGACTGACAGGCCTCCAGTTTTTCTGTTTGATCAGCAGGAGTGTGAAAATCTGTCGAAGAGGCGGGAGGGGAATCCGTCTGGTCTCGCTGCTCATCATCTTGCTGGAGGGAATGTTTTTTTTTTTTTTTTCTCACCATGCTGGTCACTTCATCTGACCTCTCCAACATCTGGTGTCTGCTCCGTTTTCAAATTTGTCCCGAAGCGCTAAATCTGCCGCCCCGGCCGACAGGAGTTCGGGGAATAGCTTCGGTAGGACTGGCGATAAAATTCATCGCTGCGTGCAAGTGGGTTTAAGAAAGGCGTCCACTTTATTATCGCTGCCGTGAGTCTTAGTTAAAGATTTGTAGATATTAAAGTACGGCTAAAAGCAGAACCTGCAGGAAGATAAGCTTTATGAATGCTATAACTAACAAAGAGTCTGCATACGCCTTAAAGATAAACATGAAATAATCATTAAATTTTTATGGAACTCCAAGGAAAATCTCTTAAAAGCACATCTTTTGGACACAGCACAGTATTTAAATTACTCTAGATATAAAATAAACACCACAAACTAAGGAAAAAGACTCTTGTATCATCATACCTGTCCCTTATGTTTGACCTTCACTCTCCCACGTTGGTAGAAATATGAATTTGTGTGGCAACATCAAGCGCATTAAAGCCTCATTGAGCTGTTTGCTGTGTGGCTGCATCTCAGGGGGAAATGATTTTGACACTGTTGCCCTTTTGCTTGATAAATTAGGTCCCTGGGTAGACAGCCAGCTTTTACGCTGTATATTTATTACGAGGTAACCGCGAGCCATATGGAAAGGTAAGGAGCTATAAAAACAAACATTACCTGGTTATTACCAGGCACATAGGAGCATCTCCAAAATGCTTGAGAAATAAAGCAAACCCATTAGTAACACTCCAAATTCCCAATGTCCATATTCACGTCATTTGTTTGGTGCATATTATCCAGGAAGCCGGGCGGTGAACTCCTAATTGGCGTTCTAGCTAAGGTTCTTGGGAGTATAGAGGAATGAGATCAGGGATGAAACATACACCTTCTATTTAGAAGAAGGCGGAGCTCAGGGGATGGAGAAGATTGGTGGAGAGGGCGCAGTGAGAGTAATGATTTCCTGTGGGCAGCATGGAGGCTAAAGGCAGCTTTCATCAGGTGGCAGAGGGAAAAAGGAGGCGAAACAGAAGTCAAACGGTTCAGGGATGTAGCCATCTCAAGGTCCATTCATATAGAATGACTGAAGACTTTTGGACCTCAATCAATGTCCAATTTAGTTGTGTCTTATACAAAGTTTGTACAGGTGTGTAAAATTCACTTCTGTGTTTTCAAGATTTAAAGGAGACATGTGGTTTTAAATCCTTCAGTTGTGGTCTATATAAAGTGGAACTGCAATGCTTTGGTCTGAATTCCTCCACAAGCTCTCTTTATACAACGCACCCCTCCAGCTTTCAGAGTGGTCCATTCTAATTTGATGGAGGGGTTTACGACTATATAGCTGCGCAGAAAGATTTTATTTACAAATTAATTAAAAGATGTCAACAAGGGAAGACTTGTCCATCCAGCCTTACCTGTTGGAATTTAACCCACACACCCACACACATTCTCACTCCCAACTCATCATATTGATGCTTTTCCAAGATTCCCCCTGCATTTTATTTTGATGCGTCAGGTAACACCTTCGCGTCAGTTATTGACGCACCAGGCATTTCTGGGTTCCCTCGGCGTCCGGTTTTGAAGCATCAGGACGCAAAATATAAGGGTCTTTGAGTTAGGGTCCGTGGTTAATATTAGGGATCAGGGTTCAAGGTTAATTTCAGGTAGTGGGGTCAGGGATAGAATGGATAGGGCGAATATTAGGTAATTTTAGGGTTTGGGACGTGTAGTTGACTTGAATTTCCTACACTTTCTAAAAATGATTAATTTTAGGTACTAGGGTCAGGGACAGGATGTCTAGAGCAAATAATAATCTACCTATATACCTATAATCTATCAAAGCCTAATTTTAGGCTTTGATAGATTATAGGTATGTCTACGCAGCACCAAGAGAGACTAAATCCAAAAATTTCTTCACACAACAAAATGCATTTAGCAGCTAAAATGTGGGTTTTTCATGATATGGCTCTTTTAAAAATGGTTTTACTGAAGTGATGAAAATTCAGTTTTTTTGTTTAATCACTGCAACTACTTCTTAGAGATGATCCTAAAGACATCCTTTACAAGAACTGACTAAAGCTGCTACAACTCTAGCCTTTTCATAAGATATTTTTTATTTAAAAAGCTGGATTGAAAAGCAGTACTTCATGGACTGAAGTACTTTTTTAGTAGTTTAGATGCTAAGAAGATCAGTTACTCTGTAAATAGGATTTTATTACCCTGATGTATGCTTTGCTGCATGCTTTTCCATTTTTACAGTGCTTTTTAAAATTGCACTATTCATCATAAAAGCTCAAGTTCATGTACCTCAGAGTGTAATACTGAATTATTGCCTTTCCAGTCCCACTCTCATGTCAGATGTTAAAAGCAGCAAAGGGGAATCCCAAGTTGTCTGGGGATTACTCGATCTTAATGCCTCCTCGTTCAGCAACACAGAGATCGGAATGGCAGACTCGCCTGTCTTACTCGTCTATTTCTCCCTCATTCGCCCGCCTTTCCTTGCGCGCCTCCTCACACCGCTTCTGTCATGGCCATTAGCCCTCGGCGTACAATCGATACCCGGGGCCCACAGCTGCCACTATAAGAGCAATGAAGGAAATGAGGAAGGGAGATAATGAAAGTACAAGGCGAGACGAAGACTTGAAGGGGGCCATCACGCGAGAAAACACCTGCCTTCCTCTCAGCTGTTCATCACTGTCACAGCTGCTTGTCAGTTTAAACTTTAAGATAACTCTTATTGCTAAACGCCCAAAGTTTGAAACTGTCAGCTGCGGTTTACCAATCAAGCGGTACCACCATTTATCTGTCTGTCTCTCGGTCGCTCAGCGGATCGATTCAAAGCTGTTGCCTTTGAAAATACAAGCAGACAGACCGGTGGGACTTGCAGCGGCGCAACATGTGTAGATCTATGGTTGTGAACCCTGCTTTGTGTCAATGGGGGTTTTAAGAGGGAGGAGAGTTAGTGTTGGAGGTGTAAATTAGACTATAGATCAAGGAAAGCTGGCAGGATACTGATGCTGCAGGCCTGATGAATGGATAATAGTGCCTCTGTTCCAAAGAGCCCTTGGCATATGGCAAATAAAGCAGCATGTAGACAGACAGGTGCGCACACGCTCATGCACACAAAACACACACGTCCTGTTCCATGCCAAGAGGCTGCAGGCTGCAGCAACTCAAAGTGAATACAAAACTAGAGCTGAGGTGGAAAGAACAAGAGAGAACAGTGTCCCTCATATTTAAACCAAAGTCAATCTAACTCCCAACCTGAAAACTAGTTCAGTAATTAAACGTATGCATCTGAAACAAATGATTTAAATAATAAATCTTGTGGAGGATCAATGCATTCAAGAAAGAGTGATAGATATCTGACTCTGCCAGAAGTTTGTGGTGGTGAAGTATCTGTTAAAACTTACATTCAGATAAATATTAGAAACATTTTTGAGCCCTCAAATGAAACATATCTACAATAATTTAAAATGCATGCACCAATTTTCTTATTTTTTTTTCTAGTGAAGATGTTCGGAACATTTCTACCTGAGCAAAAGAACCCTTTAAAGAAAGATGCTAAAGCCTAATTTTGTAATGACCATATTTTCCACAGTGAGTAAATAAAAAAAGGTCTTATTTTGTGAAATAAAAGTGAAACTTAGTGTCATTATTTGCAAATGAAGCACGCACAGGAGATATATTCAGATTTAGACTTGAATATTAGAGTTTACCATACATACTATATACTAGTATTAAAAATTCAGTTAATCAGTCACAAAATGTCCTTTAATACCATTTGATATTTTGTCATGTACTATGGTTAGAATGTGACAAAGTTTACCACAGCAGTCATGATTTTTCATAATATTCTTCCTATTCAGTAACATGTATTGCCCTCAGCTCTCTGAAGAGAAGGCACAAAGAAAGTTGAAGCGGCGAGAACTTCTTCACAAATCGCTAAGAAGTGACAAGGAAAGGGGGCGTGTGAGAGAGTGGATCAGAGTGGGTGTTAGACAGATTTGAGATTACTGTTTTTACCTCCCCCTCGCTTGATATCCATCACTTTCCAAATCTCCACCGAGCTGTAACCATGACTCACCCAGTTTCTTAGGTAACTGAGTGATGGGCTGGAAAGACAAAACGCAGCAATGCATGGCTTCTATAAACAACAACCTTATTACGACAGTTGCAATATTCACCTCTTCTTACTTCATATCGCTATTTTTGCACTACTGAGTATCACTCCATACCTAATAT
>JAUBOC010000089.1:17807645-17839989 GCA_032275365.1 Anablepsoides cearensis | reverse complement strand
TTACACCCCTGGAGGTGTTACCTTTAGCGTCAGACGTCAGAACGTAACTCAGATTTGTTTAGGCTAATGAAAGAACAGATGATAACACACACACCAACTCTTTGGCTGGTTTAAACTTAAAGGCTCAAATGATCAGAATGTATAAAATACAAAACTGCATCTAATATTCAATTGATCAGTTACAAAATTTCCTTCAAAAACATTAATCAAACCAACTGTATCAGTTCACAAGGTTTTTAATGCATATCTGAAAGAGAAAACATTAAATAAAGCAAACTGTCGGTTTACACTCTTCATAATATCCACTGAAGTGTTTCAGATGTAATCCACTGGCCTTTGTTATGGCTCTGGTTTTGTAAAAAGTGATTGATAACCTGTCAAGTGTTTGGAAATTGTGTTTCTGTGCTCAGAAACACAATTTGTTTTTAGCAATTTATGAGCATATAAAACTATGCATTTATGTACATGTGTGAGCGCAAATCAATAGCTGAAAACAAGATGATCGACCTGTTTTTAAGTCCTTTCGTCTCTGAATGCATCTTCACTGAAGTAAGAAGCATTGTTGTACTGATAATTCATCTTTGTTCCGCTATAAAGTGTTGTTCTTCCAAACAGCGGAGGGGCAGTTTAAGTCAAAATGAAGCAGATAACATGATGATCAGTGATAATGCAGACTCCTGCTCTGCTGCTTACACAGATAATGTCCCATGTAGCTCTCTGTGCACAGGGGAGCACATATGACCACACATTAATGCTCTCATTTTTTCTTCTTCTCTCATCGTGCTATCCCACCCCCCAGGGTTCTGTTAAAGTTTATTAAAGTTTACTTTTCTCCCATGTTTGACATCAGTGACTCTGGTCAGACCCAGTGGAGCAGGTACTCTGTTTAATGAGGAGCCTGAGTGTGCCTCATTGTTGCACCTGACATTTCTGTGGAAGTGCTGTGCTTCAGACTCATTCTGTCATGCTCTGCAGGTAAAGGTTCCCCTAATGCAAAAGGAGAAGACACTTTAACACAAAGGCGGTGGGAAACAATGTCTTTTAATGTTGGGACATCATGAGGATGTTTTTGTGCAGCTAAAAATGTCACAGTTTGCAGATGAAGAACACAAGAAATCCTTTAACTAGCATCACTTCCAGTTGGTGCGTGTGCACCTAGCTGAACACACTACTTGAGCATGTGCCTGTTCAAGCTTTGTACATTATTCAAGACTTTTGCTCTTGGCAAGCTCGAAGACAAACAAATCAAGGCGTCTCCTTACGCTCTAATTAAGCAGCATCCATCTTTCTTTGATGGCCAAATAAGCTTTTGTTCTGAATTTGTTCTTATTTTGTACATTTGTGTGATTCTGCTTCTGTGGTTCACTGACATTCCCCTTGATGAAGCCTTATGCAGCTGCTGTTCCCTTTAATATTTATGATGTAAAACTATTAATGATATGAGATAAAATCTGTGATTTCTTTTTTTTCATATAAAGCTTTTGAAAGTTATAGAAGTTTCTGCAGCATCAACCACTAAAAATGTCGAGGGGAAAGTTTATGGAAACAATTCCAGACATTGTCAGTAAATCAAGACTTGCCTTTGACTATAAGATTGAATAATTTAACTGCCGCCTCTTTCCGTCTGATTGCTTATCACTGTGTAGTTTTTAGGTTTAGATTGCTCCTCTGAGCAGAGCTGGCTTCACTCTATGGCTGTGATTAAAAAGTGGAGAAACTCCAGTGGCAACTTTAGAGCATAGCTGTTTATGTTGAGTGTGCAAAAGAAAAAGAATCTGTAATAATCTACTCCAGCTCACAATATCCGCCAATTATTTTCACTCACTTCACATCTCAATAAAGCAGAACACACACACACATGGGTACACGCAGGATGATTTGAGACACACATTTATGCACAAAAAGCAGGCAGCATTCTCGCAGTTACAGCCCAGCATTCTTTGAAATAATTCATGTCGCTCGCTGCGTTTCATGACAGAGCGTGGCTGGCTCTGTAGCCACTGTGGCACCTCCTGTGGAATTTTCTAAACCTCACCGCCAATTTAAATACATTCACATACCAAATTAAATAGTTTCAAATTTGATATTATTTTTTATCTTTAGAAACCAGGTTGTCTAATTAAAATAGTCAACAATATAATTCATTAGAAACAGAATATTTGGAGTCTACCTCATACCTGCTAACTTTAGCTGACAGCAATGCTGAACACTTGTTCAGGTTAATCAGCAGCTGGGGAGTGAAGCAGTTCTAGTGGGGTGCAGGGTATATACTCCCCTAATAAAACCTAAAATCTGTATTTTATGAAGGCAGAACACCGAAATCCAGCCATTAACTTGAACTTTATCTGAGATCAGAACTGAAACTTCCATTATCCTTATGTTTTTCTAATTACACACTGAGCACCAGTAGTTAGTCCAGACTGCATCATATGATACATTTATCATGAAACATCAGCTGCATCATAGCTTCATGTAGTAACAAAGCAGGCTGAGAAACCCACAAAACAAGTTAAATTCATAAATGTGAGTAACTGGTTATTATTCTACAGATACATGTCAAGTTGTATACAGACTGTCCATGATCTACACAGATTTCCCCTCATTTTGCAGGTAGCAATCTTATTTCAAGTTTTACATATTTTTTCAAAAACTCAGTTTCAAATTTATTTATTATTTGTTTATTATCTCAGAGCCCATAGGACAGAAAAAACAAAACAAAACAACCAAAAACATCAAACCAACTCTACCTATAGTTCTCCATTTAACCATCCTCCTTTCCTCCTGCTTTGCACTGCAGGTGCTGTCCCCCCCCGACCCCCATGTGTGATTAATATGGGACTTTTGCAAAAATTACAGATTTTATAAGCGCATTATACAGGTTAACGTCCAAAGGGGTTGACATGTATGAGACTAAATCAACTATAGTCTGATCTATATAAAATAAAATGTTTTGGCACTGTGTAGTTTGGACAGCGCTGTTAATATTTGCTTTTTAACAAACTGTTAATGATAAACACAGGACAAACTAGAAGCACTCGGAAAGCGCAAATCTCTGCCAAGGCCATAGGGTCAACTATACTAAATATAGTAACATCATGTTGCATGTATTCATACATAAAAGTAAATGATGGAAATCAAAAATTCAATTTATTCCAACATATTTATCAGAAAACACATGTAGAACAATAATATTAAATCAATGTCATAACACAGTATCATTCCAGATATAACTAGACATATTCTGAGCCCATACAGTGAAGGTATTATATAAAAAAGTAAATAAATAAACATTAAGATTACAGTTTAAATTTTCTACAAAATATTCACACTATCGTGGTGAGAAAAATAAGTGTGAAGAACTTAAACATGTGTAATTTCCTCTATCCTGCAATAGTGAAGAATCCTTCAAAAAATTCCTGGATCAGGTTTGGATCATCACCAAAAAAAGTTCCTTTGGCCAATACCCATGTGGTAAAAATTTCATGAAAATCCGTCCATAAGTTTTTGAGTAATTTTGTCCACAGACAGACAGACAAACATACGCAACGGAAAACATAACTTCCTTGGTGGAGGTAATGAATCAAACCTCTATTAAATAACATTTCAGTTGATTATTATAAATTATTATTTTTAAATAATAATAATGGTAAAACAGATTCAGTTTTATGATAATGATTTAAAACATTTTTTAGATTTTGAATCTTCACTTCAGCTTTCTGAGCCCCCCTAGCGCCCCCCAGGGGGCCGCGGCCCCTACTTTGAAAAACACTGGCCTATTCCACGGGCTGGCCCAGATTCAGACTAAGCTCATCTTATGTTGAGAAATGATAGAAATGTATTACTTTTTGGCATATTTCATTAAAACTCTTCCACTGGTTCATGAGGCATTTTGCTAAATCCACACAAATCAACACAGACTGGAAAAAGACATCTTTAAATTATGGGTGATAATTTGAAAAGGAAATTAAAAAAATCAGCTTTTATAAACTGAAGGAAACTATATTTTTACAAAAAAAAATTAATTTCATTGTTTTTATTTTGTTTTCGTCACATTCTGGATGTCTGTGCGCTCCTGGCTGGTTTGCAGATTTTTTAAATATTTTTTTTTTTTACCCAGGTTTTTACCCAGGTTGCGTTTCTGCTGAGGTATCTGTGCTTTGAGAGGCTGCAGCGGACTGGGCGAGGCGAAGCTGCCACCGTGAAATGCTGGGCGAAGCGTTCACTGATATTAGAGTTCAGTGTTCCAGTGAGCAGGCACGGAGAATGGACACAGAATAATGCATGAAGAACTTCTCAGACGCAAGTAGTGCTGCAGACTGGCAGAATCAGAGCATTCGGGAATTCATGTGTGCAGGGGTTGGAGGAAGTTTAATATATGCAGACGAAACATTAGAAATGTCAGATTTATTATAAAAAAAACTAATAAATAAAGCTTTTCAGCGCTCATGAACTTTTAAGAGTTTAAAATAATAATGTGTCTCATTTAAACTCACTTGGATCTTTCCCATTCATAATTTATTCAAAATAAATTTGTGAACAATAAGAACCAATAGTGTTTTCAACCTTATCAGCGTGACTGGTTCTCTATTTAATCTCTGGTTCCTGGTTCAAATCAGTTTCTTCTCAGTGTTTGATCAGCAATATTCCCCCTTGTGCCGAAATATATTAAAATGTCTGGGGTAATTAAGAATGTGATTTCGCTGTAATCAGTCCCTCGGGCTGTTTCATGCTTTATGATAAATACAAAAAGAGAGTAAAATTGTGATATTGTGCTTTGGTTCGAACGGAATAAATCCTGAGATTCAGAAACTGAGCTGATTGGACCAGTGCACACACTCCAAAGGAAAAAAAAAGTGGAAAATATTTACTAAATCTCAAAGAGGCAGCATGTGGCACTGATGATGAGTCTGAAGAATCAATAAAAATCAGTTACTAGAAAATGATATGCAAATAAGAAACAGTTTCCTTTGTTTGTGCAGAAAGTAAACAAGAGCTTCTGAAATAAATGCATTTTCATTCTGAAAGGAAATGAGGCAATAAAGATTAATACATATTAAAAAACAAACAAAAATCTTCAGGTAATTAGTGTAGAAACATGCTCTACCTACAATATCTGTCTGAAATAATGACTGGTGTATGTGTGCTTACATATATTTTAAATATGAATCAGGCAGAAATGGAACATATTATGAAAGTTAAGCAAAGTTTAGTAATAATTAGTTATAAAAACAACTGGTGTGTGGGGGAGTAGGACTTTACTGCTGTCAGTGGGATCAGAATCTAGAGCATAATGCTGCCCGAAAAAGCACCATTTGCTTACAATTACGGTATATTAAGAATATTTTTACTGCTTTTCGTTGACACCCAACACTGAACGGACACTGTAGTTTGCTAATAAACTCATTTAATAAACTGCCTCAGTTTGTTCCATTTTGTTTGCATTTAAACATGAAAACTTACAGACAGTGGGAAATAAATTCATTTCAACAAAAGAGGTGAGTTCAACTTTTCCCTAAGATATTTTTTACTTATTAACTGCAGAAATATCTCCCAGGGCTTTTAACTCGCAGTTGGATAAATTATTGTCGTATTTTAAACTGCAAATGAATCTTTAAATCAAATAAATACGCAGACAAATTACACAAAGGTCAATTTTACCATCAACAATTACTCGCTGGGGCAAATTATTTTTAAGTGATTTGCTCTTTACCTAAGAGTTATGGGCATCGTGATTGATGAAGACACTTACAGCTCCAAAAGTGTGGGCAATTTTTTTTTTACGACCGCTTACAAAAATTGTTTCATTCTCACCAAATCCAATCCTCCTTTTCTTTGCTGAGATATTAGCTTTTTAGCTTCACTGTTTAGAGAACTGCCTATAAAGTGGTTTTAAAAATCATGGGGGAAAAAAAGCTGATTTCTTTCAGAATTTGTTCCTAAATTGGCCAATTAGGACCCTCTCTTAGGTTCAGATAGCTTTATGAATGCGGCTCGTGTTCATGATTATTTCATGCACTTTTATTTGGACCCATGAATTATGCAGGAGATGTCATAAGTCGGTGCGTGTGCGGCTGTGGGCGACCTTTCCGTGCCTGTGTGTGTGTGTGTGTGAGTTCACAGTGTGTGTCCCCCACCTGCTGAGACAAGTGGAGGAGTTAAGGGAGGGGACAAATTTGAGGAGGTCTGTCTTTAAGGGACTATAAGAATGAAGTGGAAAGAAAAAAGCCTTTATCTGAACCGTGAAGCACTAAGACACAAACAAGCACACAAAGGGCCGTGTGTGTGTCAGCAGAAGCGGTAGACGTGTGCGCGTGTGTGTGTGTCAGCAGAAGCGGTAGACGTGTGCGCGTGTGTGTGTGTTAAATAATGAAACAGCTCCCACTTTCCTCTTTTGTGTTTCAAAGATTAGGCAAACTTCTAAAAGAGGGAAGCCACGCTCTCTCTCCTGCACACACACACACACACACACACCTGTCTTACTTCACACATGCATATTTAATATCAGCTGATAAAGTCGAGCTCCTAATTATCTGCACTAATTCATGCTGTGAGATATGACTCCAGCTTAGGGATACATAAGAAAAGGAAACAAAAAAACCTCACTCGTAAAAATACACAATGTAATAATAAAACTTATCAAACTAATAAATGTTGGCAGGTACTAATTTGCATACATGGGTGAAAAAAACATGATGCTGTGCAGATGAAGACATAACTGAGCAGCTGTTTTAACATTTTGTTGTACCTGCATTGGTTTTGCTTTGTCTTCATTGCTAAACATCTGTTCATAACTACTCTGACTCCTTACTCTGTTCTTTGTGTGTTTTTAAAATAGAGTTTAACATGACTTCCGCAGTAATAACTTGTATTCCTTTGAGGCAGCAGGGCGTATGACAACATGCACATACATTAGGCGTCCTGCCAGGCTTGTATATTTGCTAGTAATGTGTTGGGTTCAGTCTTCTTGCCAGACCTGAGGCTACCGTGTTGCTTTGATTTCTTTTGTGTTGTCTGTTTAGGCTACAGCACAAAACAACAGACGAGACGCTGAATAACTTCCTCTCCTCATCATTAAATATATATATATATCATTTATAAGAGTTGTTTTCTGGTTTATATGTTGGTGCAGTAATGCTGCGGTTTGAGCTGAAGTCCCTCAGTAAGAAAACTGCACTGTCTTCAAAAAGGTGGGTAGTAACTATATTTACTAAGTCACTATTACTTAAGTAATGTTTTTGAAAAAAAAAAGAAAAGGGATTTTAGGAGCAGTTTTACTACACCTAACGTTTTTCTTACTTGCATAAATTTATTATAAAGTACTGCTAATCCTACTCATGTATGTTGAAGTAAGACCTCTTGTTCATATGTATTTATGATATATTTACATTACCTATTAGTTTCATAAGTTTCATAATTAGAAAAAAGTGATTTGGAAAAGTCTTTCTTCTGCTTGAATTTGCTATTTTGTAATCATGTCATCTATTTTTATCAATTTTCTTCATTTTAGTCTTTAAAAACACCAAAATCTGCACCTAACTTCTATTTTTGTCCATCTGATGACATCATTAAAAAAAAGATCTAATCCATTACTCAGTACTCAAGTAGCCCCTATATAAAATACTTTTTACCCTCACTTGAGCCATTTCTAAAGCCAAATTTAACTTTTTTGTAAAATTATGATTTAATTTTTTGGACCACAATGGAAACAAGTGATTCTCACTTTCTTGTGTTTTCCAAGTACTAATAATGAATGTACTAGGTGTATATGTACATGCAATATTATTGCTAAATAAAATCAATCAAATGATGAAGTCATGCTACTCTTACTTGAGTACAACATTTAGGTACATTACCCACCCCTGTGTCTCTGAGCCTGGAGACTTTCAGGGTAAAGTTGGTGGACGTGCATTACAGTTAGCTGGAGCTTCCTTCAATGAGAAGTGGGTGAAGAAATCAGACGGATAGTTTATTACTTTTCTATTCATAATGATAAAATGATATCTGTGTCTTACGGATTTGCAGTCTGATTAAAAACAAACAAAATCATTTTTTTCCTTTTTGCTTTCTTCCTGGTGAATGGAAGTGATAGTTTTCATAGTTGCAAGCACACTTTGTTCATTTAATGCTGCCATGGGAAAATTTATCTTTGTAATGTCAAAAAATACACAAAGTGAGACAAAACACCCCAGCAGAGCTGCTGCAGTGCTTCAAACCGCTTTATAAATGTACTCTACAAGCTATTAAGCCTTTTAATAACTTAATTTAAAATAAATGTTTATTCTGGTACATAGGTATTTACTATAATATGTGCTTCAATGTGAGTTGCATGAGATTAAATAGCAAAAATGTAAAATCAGATGATTTGATGGAACCTACTGGAAAAAGGGGGTAAGGTTTGTGTTTGCAATTGTGACACTTTGGGGATTTTTATTTACTTTTCAGGAATACCAATGATTCAGTTTCATATCACATTGCATTGCAAACTGCATTGTATGTTATAGATTTTTGTTCATTTATGTAATTACCCTCCTCTTGTCTGTCTAAATAAGCATTTAAACAATATATTTAGATTTTAACACCCACTATTTACTTTTGTCAAGACTCTTTTGAAATTCTATAGAGTTGGAAAGTTCTATATTTTGCATTGCATTAATATCTTCTGCGTTGTCTTTAGAAAGCTACAGCTCAGCCCTGAGTTGAGGTTCAGTCCTTCACATCATTACAACGATGCTGTTAATGCAAAGCTTCTCTGCAGAGACAGAGGTCGGACGCAAACTCGTCAAATCTCCTGTCAAACTTATTAAACTGCCTTTTGTCTTCATGTATTTATCAGAGAAATGCTAAAAATATCCCAAGAAAAAAAAAACTTGCCTTTAATTTCTACCTAGTCACCATGGTAACCAAGACAGGGAAGCAGAAGCACTTTAATAAAGTGCTGCCATTTTTTTTTCTTACATTTGACACCTGCATCAAGCTCTATAACGTTGTACTTTTTTTGTGAAAATCATAAATTCTACCTTATTCTGATGTGTTTGTTATAGAGCAGAGATGATATTTTCCAGCAGGAGTCTTCTTGGACAGCTGTTGCTTAAGTAGAGCAGGTCGGTCATTAATCTCAGGATTGTCCTAGTTCAGCTTGTCCATAGGACAAAGTGTCTTTCAGGAAACTGAACTTTACTTTTGCTCATGATGGAAACCTCTGCGCCTCACATGACAGCTGTCTCATCCCGCCTGTTTGTGAATGAGTGAACGGCCCAGATTCTAAAGCACTTTGTCCAGTTTGGTACAAAGCGTCACGTCCTCTAAGCGCAGTCCATCTGGCCTGGTAGGGCGCGATGGTTCTGTAGCACTAAAAGATCATCTTCAACTTCCTTCTCCTCTTCAGTCGGATGTGTATTGATTGCTCACATCTCCCTTTAAATTAGAATCCAACCATGGGCTCCTCCGGTGATCAATCATCCCACACAGGAGAACAGGACTGCTGTGGGTCGACAGATGGGGAATTCAGAGTTTTTATTATTGGGTGTGTTTACAATCAAACGCATTCACATCCTTGGCACACATGCACGCACTCTTAAACATGATCAGTTTGATTAATGGCTTTGATTTGCTCCGTCTTTGGGTGTATATGACAATATCCCACACAAAGAGATGGTTCATTTATCCTTCGGCGAAGAGCTTTTTCTCCCTCAGAATGCCGGGTTATTAAATTGGTCCAATTGAGTACAAGGTGACATTGACAAAGCGTTAAACTTGTTGCTTTGTATCGATTTAGTGGCATAAGTGAACCTTCTGCATGTTAGCTTGTACATGTTATATTTTATCTGCTTTATTTTAGCACAAATATTAAATAAAGCAAAAGAAACACTTTAAATGTGATGTGTTTTTAGTCACTTTTGTCCTTCTTGTGGAGCAGCTTAGCTTTGCCCTTGCAGCCAAACACACACACACATCCTTGTACTTGCATAAACTGAGGACTTTGTATTGACTTTAATTCATTTTTGTATTTATGCCTAACCCAGACATTTTCTCTAAAACTAACACTAACCTTGATTGATGATTATGGATGATTCTATAGATGTAAGAGGGGTGGGTGTAAAAATAAGTTTATATTTCTACCCACTCCTTTGAACGTGTAAATATAATTCACTATTGTTTTTTTTTGTTTTCTTTGCTGCTTTTTTGTTTTACTTCTACCCACTCCTTTGAACGTGTAAATATAATTCACTATTGTTCTTTTTTTGTTTTCTTTGCTGCTTTTTTGTTTTAAATTATTTTCTTTTGTATATTACGTTGTTAATTCTTTGTTTAATTTTTTTTCTTTTGTATATAATGTTTGTTTATTCTTTTAAACCCATTAGGTTCAATAAAGTTATAATAATAATAATAATAATAATGATAATAATAATAATAATAATAACCTGAAATTAATTCACACCATACCTCTAAACCTAACTAGTAAATCACAGCAGAGCTGCAAAAAAGTGAGGACATTGAAGAGGTCCTCACTTTGATAGTAACTATTTTGCAAGTGGTCCTCATTCTGTAACAAAAACAAGTACACACACACACACACACACACACACACACACACACACACAATAGCTTTGAGCTGAAGGAGTAGATTTGATGAAGACAGAGAAAGCAATCAGTGGTCTGACAACTAAAGGTGTGTGTGTGTGTAGTGTGTGTGTGTTTATGTTGTGTGTTGCTTAGGCTCAAGGCGTTTGGACAGAAGGCTCAAGAAAGTGCTACAGATAGAGAGAAAGTGCTTGATTTGGAAATAAGCTCCACTGGCAGTCATTTTCAGGTGAATGATGGGAGACAGGTGAAGAAACGACAAATCTCCCACAAAGAGAGAGATTCGAGAGTTTATTACTGACCAGACATTCCCGTACTGTACCTATGAAAGATCCTCAAACGTCTTTATTTCCTATCAACAAAAGATAAATAAGATTTTTTTTGGTTGCAGGTAAAAATAAAAGTTAGAATCCTGTAAATTTGGTGACTACAAAGACAATAACTCCATGATGGTCAAGTGAAAGGATGTTAATGGAGATTTATAGTTAATCAGTCTTAATATTCAATTTGGCACACCTTTTAATTACAATTAATATCTAAATTAACGGTGCTAATAAATTTTCTCAGTCATTTGGAGAGACACCGTGATAAATTAGAAATGTTTTTTCTTTGACATCCAATTATCATTTTTTATTCTAATCTGTATAAAGGTTGTAAAAGACTTGCATATAAAAAAGGTGAAGGTAGGAAAGGCTGTAGGACCACAGCAAACACAAATCATGTTATGGGCTGTTTTTTTTTTTTTTTTTGCTCTTTCTCATTTTATCTGTGCCTCATATGCTCCATTCTTGAACTGATTAGACCTCTCTCAGTATTTTCTCATGCATGAAACAGCATGAAAAAATCATAGAGGCAGATGTTTTGAAAATGAAAGTTGGCTTTCTTTGAATGGAGGAGAACTCATTTGTTTTGTAATTCTTGTGTAACATTTGCAAGTATTGTGACTAAAGATCTACAGACTTTACACAAATAAGAAAAACTATTGTTTGTTTTTTTTTTTGGCTTGACTGCATCACAAAATGAAGAAAAATTTAAATTTAAGCAAAATGAGTGAAAATAATCACAATAAGTCAAACTGTATATTAAGTGTTCTGTGCCAACATACAGAAACCTGATTAAGGATAGGATAAAAATTGCCAAAGATATTAGCAGACTGGGCAGATCCAGGAAGTATTTTGTGTTCTGTTGTCTGGTTTATTACACACATTAAACATAATAATGCGAATAGATTTTGGTAATTCTTTCTCTATTTACATCTGGGGGAAAAAAACAAAATCATAGGCTAAATGTAGAAAAAAAGCTAGCAAACATCTAACACTATCAAAAGAGTAGCTAAAAGAATCAAAAACAGTAGCTCCAAGCTAAAAGCAGCAGGTTAGCTAAAAGGTAAAATCAGCAAAGTGCTAAAAAATATCTAGCAGTATCAAAAGAGATGAGAGAATTAAAAATTGTAGCAGGTTAGCTAAAAGATAAATGTAGTAAAATGCTAGCAAACCACTCACAGTATCAAAAGAGTAGCTAAAAGAATCAAAAAGCTATAAGCTAAAGGCAGCAGGTTAGCTAAAAGATAAAAGCAACAAAATGCTAGCTGAAAACTAAAAATAATACATGAAGACAGAAATGTTGCAAGCAGATGGAAAAATAAATACAGGGAAACAACAGTGGTGAATCTGCATCCCAGAATAATCCACAAAGGATTTTGAGTAAGCGATGAATAAACAAAAGTACTCACACTGATGGTCCAAGTTTTAATTCAGTCTTCGGATTTTGTTGTACAATACACACACACAAATATACACACCCGCACATGCACGCACGTAAGAAACGTCCCTTTGATGTGGCCGGGGGCATCTGTCCCGTGTGATTCTCAGCCTCTCTGAGCTCCATCTCTACCGGAGCATATGTGTCCCAACTCCAGTGTTGATCTGTTTCATGTCTCGCAACACTTCCATGTTTTTATTTTCACTCAAAACTGTGAACTCTTCTGCTATTTTCATAGCGTCGGACAAAACTTGCACTTTTTTTTCCCTTTATTGCAGTTGACTTCTCAGTACTACACAAATTCCTCTCAGTGTCAACACAACAGAAGGAGACGCTGTGTAAACTAATAAACTTGCATCGTTTTAACAGAAACCCTTCAAACGTCATGCATCGACACAAACACTCAGCTGCAGACAATGCTGACTTGCAACTGTTCATACGCTAAACAAGTGTTTTTCTTTATTAGTAACTGATAATGTTAGGTTGCAGGTTAATAACCTCAAAGGCATAATTATTATGTAGTTCTACTCTATAAGAACATTATCATCTGTTTTAGCATCTGTTGAGTTGGCGGGGAATCATTGTCTCGCTCAAGGGCGCTTTGCAGAAGAGAAAGTGTCCTGACACGGAGCTCGGTCGTGATTTTTTCGTAGCCCTGCAGGCCAGACTGCCAGCTTTCGTGGACTGATCGCCAGAGCTGGACGTCATGCTGCACCTGCTGCCTGTCTCCTCCCTGCCAGAGGGAATCAGTGGGGGCTTATCCAGCTTGATGGAGGTGCAGATGGCCATCAGAACTAATGCCTCGTGTGCCTTTGTTTGCAAAACCAATGACTCACACAATGTGATTCACAAACGGCTGACTTTCACCACTTTGCCAGGCTGAAAGCATTTAGAAGGAAGGGGGAGACAGAACAATGTGCTCATCTGCTGGATTTTACATCTTACAAATATCACTTTGAAGCAGAAATCATTCATTTAATTTAAAGACGACTCAGCTTTAATCCAATGAACCGTATGTTTTTCCACAGGTTAATTTGTCTCCTTCTTAAAAAAAAAAGCTTAATTTGTCACCAAAATACGAAACTTCAAAGCTCTTTAAAAGCTTCCCCTTACATTTTTTTATGAAATCACTGCATGCATTTTGACAGATGTTGCTTAAAACTCATGGAATTATCATGCAGCTCCGTATTTATACTTGCAGCTTAACGGGGCGTTTTAGCCTCCTTCAGGTCACAGTTTTTATTGCCTCGGCATTAATGTTTTAGTTCACGTTGACATATTTAAAGCTACAGAAGGCAGATTTAGCTAAAAAAAAAAAAAGAATAAACAGTGCAGCAACCAACAGCACATCTTTAACACATCTATTTAACAAAGCAGAGCTAAAGAGCAACAAATCCAAGCCTTTAGCTCCACGTTGAGGTTGTTTGATTTTTTAATATTTGATTCCCTGAACATGCTGACTTTCTGACTGAAAACAAAAGAGACAGAACCGATCTAAATGTACAGATAAAAAACAAAAATGCAATGACACTTTCAGAAGAAAATAAGGAGAGAAATGTCAGCCAGATAAACAAAAAGTATCTGCTCTCAGCAAAGTGTTACGTTACCATGACTACACACCTACAGCTCTTATTTATGAAAGTAATTTCATTTGCAAATGAAACCAACACCGCCAAAGCTAATCTTCAGATGCAGAGAACGGGGTTTTGCTGTGTCTGTGCTTTATGTCGTGTGTATTTTTAAGTTTTTTTGTTCTTATTATTTGAAGAGGAAAAGTGAAGTGGGCTCTCCACATTCTACCTTTTTTTTTGTTTTTAAGTGGATTTTGTTGCTGGATTCATGACAGGGAGTGCACGGGTGGGCCTGCATGTGGGGGAGAGCTTGCCAGGTAGAGAAAGAGACTGATGTCTGTAGGTGGAGGTTAAATTCTGAGTTTAATGCTTGAAGAGCGAGTAAGAGTAACAAAACTGAAGGATAAAGTTGACGAGTAAGAAAACCTGTTGTATTAGTAAGGCCAAACTCAAACTGGACATAAGTGTTTTTTTTAATATACTTTTTATGAATCGTCCACTAAAATTTGCTCTCATCTTTTCTCTGTGTATTTGATTACCATAATATACAGTGTTGTATAAAGTACCTCAAAGTGATACTTGAGTAAAAGTACAAGTAGCTTATAAAAAAATACTACTCTACGAATATTACTTGAGCAAAAGTCCTAAAGCAGGGGTGTCAAACTCATTTTCAGGCCACATATGGTGGCCCTCAAGGGCCAGTTGTAATGAACTTTGACGTTTCATGTTTAACTTTGACTAAACTGTGTTTTAACACGTCATCTTTTAAATACTGATAAGAACTAAGTGTACGACTGACTAAATCTGAAATAAATACAGAAATATTATTAAAAGTAAAACTAATAAATCACTGATGATATATAATGAGTAGCTAGTTTGCATTATGGCAGATTTAGTTTAAGGTTGATGCTGACTTTAAAGCAACTTATTTTCAGATATTAATACTATGCGATCCAACTAAATTGCTCAGTTACTTAAAGCCAACAGCTCAGGGGCAGGACAATTGTTATTCTCTTTCACCTTTTAAATGTATTTTGTTGCATTTAATCATAAACTTAAAGTTTACCGTTGATAGAAGAAAGAATTTTCATGTTGACCTTGAGTTTGACACGTCTTAAAGTATCTGATATTTTTTGTACTTAAGTATCAAAAGTAAATTTCTGACTCAAAATTAGATAAATTAAATTAGATTTTCCTAAATGACATTTATTGGGAGGTGACCTCTCCAAAAATATTTTTTCTACAAGTAATACAGTGTCAGAATGGTATATATTTATACTTCTCATCCAACCACAATTAAATTCACTCTATCCAGGAGACACAATTTATCAGGATAGTATTTTTTAAAATAATAAGCCGGAATAAAATAGGAGAAACAACTTTCTACTTCTTACATTTTTTTAAAAGTATAAAGAGTAGAAAGTTGAGCAAAGAATACACATATATCGCTCAATTTACTCAACCTGGCTTAGTGGAGCCAGTTTGGTTCAGTAAATGCAACAGTTTATTTTTTAGTGAGTGTGTAAAAGTACTTTTACTTTTACTTTCCCAATTTTTGTGAACAGTTTTATGACTTTTACATAAGTATTTTTCTCATCAGTGAGATGTATTTTTACCCAAGTCCTTTTCTGTTTGTGTAATTTTACTTTTAATTACTGTAGTTATTTTATATATTCAAGTACTTTATAGAGCTCTTGTAACATAGTATTTGTACTTAGTTACTTTACAACTCTAGTAATATATTTTTGCTTTGTGTGTGTCCTTCCATTTACTTGACAAGTGACAGAAATGTGGAAATTTGCATCAAGACGTTTTGACAGGGAACCGTTTTTTTAAGCTTTGGTGAGGAAAAATGCACGGAGGAATAAATGGACAGCAGGATGCCCCGAGCAAAGAGGGGTGAAGGAGATATAAATCTACCCTAATGTGCAAGAAAAGGAGTCTTTGGGTGTCCACAGCAACACACACATAGAGGAGGTAAAGGTAAAAGAACAAGTCGATGCTCAAGGTAAGTGCCTAAAGCTGTAGGAGGATCTGTGGGAGGAGTGTTTTATGCAACCAGTGCGCTGTATATTTTATGGGGTAGGCAGATTAATGACTCTTAATGGGAGATGTGTGATCAAAGATGACAGTTTGATGTGTTACCGCCGAGAACAAGTGAGTGAGGAACGTGTGCCAACCTCTTTATTTCCCTTTTTGCTTCCAGCTGCTGTGATTCAACAGCCTGCTCTCTCACCGTTAAATATGTGGAGACAAAGAAATATTTCCACCAATTACAGCCATGATATCTTTTGTTGGTTGCTGCGCTCATTGGAGTGCAGGCGTGTGTGAGTGCAGGCGTTGTTTATCCCTGATACATTATGCTGATGTGGCATTTGTTCAGGGCAATTTTTCTGAATTTAAGCTGAAAAAAAAAAAAAGAGAGCCAGGACGGAATTTTAATTTATGCAGACAAGCTAATTGGGAGAGGAGTAAAAATACTGATGTTATCGGATCTAATAATTGTGTCTCAGAAAAATCAGTCGCAGACAACGGCAGATAATCACCACCAAGAGCAATAATCTTTAAAAAAAATCTTATTTAGAGGAATGACAATTTACAGACAGTTGAAAATAAAGGACTGAAGCCGTACTTCATCAGCACATCGAAACTCCTTTCTCTACTTCACAGCTGAAGGTAGATGATTCAAATGAAAATGTTGGCTTCATTTCTGTGACACATACTCTTATGCATCCATTAGCATGAATTCAATAAAAAAAAAAACACTTGTGTGACAATTTTACTATTTAATATAATGTGTAATCAGGGTGTTGGAATCTCACAAACTGATCTATTTTTTTACAGACCAAGACAAAAAAATGTCCCACAGCTTCCAAAAGTAGAGAGAATGGGATCTCTACAGTCAATTATTGGGAATTTCTTGGGTGTGGAAGTTGTTAAGCCATGATGTGTCAGATTGACATGTGGGCGTGGTTTGGGTAAACCATGGTTAGTCAGTTAGACTCGTGGAGGAAGCTAAATGATGAATTAATGGTGATGGACTTATTGTGAACAGATAAATATCAGTTATTTACTGTCTATTTATAGTTTAAAACAGAACAATGTCTCAAATAAAATTATTTTGAACAAGCTAATTCAACTGATTGATTTCATATTTTGTGCAGCTAACATCTTCCTGTCTTGAGTTATAACTAAAATTAATATTCATAAAGTTAGTAAACACTGCGATTATCCAACTAACTACACCAATAAAAGACAATCCGACCAATCACATTTCACCCAAACTACACCCTCAACTCTGTCCAGCCAATCATGGCTCACTCAAACTACGCCCACACCTCAGAAACTCCAACATTCACTGCAGAGACCCCTACTTGAAATTAGAGGTAACTAGAAGTGCTAAAAAAAGAACAGACAAAAAAAAATTCAAACAATTCAGATGTGGCTGAAGTTGCACAATTATTCAAAGTGTTGAAACAAATATAAAATGCCCTTTATGCCAAATATATGTATTTATTTTTGGGTCTTCTTGTGGCATTCTGTTTGTTTGCACTCATCCTTTTATCTTATTGTATACCTCATCTTTTAGTACAAAACCATAAACAATGCAAGGCCTTCGTCCTGCTTCTGAGCTCGCTGTCAGAAGTAATCATTGAAAAAAAAAACTGATCTAACCTTTTTTTGGAGCACTTCATTGATATTTTATAAAGCAAACAAAAAATGTGCTGTCGTTGTGAGTTACTAGATCTACTGAATTCAAACACAGTATGTGTGTTTCACTAATAAAGTTGTCATTAACTGGTGATTTTGCCATAAAATCTGGAGGACAAACATTCCAAAATATAAAATAAGACGTGTCAGAGTCATTGCGAGCCCTGGAAGAGGAGTTGCTTATTTTCTGTGCAGACAACAGAACAGGGTTCCGCTGACTTTATTCTGAGCAGAAAGTCTAAAACTCTATTGTGGATTTGTTCTGCTTTAATAATCTAATTTGTTTTTACAGGGTTAAAAGAAATGCATGCACTGACAACTTATTTTACATCTGCTAAATTTATTAGACAGAAGGGAGAACAAGTGAATGTGGAGCTGCTGCAGATCAGACAGACATAACATAATGCAAAACTCACTTGTGCATTCAGTGCATTATTATTCCTTTTTTGTAGAAGATGAATTGATTTACTAAATGAATGTTTACATTAATGTGAAATAAGTTTTATTCAACAACATTTAAAATAAACATCGGAGGGTAGATTTTGATTTTTTTTCAACGTTTGCAGAAAACTACAAAATGTATTAATCATTCATATTTAAAATGCAAGCAAAATGTAAGTAGGAAATAATAATTTGAACTTGTTTACTTTAACATTTTACATCTGAGTGCAGTTCCTGTTAATCATCCTGGAGGGAGTTATCAACACATTTCTACACAAAACAAACTGTCAACAACTTGAATTCGAATCATTTGAACACTTAAGGACACTTAAAGCAGATAAGTGAAGCAGGTTATTCAATCATCCTGGTTCATTTTATTAAAACCATCTCCACTCAGCCAGATTTCTTCAGTCTCCTGGAAAACGTCAGTGCATGGAAAGACTTTGCATGAGTGACATTTCTGGGCCATTAACACCCCATGCCAGCAATGAATTTTGTAAAGTCAATCTTGCTACGTGACATTTAAACCATCCATTTAATGCAAGCGCCCGCAGCTCAGTCCTCATCTGAATAGAAGTCGTGTAAGGAACAATGGAACACGAGGCCGGGTCTGATCACGTTAGGTTTTTATGAGGCAGAGAATAGCTTTAACGGCTCTTTACTGGTACAAACTGTAAAAGATTTCACATCTGTGAAGCCTTTCTTACTCTCTTTCTCTATTTTTTTTTTTTTTTGCCGCATGGAAAGGTCTACAGCACGCGTTATGTAAGTTCGTGTCAATCACAAGGAGCCATTTCATTCTGTCACACTTAATTTGGTGTCTCAAAGGAATTCTTCAAGTACACACATCCCTTTTAGCAGACAGAGAGAGTCTTTTAGAGAAGTGTTCAGTGTAAAAATAAAAACAGCTGTGATTCACGTTTTAGACTCTTTAGTGCTCTGACACATTTACACGCGAGTTATTATTATTATCATTATTTTTTTATTAATATTTTGAAGATTAAATAAAGTCCAAAACATGCTGTATAAATGTCATTTCAGTTCACACATTACATTTACGTAATTGAAGCTTTAAATAAAGATGACACAATTCATTAAGTGTTCAACCAATTCTACACATTAAAACTATTGTTTATGCAATGCAAAAAAGAACCAAGCTTTTTTTTTTTAGATATAAATATGAAACTGAAATATGCAAACTCCCATGTTTCCTGTCTTTATACATATGCTTAGCTCAAAAAAACGAGGACATTTGTATTTGGCAGATTATTTATTTGTGGCAACAATGCTTCTTAGCAATAAGTGGAAACCTGTTAATTTCTCTTTTAAATGATGCTTCAACTTGGAGGTTTACAAAAGACAACCCTTTTTCCTCCTGAATGCTTGTTAGAAAAATGAAAAGGACAATATTTTTCGTTGAATGCCTCATTTTGGTGGCTTGTATCATAGTAATCTGTCATATATCTATGCTAAATGCTGTGTTTCTATCCCTCAGCAATTTCACTCAAATGCATTATAAATGTTTAAATTGCAGATAAATCTGAGATAAAAATCATCTTGTGTGGCTGGAGGCTGGAATTAATAAAGTGGCTAACAGGCGATGACATCAGACCTTTTTTTTTGTTGGTAGCATTTTAGCAGATATTTCATGCACATTTTATTACAAAAAGATGATAAAAAACATTTTTTTTTTCTTGCAGCGCCTTCAGATTGAAACTTACCACACAACTGGATAGAATCATGTCAGGTCCAGTTATGATGATTTAAATAGAGCTGATGTTTTACACTGAAAGTGCAAAAACACTAGAATATAGAGTGTGTGTGAGACATTCAGTGGGGTTGAAGGTTTTCCCTCTCTTGAACAGCCCTGAGTTCAGAACCTCATTTGTCACCAGGACTGCGCTTTGTTCGAAGGCCTGCTGAGGAATGACCATTTGCATATCCTAGAATCCGGTGATATTATCCGGTACCGTCTCAATCAGTATGATTTTTGGCTTTTCTTTGACAAAAAAAAAGGATTCATTTGCTGCCAAAAGAGCCAAAGCAGAATGAATCCCCTCAGGTGGAACTGAGCGTGTTTGTAAATGACTGCGTGCTTGGATGGTGATGGTGTTTGTGAAAACCTATTATGGCTGATGGGTCAGAGTGATAGCCTTTTTGCAGCTCCTGTGGATGGCGAGTGCGTGCACGTGTGTTTGAGAGTGCGCATTATGCATGACTCACGGTCTGCAATAACAGTCTCAGGTAATTAGAAAAACCCTATCATGCTATTTACCTACAAGATGTAATTCATCAAAGCTTCTCTTGTGATCAAAGTGCGCATCTCTTTGCATATAATTGCAGCATTAACATTATTCAGCACGGATATTTTTTTTAGTTTTCCACAGTATGTTCGGGTTGACACATTATGCTCCAGAATTGTTTGATTGGCCCCTCATTACTGGTTGATTTTAACCTATTAATGTGATTTATCCCTGTGGAAATTTATGCAGGCATGTCAAGTGTACCACATTCATTTAGAATGGCTCATTGGTGGGCCACCATTCCAGCCACCAGATTAATATTCCTGCAATAAATCACATATATTATGCTGTATACAGTATATGACATATTAGATACAATTATACTATTATCAGTGTACTAAAGCACTTACATCCATACATATTAACATATGATGTGACATATCACATTATATTTTGATTGCTGACACTGTTAATGTGAACACTTTATTATAAAACCAAAAGATGAAACTTTTTTTAATAGAGACATAAGATTAAAAAAATAAAAGAATCAAATCAGGAATTTTTGGCCTGCATTAAATGTTCTTTTGTGCGACACTTATTAATTTTCCAGGTTTTCTACTTCTCATTAAACTCCCCAATTTCTTTCTTTTTCTTTTTTTTTACCTATTTTATGCTCCTCTTCCTGCTTACTGATGTCTTGAATTTGAGATTTGGTGTTTTGCATTTTAATACAACAGAGCTTAATTTACCATCTACCTTCAGGGCTACTACAGGTGCTCACACTCGCCTTTCCATCTCACTCTCATTTTGCACTTACTCTCTTTATACTTTTCTTGTTTTAGCACTTTTCTTATTTCGGTCCTTCACATCTTAAGCTGGCTGCTGCTTGCTGTTCCACATTTTCTAATCAGAATTTGCAGCAAGGACAGAAAAAAACAAAACAAAACAAAAAAAAACTGGCGTCCCGCCCCCCTCCCCTCCCACCACCAAAACCTGAATCAAATCACTCCTGTCTGAACTAAGAGGAAAAACTAACATAGATAAATGTGTCCTTGGTGCACACGAGGCAGGCTGTGTTATTGAGCAGTTTATTTGTATTCCGACCACAGGCTTGCCTCTGAGGCTGACTAACTGTATGTTCAGAGGATGTAAACCAGACAGGTCGCCGACTCACAGGTCACAGACGCTCCAGTCTTTGGTGATAAAACAATCAGTCTCTGCACAGGATCAAGAAGGATCAAAGAGGTTGGCAGCATTATTAAAATGTTTAAGCTCACATTTATGCCACATGAGAAAAGCTAAGAAGCAACAGTTTTCTTTGTAAACGAGATCAAACACAGCAAGACCGAAAGCTCTTAACACCAAAAATACCTCTTTATTATTTTATGCTATTAAAAAAAGGCCTTCTGCTCTTTCTTTATAACAGCTCTCTATCTTAAAGCTTCGTGTGTTTCCAGAGTGGATCAAAAGCAGATTAAATGTGGGCGGAGGTCTTTAAATAAGAGCTGAGGTTAGAGAGAAGCCAACACAGCTCGTCAGCTCAGTCCATGACTTACATTTTATGTGTTTTATTCAATTAAAATGATTTTTTTTTGGGGGGGGGGATTACAGAAGCACACATAATTTCTGACCATATGTCAGTATTTATATGCAACCACAAAATATGGATACTTTGCTGCAGCAGAGGTTGCTATGGCAATATTATAAAGACATAGGGAAAATAAGCCAATCTCTTTATTTTACATATCAGAGCAATAAAAACGTCACCTAGTTCACTTTTAAGTCTTAAATTTTGATAAGAACAATCTAAAACAGAGACCAAAAATAATAAACTGTGATGTCATTACATGTACAACTTTATTAATTCAACAAAACACAGCTGATCAGGCAGGAAAAGTGTGTAAAAATGAAAAAAAATGAATTACTCAGCAACTTTTAGAACCATTTCATTTAAAAAGGACATATCATGCAAAATCCACTTTTTTTGGTTGGTAAATATAATTAGTTGTTTACTTGGAGTCTCTAGGAGTGAATAAAAGTTGAATTTAGTCTGAATGTTTCAGCCAATTCAGTTTTCTCTATTTTCTGAACTATTACATCAAATTAACTGCGACAGAACTGCCAAATAAGGTCTGGACTTACTAGCTACAATTTCCTGGTCTTGATTCTTTTGCCATTCTGGGTCAGACTCTGGCTCCAACTTGTGAAGCTGGATGGACAAGTCTTTTGTTGTTGACATCTTTTAATTACATATCGTAAACAAAAATGTATCTGCAAGCTGGAAAATTCTAAACCCCACTCTCAAACCGGAGTGGACCGGTCTGGAAGCCGGAGGTGGGTGGAGCTTGAAGCGCCATAAAGGAACAGTAACAAATCCAGCTGCTTTTGGACACACTCCAGAAAAGGGGTGAAAGAGGGGCTGGCAAAGTTAGAATAAAAATGAATTCAAACCAAAGCATTGTAGTTCCATTTTTTAACCGAACAATTTAAATGTGAAAAGGAAGGATTTAAAAGCACAATATGTCCCCTTTAACTAGTAGCTTGTCTTTTAATTAAGCCAAACAGCTTAAACATGTCACAATATTTTTAATGTTTAGAGTTTTTATTTCAAGGTTTCTGCCAAAGTTTCAAAGCTTCTAGACCCTGATGTGACAATGTTCTGACAGCCTAAAGCATTGTGACTTGTGAGAATTTAAACCTGCATGAGTTCCCTGACTTTGTTGTTAACAACAGAACCCACCTCCCGTCTGACTCAGACCTTTACTGGCTCAGCAGCAGAGGATTTCCCAGTCAGACAACATGTGGAGTCACTTTACCAGTTGTGTAATCTACTGATTGCTCCTGTGGTGCAAATATCAGAGTGTGTGTATTCATGTTCTGGGATTGAGCGCTGACAAATGGATGAGCTGTGAACTGTATACAGGCCCACAGGAAGAAGAAGTGCCTCATCTTCATTCAGTTATTCACTGCTAGGTTTGCTTGTCTTCTCATTCAGATCCCAAGTAAAATAATCAGATATTTGTTTTGTGAGCTGGTGATTTGTTCTGCAGTTTTTAGGAATATAAAGCAAAACAGTAAAATAGATCTAAAACTAACAGAACCAACAGAAGCAACACCCACAGCCTGTTTCACAAACAACAGTGTGTTGTTCGTGTCTGCTTATTTGTCTGTTGTGTTAGAAAAATATCTCATGAAACACAACATTCAGTCAGTAAAAGGTTGAAAACTGCCGGGCCATGGCTCGTCATATCTCTGAGATTCTCTTTGTTCCAAAGTTTTATTTTCTGCAGTCTGTGCTCAGCTGCACAGGGTTACATCACGTGAACATGTTTTGTATTTGTAAAACATTGTTATTGATATTTCTGTTAAAGAAATCGATACAAACCAAGTTGCTTGGAGTTCATTCACCTGCGTTGATCTGTCCAATCCTGACTTATCGATTTCAGCGTGTTCTCGAATACATGCTGAAAAAATACTCCCTCTTTATCAAAAAGAAATTAAACTTGGAGCTCATGGAAATGTTTTTATCCATATTTTCCCTCTAATAAGATTGAAAATACCTTTAATATAAAAGCGGCCCAAGTTTGAAGTCATCTCCACACATAAATTGGTAAACAATAAAAAACAAAGATATTTTCAAGCCAAACTGTAAATGTTTATTTTATGAGGATTATTGATGAGTTAATTTGCTGTCCAACCCCAGCAGCCCAGGCTGTCAGTGCAGCAAAACCTTTGTTTGATTGCAGGAATTTTAGTTTGAGCAACAATTAGACGTTTTTCAGTCGTTTACACTGAATTTAACATTTTTTTTTTACCTTTTCCTAATTTCTTTACAGAAATAGAATCTAGTTTTGTCTTTGTAATAAAAGAAGCAAACAATAATACAGGTTGTAAAATAAATAAGGGCAGCAATTAAAATCTTTGTGTTCAATGATATTTACAGAATGTAATGGTATATAGTGAGTAAATTGAAGAAAGG
Organism: Anablepsoides cearensis; assembly: GCA_032275365.1. NCBI lineage: Eukaryota > Metazoa > Chordata > Actinopteri > Cyprinodontiformes > Rivulidae > Anablepsoides > Anablepsoides cearensis. The sequence continues at coordinate 17,815,702 of JAUBOC010000089.1, read as the reverse complement.
ATTGTTTGTGGTCTGTAGTTGTTATAAGTGGACAGAAAAATGATTTCTTTTTAAGAATAAAAAACTGAAAGAAGCCCTGAAAACCCAAGAGGCCTTTCTATGAGTAATCAATACTAACCTGTATGTGTGGATACACAGACTTGCTCAAGGCTCCAGAAGACAAACAGAAATAAATAATGACTCAAATAAAAATGGATTTTTGTAAAGGACCCTAGCTGCCAATACGTCTGAAGATTTTTACTGTTGCACACATGATCTATTTATTTGTAATAGAAAAACTCCTGTATGTGTAAGTTTTACTTTAAGTTTTCGCAACTTAACTTATTTAATAATTTTAAGTATGTTATAATAACAAAATATTACACATAACTTTATTTTGTTTAGTAACTGCAACTTAAAAATACGTTCTGTTTACTGTAGGATAATCTGCTTTGATATTGATTATCAGGAAAAATATTCCAGCAAAACTTGCAAAATCAGCATTAACGAGATGTGATCATCTTGGTATTTTTTTTTCTCAAGTGAACTATTTCCTGATAAACTAAAATATTCCACTGCTGTTGTTTTCTGATAAATCTGTTCCCCTTTGTGAGGAAATAAAGGGCAGATATAGAGAATGTGCATTATTCAAAGGTAGGTGGGCAGATTCAGTCAGTTAAATGTCATGTGTAAATGGGTTTACCACATGCCCCTCTGCTCTGCTTCTTCTTCTTCTTTTTTTTTACCTATACAGTGAGGAAAAGGAAATGAGGCCTTATTTCCCTTAAGGCCATTGAGAGTTAGCCTGGTCAGGTCTGTGTTTAACTGACAACTTCCCGGGCAGGCCCCCAAGTTTGTTAAATGGCCCAGAGAAAAGTGAGGCACTGGTCCTCTTGTGTGGAGCGGATGTAGAGGTGCAGAATATTTTCTGTGGGCATTTATTTCGTGGAGACATATGTGTGAATATCACCAGAGCCAATTTAGATTTCCATCCAGCCTCTTACAGATGGCGTTTGGTGCAGGCTTACAGTAAAATCTATAATGTGCCGCGTAGAGGCAGGACGTTATCCTCGGGCCGAATGAAGAGACTGCTTTAAACACAGAGGTTACAGAACCAGGAGAGATTAATGACATCTATTGAAGAGTGATTTTATTTTATTGTATTTTATTTTATGTTGTTCTCTTATTTTTCTTTATTTTTATTTTTTACAAATTACAGTGCGTCTGGAAATCCAACACACCATCTGTTAAAAAGCTCTGTTGGAACACATGAATTGAAGTTTGATTTCTTTTAACTTTACTTTTAATCTGTTGTAGAAATGGCAGATGCAAAAATGCCACTTTTTATTCTTGGACTCTAACGAAGACACTCGATGTGTCATAAATGTTTTTATTTTGTACATTTATTCATTTGCTGCTGGGTTGATGCACAGAGAACCTGATTTTTAGCCACATTTTGTCCTTTGATCAACCATTTGTCTCAAAGACTGCCTTTTTTTCATCACCCGAGGTGCACCGATTATAAAGAAATTTATAGCACTGGATGGTCCTTTAAATCAAAAGCAGACCAAAACACGAGGATTGTGTTTATCCACAAATCTGTGTCGGTGCTTCAGCCTCAACAAATCATCGCTCGTCCTCTCAGCCCAGTGACCAGCCGCTGTCCGCAGCTGCTGCTCTCTCATCCCTCTCCTTCTCTATGATTTCATTCTTTCCACTATTACAGTTTTCTGTCCTCTGAACAACATGTAGCGTTCAAGTCTTACAAATTGTTCATCATGAGGAGGGCGATAGTTTCACTTTGCAGGGTTCCCTGGGGAAAGAAGAGAAACAAAGCGATGGCAAAATGATGGTAGAGTTCCTCTTCAAGGTGCCTGCATTTTTTATGGACTGTTCAGGACTTTGTCCGACTCCTTCAAACTGCCATTCTAGCTCTTCTTGTATAAAATATGTCTTCAGGTCTGTTTTGTCTTCTTCTTTCTGTCATTCATCCATAACCTCGAGCTCTGCTTTCTTTTTGCCCCGGATGCACCCCTTCTCTTTAGCTTTTTCTTTCCAATTTCTTTTCCCCTCTCCCAGTCCTCGTATTGTATTCCCATTTTCTCTAATAAGCCTGCTACTGTTCTCCTGTCTGCCCTGTCTATTCTACTGTCCATCAGCATCAGAGCCAAGGTCAGTGCCGAAGGAAATGCTGTCTAGCTTTAGATGAAACTAACTCAATCAGGGGACCCTGCTTCGCCATTTCATTTTTCTACAATTCTTTTATCACTTCCTCCTATTTTTGGATTTTATTATATTCTTATACTGTAAATTACAGGGGCAATGAGAGCTGCAGGGAGCTGAGGGAAACATGAGCAATTACCCAAAACTCAAGCAAATTAGGTGCACGTGTCGCCAAATAACTACAGCAAGCAGCACAACAGGTGCAAAAAATAAAAAATAAATAAGAAAGTAAGAAAAAGTTTCTGTAATAAATGAAGAATTAAATGAAATGAAATGATGACCACATCAGATAGGCTGTAGTTTTTCTCTGCTTTGAGATGTAAAAAAAAACACTGTTTAACAGTTTAACAGCTGCTTGTTTGTTTGCAACACAGATAACAAAAGTGCATAAATACGCTTTATAAATCTCAAATCCTTTAGGACAAATGGTTATTTCGGAAAGTAAACAAGAAAATGGGTTTTATTATTTCCGTGAATGAATAAAACCTGATTAACTGTCTTTTGTATGTTAAGCTTTGTTGTAAAACTGCCATAGATTCTTGCAAACCTGTGGAAAAAACAAGCAAAAAACCCCATTAAGAATTAGATATTTATTAGTTTGCCAGCTGAAACCTGCATATTAAAGTATAATCTTAAATATATTTTTTTAAACTCGTGGTTTTTTCCAGATGCATCTGTCAAGTGCTGTGCTAAAATCCAGTAAGCATTAAACTATCTATCAGCGAAGCTTAGAGATTTTTGCTGTTCTAGGAACAAATTTATTGGGCAACAGCTTGAAATTTAGGCATCTTGTTGTGTTTTACTCAGACAAAAGCAAATCACGGTCTTGTTCTTAAATTCTTAATATCGTCCAGATTAAGCCCCATCTTTAATCTTGTATCTTTGCATCCAGCACAGATTCTAAGATGTATATCTTTTCCTTGGCTTGTGGCTCTGCTCCAACACACAGTGTTGGAGCTTGACCTTAGGTATCATTTCAAGCAGCGAGGCTTTGCTGCGCTCTTGGACACAGATGAGGGATTAATCTGCACACTATCACAACTGATTTCATGCTAGATTACAGAATGTATCCTTTCCTCTTATCTAAATGTTTCTCTGCTGAGGTGAAGGATGAGGAGCCATCGCGGGATTAAGATGGTAAACTGTTCTATAATGTCTGCTCCTTCCAGTTTGAGTGCATGTTTGTTAAACATTCCTTTACATGTTCCGAGGTTTTTCACGGATTTTTCTTTTGGACATTAAGTGTTTTTGTGTTAGTGAAATATAGCCTGTGTACTGTAAAATATGTGGCTGTACATGTGTGCGCAGGTGTGCCCCAGCAAATGAAACCCTCCTGGGAGAACCCCGTGAGGGTCTGATTTATTTGTGGAGTAGATTCATCTTGTGGAAGAAACATCTGCCTCTCTGCCTGGGGCTCTGTGTAATCTGGATCTGTTGGCTCTGTGCTACGGGCTCACAATAACTCTGCATGTTCAATGACTATGTGCACGGAGTGAAAACCCCACTGACTGATGATGCTCAGTCTCTATTCCCCCAAACTGTCCAGTGTGGGTTAGTTTACAGTATTCATCAAGATTTGCCTAATAGAAAGCCAGAGACCCATAATCCAGCTAATTATTTGCAGAATAAACAATTTGAATCCTGTAGGATTGTCTGAGTGTTAACAGGTTGCCTCTGTTGCAAAGCAGATTCTTCTTTCCTCACTAAAGGTGAATGTGAAGGTGTCTATTTATTTGTTAGCGACACACATCATTCATCTCTGAATGAATTTTGACAAATCTTGCAGAAACTAATCAATAGTCTCCATAAAAGGGATTGACTTTTGACAAACCTGATTCAACATGGCCGCTACAGCAAATCAAACTTAGCCTACAGAAAAATGGCTACATCTCAGTCACTTCTACAGATATTGAGCTGAAATGTGATGTGATCATTGCTGACAGTCCTTCACAACACATAATACAAGCTCCTACAGATCATTCAAGTTACTGTAATACTGCAGGAGATTGTGCTAATTTTTTTAATTAATTACCAAGGAAACCAAGTATTCACACACACACATTATTAAATCCATGCACACACACACACATACACAACGCATTCTGTGTTTTAAAGTTATAAAGTTAATTAAAGCTGGTTTATCTGATTTGCTTGGAAATAAATCTGTTAACCTGTCTTAGTGGTTGATTGTTTAAATTTGAGCTAATTACCTGTCAAGAACAAAAGCTGTTATCCATTCTCATCTATTATTTGTAATATTTCTTTGAATTTGGTTTTAAATAAAACATCTGACACGTTTGTGTAGATGATAAAACTTAAATAACGTCTCTGGTCTTGTTCTGTGGTGTTTTAGGGGTGTGTCTTTTGATTCAATCAATTTCCAAATTGGAAAGGTAAACTGTTGGTAAATAAGATATTTTGCTCACAGCTGTCTACCTACAACAAGATCTGGATCTCATGTTTACTAAATAGGCTGTTATAATTACAAGACATGATGTCGTATTTATGAGATAAAATGTCATAATTACGAAATGAAATGTCATAATTACGAGATGAAATGTCATAATTATGAGATAAGATGTCATATTTACAAAATAATATTGTCATATTTATGAGAAAATACTTTTGAAGCATCCTGTATTGGTATAATTGCTCTTGCAGGAAGTGAGTGATGTCCAGCAGGCCAGAGTGGGCTTTTCGCCCGAACAACCCCAAGAACTTAAGACACCTAATGTTTACATACTAATATTAATTCCATCCATGTTAAGCAAACTCAGTATTCCCCAGTGTCTATGCCTATACTGTATACCTAGCATATCAAACCCTGTTCTTGTAACTGTTATGGAAACAATAAACACCTGGGCAGAGAACATGATAAGAAGTCAACACTCTGTGAGAAAAGTTAACAGTATTTATTGAACATGCATGGGCAGCCCATCTTCCACATTTTGTCAGTGCTTCAGAGTGTGCTGCCAACGAGGCAAAGTTTGCAGACAGTATTTATGCAAAATGTGTTATCAAAACAGTCAGATAATAGCATCTTCCTTGGACAGAAGTGGGTCGGGGTGAGAGATGTTGGCACCAGAATGTTTACCAAAACCCAGACCCTGTCATGGAACTCCTAATCTGAGAGGAGACAGAGGATAACAGTGAAAAGCACAGGATGATGTCCTAAGGTCAGCTACTTGTGGCCTGAGAAATAATGAGGGTCTTCAGAGAATATCTTTGTCTTTCCCATTACATAGGGTAAGCCTAACGTAGGTCAGTGATGACTCTCTTTAACTCTTCTCATAATTATGAAATCTGAATCTCATAATTGCAAGAAAATGAGTCTTTTTTTTCTTTGGTGAATTCAATGCGCCTCTGTCACGTATAACATCATTTTTAATATAAGAGGATCTTGATCTAAACACTGGCATAAAAGATGGTGTGTGATAGTTTTTCCTTCAAGCGAAGCAATGCCTTTAATTTACAATGAGTTATCTTGTGTTGTGTGTTGGAATGCCTGTTGTTCTGTTGATTGTGTATGTGGGAGATGTTTTCTGACATGTTTTTGTGCTGTCAAAGCATATTGTACGTGAGTGATGACTTGTCATGTCAAGCCTGGAGCTTTGCTTACTCTCACCACTGATTTAATATTTTCATTCTGTCTCCCACTTTCCTTTTTGTTTTGCTTTCTTCTATCCCCGTGTTCCACTTCCTCCGTTTCGCTGGTTCTGTGTTTCCTACCAGAAAGGTAGTATCGGGGTCTTGAGGTTAGTGGGTTTCTTTTATTCACATTTTCATTCAGTTTCTCCCCCCTAAAGACAGTCAACCTGAATACAGGTAATGCATTTTGTCATGAAATCTCCTTCCAGGCCTGACTGCAGCTTGCATTTGTCAAACATGTAACTAGTGCAGCTTGCAAAGGTGCCTGCTGGCATTGTCTTTCCATGCTGGTTTCAGTAACAATCTCTTCGGAAAAATACAAAGATTTTTCAATTTATTTTCAACGTATTTTCTGTTTATTGATTTCTTATGTTTCTTAGTTTACTTTGCAGTTTGCACAGGATGTACTGTGGAATAAATGTGTGCAGCCCTGAATTTGATTTGAGGGAGTGGATGTTTCTGAAGAAATTGGGACTTTTAATTGGCCCCCTGTGCACCTCTCTCATGCTACATCTTTGGCTCGGACAGTTCTGTCCAAGTGTGCTTTTGCATCTGCATTACGAGAACAAGCGGCCTCAGCTTTGCCTCTTGAATCAGACATAAATACTGTATCTCCAGCTAATAGGAGGCAAAACAGAGCGCTGGTGTATTGATTGCGATGACTGCCTCTCGCCACAACAGGATTCGCACAAATCTCTGCCTAATGGCTACTTTGACTAATAAGTCGGAATCTCATTACAGAGTTTGAGAGTTTGTGTTTGCGTGCACTCGCCAAAGGACAATATCATGAGTCTCAAAATAGTCAGAAGGGGAAATGTTAGAGACTAAAACTGCAATAAAGCGCCAGCATAAAATGCCTTTTTATTTATTTCTCAATTTTTGGCACTATCTTTACTTTGATCATGTTGTTTTATCCCCAGTTAATCACCTATGTTTAGTTTAATTAGCTACAGTTATGCAGAACGGAGGTGAATACAAATATGTAGATGGAAAAAGAACTCTGAAACCAGACTTATTGTGCTCTTTCTGAATATTGAACAGATTCCCCTCAAGCACAGGTTTATGGATCTACTGTAAATTATCCTGACACTGATCAGTGACTGTGTCTGAACGTATCACATCAGGCAGCAGCTGAAATTGAGTGGTGAGAGAGCTTCTTATTATCCAAATGTGGTCATTTCTAGCTTCAAATAATCAAGGAGGTGATGAGCAATTAGACCCGATAAACTGTAGTTCCCCTGCCACTGGGTAAACGATCAGATGGATACACTTATTCACCATCATTTTACTGATAAGTGCTATTTCTTATTGTTCTTTAGCCCATTATAGTGGACAGTAATAGTCTTTAAGTTTGCTTTTTGACTTTTTTCATTAGCAACAGATTGGCCTTTATACTCAACATTAAAGTTATTTACAGAAAACCATGCTCAGCTACAATATGCAGAGGTGGGTAGAATACCCAAAAGTAGGACTCAGGTAAGAGTAGAACTACTTCAACATATTTTATTCAAGTAAAAGTAAAACAAACTGCCATTCAAGAAATCCATGAAAAAAGTATTTTGTAAAGAAGCTACTTGAGTGTTGAGTAACTGATCATAACATCTGATTTAATATTTTACAGTACATGTAACTGAGTAAATGTAACTAGTTACTACAACCATCAGACTGACAAAAAATAAAGTCATGTGCAGATAATGGTGATTTTAAAGACTAAAATGAAGAAAAATATTACAAATAATAATACATAATTACAAAATAATGAATAATATTAAAATTAATAAAAACAAATTCCAGAAGAAAAATGCAGTTTTCCAAGTCTAATTTTTTTGCATTATAAAACTCATGAAACTAATACTTACAGTAAACATACATATACACTCACACACAGCTGTGTCCACCTATACATATGGGGACATTCCATTGACTTTCATTAAGTTTTACAGCCTAACTCCCTACCCCAAAACTAACCTCACAGGTTTACTAAACTCAATTTATCACTAAACTCAATTGACACCTTGGTCCTAAACCGAACCCCCCACCCAAAATTAGCATCCGTACCCGTGGGGACCAGACATTGGTCCCCACAAGGCTGCAAAACGATGTAGCAAATATAAATAATAGCAGCTATAGCAAAACAAAAGTAGGTAAAAATATAGATACACACACACACACACACACATGCACACACACACATGCACACACACACA
>JAUBOC010000089.1:17786848-17799354 GCA_032275365.1 Anablepsoides cearensis | reverse complement strand
TGAATATGTTTCAGTAAACAGGTAAAAAGACAAAATTTGTGTCAGTGTCCAAATATTTCTGGCCCTAACTGTATATACAGGGGTTGTACAATGAAACTGAAACACCTGGTTTTACATCACAATAATTTATTAGTGTGGTGTAGTAGGGCCTCCTTTTGCAGCCAATACAGCGTCAATACATCTTGGGAATGATAGATACAAGTCCTGCACTGTGGTCAGAGGGATTTTAAGCCATTCTTCTTGCAGGATTTTGCCCAGGGAGATGTTCAACTTCACTTTTATGTTCATCAAACCAATCTTTCACCAGTCTTGCTGTGTGTATTGGTGCATTGTCATCCTGATACACGACGCAGCCTTCAGGATACAATGTTTGAACCATTGGATGCACATGGTCCACCAGAATGGTTTGGTAGTCCTTGGGAGTAACGCATCCATCTAGCACAAGTATTGGACCAAAGGGAATGCCATGATATGACAGCCCAAACCATTACTGACCACCCTCATGCTTCACACTGAGCATGCAACAGTCTGGGTGGTATACGCTTCTTTGGGGCTTCTCCACCGTAACTCTCCCGGATGTGGAGAAAACAGTAAATGTGGACCCATCAAAGAACAATACATGTTTCACATTGTCCACAGCCCAAGATTTGTTCTCCTTGCATCGTTGAAACCGACGTTTGTCATTGGCATGAGTGACCAAAGGTTTGGCTGTAGCAGCCTGGCTGTGTATATTGAACCTGTGGAGCTCCCAACGCACAGCTCTGGTGGAAACAGCAGAGATGAGCACATGTAATTCTGCCGTGATTTGGGCAGTCGTGGTTTTATGTTTTTTGGATAAAATCCAGGTTAGCACCTGAACATTCCTTTCAGACAGCTTCCTCTTGCGTCCACAGTTAATCCTGTTTGATGAGGTTGGTCTTTCTTGGTGGTATGCTGACATTACCCTGGATACTGTGGCTCTTGATACATCACAAAGACTTGCTGTTTTGGTCACAGATGCACCACCAAGACTTGCACCAACATTTTGTCCTCTTTTGAACTCTGGTATGTAACACATAATGTCGTGTGCATTGCAATATTGTGAGCAAAACTGTGCTCTTACCCTGCTAATTGAACCTTACTGGTGCAATGTGCAATTAATGAAGACTGGCAACCAGGCTGGTCCAATTTAGCCATGAAACCTCCCACACTAAAATGACTGTGTTTCAGTTTCATTGTCTAACCCCTGTTTATGAACAATAGAGAACACATGCTTATAAATATGTTTTCATAATGTTATCTTGAGATAACTATTTATTTATCTTCTTAACTTATGATTTAATATTTTCTTGAGAGAACAGTATTTTGTTATTTCGACCAAGAACAGCTGCTTTTTTTCCTAGCCCACACTGTGCAAACTCAAAGTTAGAAAACGCTGATAGTAACCTGCATCCCACTGTACAATGTAAGCTTTAATAAAAGCTGGACAGCATGATTTCTTGCAGCAGAATTGCATCACAAACAAACAGACAGAGAACAAGTAGAAAGTAAACACTGGTGTAAACACTGGTATTAGATTTTATTTAATAAAAAAACAAGGTTGAAGGAGGACAAAGAAAAAAGGCAGCAGTAGACATGTTTATCGCTTGGAAAAAGTCTCTTCATTGCAGATTATAATAGTTCTATATTTCTAGGTCATCTTTGATGCTGAGTTTGTTATTGTTAAGTGTCACAAGAAAGGGTTGATTCATTTATTTCACAACAGTAGATTTTGAAACATTGCATGTGTGATTCTGGTTCTGAACAAAAGGGTCACATTATCTAAATCAGGAGAGTCATACTGGCATGGCAGCTCAAACATCTATTATTGATTAATGCAACTACTGTTAGAAACCATCTCCTCACATCACAAAGCTATTTTAGACACAATAAATATTCTTTTAGGTTCATGTAATTCTCAGAGTTTTATTTTTACTCTGAAAAGGGATTTGTTTCCAACTCACAAAATGTAAATCACCAATTTTTTATTGTTCATGGAGCAGCTGTAGGAATCATTTTAAATTAGAAGCGTGGGAAACCCTGTTGGTTCCTTCTTCATGTTTAAATTATGTCTACAAGCATCTTATTAGCAAAACAGCAGCACTTTCAGGCCACCACTACGTTACTTGTTCTGTTCTGAGATGCACAAGGTTGTCTCAGGGTCGAGGCACAGTTATGATCTGCACACGTCCACCTCTTCTGATGGAGAAGTCCTCTAAGTCCACCAGAGGCCCTGCAGTCACAGACAGTCTCCTCATCAGAGACTACCCAATTCTCCTTATTTTGGCTGTGAATCACTAAATCCCCTCTAACGCCCCATGAATCGATCTCACCACTTCCCCCATCCTTCATTCTTGCACACTCCTCCTCGCCTTCATTTAGCATCCACCTCTCCTTGTCTCCTTTCATTTACCACACACAGAAATCCAATCACTATCCAATTGTCCGTATCTGTGAAATATTTGGCTGGTATTAGATGACAGCGAGAGCAGACCTTGTGGTTATTGTGCGCCCCCCCTTGTTTATTGGCAGCACGCAGGGCACAAATGAAGCTTAAAGGGTGAAGGCCCGACTTTTCGTGACCTGAAGTAACTTCTTTCCAAAATATTTTCATGCCTTTTAGTCACGCTCTGTACTGAAATTGCATTAATTATAGATAAAACAACCTTTTGGGCATCAACTGTTTGATCATAATCAAACCCCAAAGCTTTATTTATGGGAGCAGATTCGTCTGTGAGCTCCTCCTGAAGTCTGATCAAACATGCCTTGAAAAAAAACACTATAAAGTTTCTTCTTTTAACATGAAACAATCTGACCAACGTAACTGGTTTGATGTACGAAAACAAAAGGGATGTGCAATATCTTGAACTTCCTCAGTCAGGACCCATTAATATACAAAAAGCTTGAATTTTACTCCAGTTTATGACTTTAACAAAAAAAATTCTACAACCAACAAGTGATTTTGTTAATTGGTCTTAAAGAGTCGATGGTAAAAGAATAAGAAATGGCAACAACAAAATGAGAAAACCAATATAAATGTGAGAAATGCTGACATTATTTTCAGGTGTTTGTGTTGAAACGAAGCACACATGTTCATAAACCAATTGTGAATCTTCAGATGTCTTTTCTTGCAAGTTCAAACCACAAAAATTAGAATATACAACCTAATATTATGTACTGAAATACTGTGTTCAAATGAGACCAAATTATTCACAGGAGACCAATTCCACTGTCTGTCCGTCCGTTTTCTGCCGCTTATCCGGGATTGTGTCGCCTTCTGGCTCAGCTCTCACTTCACCACGACAGATTTGTTCAATCCATGTATTAGTTTTTTCACTTGATACAAAAAAAGGACATGTTTTTTGCGTCTTGAAAAGTTGGATAATGATTTGTTATCTGATTTTTTTAATTTTAGTTCAATAAATTAATAAAGAAAAAAAAACAAGTGCTATTTGTTTTTATCATTTTTTATTTCAAACAAAAAAACAAAAACAATTGATACATGGATTCTGGTCCATTTCCGGAATCCCCCTTGCTTTGGAGACTAAGGAAAAATGGCCCCCGGATCATGTGTTCCAATGGTCACACCCCGGATATGATGTCATAGTAAACAAGACAACAAGTTCTAGAAACGAGTACTAAAATTAACTTGTTGATTCTCTTATTGTTTAAAGTAAATGATTACAATTCATTAAAGGTGTATCAGAAATTCAGTTAAACAACAACAAAATATCTTACAGTTTCATCATGCAACTGCCAAAAAAAAAAACATGACATGACACGCAAGCTTTGTATATTGGCTGTGTCTAATTAACTCAACCCATTATAATAGAAGTTACACTGGAATTTTTTCACAAAGAAGACTGAGTTTAACACCAAGGCCACAAACCAATTTGTTATAAATAAAATATCATAGCTTTAAATCACTGTCGGCCTCTGAAACCATCACACCCAGCTCTTTGGTCACGTTCAATGAGCCTTGATGAAGGTGTCACAAGAAAGCTATGAGACAAATGCCAACCCAAATGAAGGTTGAAGTCCTAGATATGATATTTAAGATGACTCTTGAAGTTATTGCCAGTCTTTTATTGACACATCCGATTCAGATGTCTGCTGATTCTTGTGTGGGCATAACGGATGACTGAGCAGCAAAAGGAAATAAATGGCATCCAGTGCTCAGTGCAAGTGTTGGCAAAGGGCATGAACATCTTCATGCTGACTTAATGCAGAGGTAAATTACTGGAGAGAGGAGGACTACTCAGACATGTCAAAACTGTGGCATCAAGGAGAGATTGTGACCTAGACCAAAAAAAAAAAAAAGAGACAAAGACACTGAACGAGAGAGATGGGAGGAAGAAAAGAGATGGAGAAGAGGCTTCCCTGAGCATGTGAGTATTTATAGATCAGATATAGACAGAAGCTCTGCCTGGCAGCAGCAGTGTGCTCCTCGTTGCTGATGCTTCTGTACGGCATGGCTCTGACTCAGTGAGGAACATCAGGAGGAGATGATGTGGATTTTCACGAGGAGGAGACATGTGTAAGCTGGATGTGCAGCAGAAATGTTTATCAGAGGGGAAGATGAGACGTGCCATTCTGACTTGATCCATTTAGATGGTTGAAGATCTTAAAACGAGTCAGAGGAGATCTCTCTGCATCCATTCCTTCGCCTACTCTCTCCGTTGTGCCACACAAGTGAGCGCGTGCCAGTCGGCGTGAGAGAGAGAAGCGCGCCTGCTTCACTCCGCTGCCGGACGCAGAGAGAGCGCACAGCAGCCAAGAGCCGCGGAGGACGAGCACAGACCCAGAGAGCTCCTCCTGCTTCTTCTTTTTTATCTCCCCAGGGCAAATATGACTTATTAACGGTATAGTGTACATGCAGTCCTCCTCCATCTGAGGCAACAAATAAAACCACTTAAAAAGATACAAAACAAGAATCGCTAACATATCAACTGCTCACCACAGTTCCACACACCTGCGGGCGCGCACCGGGAATATGAAGACTAAAAACCGTGACCAAAGCTTGTCGGACTCCAGGGAGCTGGACGGATCTTACGATCAGCTGACGGGTAAGTGCATCAAAAACTATATTCTTCTTAGTTTTTTTTTTACTTGCATGGAAAAAGATTCAGTATAAATAGCTGAAAATCTGAGCACCGAACTTCAGGCGGCTCCTAAATGTCACAACCTGTAGCCTATTTTATTTTCCTTTCATAAGATTTAATCATTATTAATTAATTTAACTATAAAGCACGCTTATTGTATTTTAATGTTTAACTTAATGGCAATTAAATGCTAAATCAAAAAGGCAAGTTGACAAAAAGAGCGTTCTATTGAATCTTTTTCTTTCTGTGTTGCATGATATTCATTGTGCGTAAGGCTAAGACTAGATTTATTTCTGTGTAGAATTATAGGGAAAATAGTTCTTGTTTATTTATTTATTTTTTCTGGCTCAGCAACGGGAAACTAAACAGTTAGCTTGAGAACATTGAGCAAATTCTACGTTTTTGACAACATTCCACTGCTCTGGTGTCTCTCAGACAGACGCTCAGTGCATGCGCGTAAAAGCAGGATGATCCACATCAGTGCATCACAAAGAAAGATGAAGACAGCGGGAATTTGTGCGCAATTTTGTGTTTGGATATCTAGTTTTTTTTTGTTTTGTTTTGTTTTTGGGTGGGGGGACGACCAGGCAGTGATGCCAATGTCTGAAGCGAAACACCTGTTAAACATATACCTTCTTTTTTGTTTGAGCACAAATAAAACTTTAAAATTAAATTGAACATTTTCACTGTTTTCCCACCTATTGAAAAATCTTTGAACACAGATGCAAAAATCATTTCTTGTGTCTGCAGCAGACTTCTATCAGGGGTCTTTTGTCCTCAAGGAATAGAAATCCTTACCTAAATTACCTGCCTATTCATAGCCTATATAAATTGCAGACTTACAGGAGTAAAGAGGCTGTTTTGAGCCAATAATCTGTCCATTGAGGGTTCATATGTGGCAAAGTTACATTGCAGGTTAGTAAGTTTGGTTTACTTTTTTTCACCTGTTGGCTCCCCTCAACTTTCCCCCCCAACTTTACTTTCGTCTACATATTCATCTGCAGATAATAAAAAGCCCAAGCTGGATTAAGGAATGCATTAAAGATGATTAGTAAATGTGGCAGCATGAAGAAAAAAAACCCTCTAAACTCTTCAGAAGAATCTTTATCCCTCCAATTCCATCATCTCCGCCCCTTTTTTTTTTCATTCCAAGCTTGTTGAAATGGTCCCCCACGTCTGGTCGTCCACAAGAAGTCCCATTGCTTTTTTTTTTTTTTTTTTTTAAGTTGAGCGATGAGGGAGAGAGAATGCGTCACTAAGTCATTCACTGTGCCGGAGCAATTTACTTCTGGCTGAGTTAATGACTTTTTCAAAGCTGTGAAATGCATGGTCAATTCATCTTTTTAAGGCACTGTCAACTCGCCAACATGCTTAGTCTCTATGGTTTGCATGGTTATTAAAGCTCACTCTGATTATGAGTCAATATAAAAGAGATGAGATGCAGATGAAGTGGTAAAGGAATAATAGTCAAGTTTTTTTTATATTTAGCTTTTAACAGGCACTTAACTGTAAAGTGACTCAGATTGAAGCATTTGTATCTCTGTTACTATGATAACGTAATTACAGGAGTATTTGAGGTGACATTGATCATTTTGTAAAATTATTTTAATGGTTTCTTTTTGCTTTTATGCAGCTGAATGAAACAAATGCCTACAGAATGAGCAGTGTCTGTAGGCAGAGATGAAGGTTATTTCAAAGCAGTGCTGTTGGTACGCTTGTTTTTTGCAGGTTATGTTCATAAATCACATTTGGCTTATGTGCATTCACACTGTTTTAGGTTTTGTGTTGCATTTGTGCATGTCTGAAAAAGTAGCACAGCTCATCTGACACAGTAACACAGAACTGAGAGTTGTGGCTCTTAAATGTCTCATAGAGCCATGTTTGCACTTATTTTGCAGACACTGAAACAAATTAAGTTTTTCCTAGCTGAGTTGTATTTTTAATCTTAATTGATCATGTGTACAATCAAAGATTAAGTCACAAGAAGCTGTAAGAAAAAGTGTTATTTGGTAGTCGGAGCATGAACAGGAGACAAATTTGGTTTTAGGACTTGAACGTTTATTTTCAGATAAATAAAGCCACAACTTTTCAGTCGGACCTTTGTTCAGTGTCGGAGCATTTGGTAAAGAATCGAAAGTAATCTCATTTTCTTTGTTTAAAACTTAAATCCATCTTTTTCTTCTTACTCTAATTCATGTGTGATGTAAATGCGAGAGAGTTTTGTTTGGTTAGGGAAAAGAAGCAAAAAAAAAAAAAAAATCACATCACGTACCCCAACATCCATTTACTTCAGCACACTGAGCAAAGCTTTTGTGTTAGCTTAAAAAAAAGTAAACATAACTAAACTGTCAGCAGAAGCAGCATTATTTATTTAAGTGCACATTTCCTAATCAGTGCATTCCCCAAAAACCACATGAAGTCAGCAGGAGAAAGTGAGTAGCAGCAGGAAGGCTGTCCCTTTTGCTTTTAGACTGACTGTTTATTTGTAAAATGCACAAAACTGAGTCTTGCTGACGTATCAACTGTAACAAAATACTTCATGATTTACACTTTATGCTCCAAGTCTGAAAACAGAATTAAAGCAGTGCAGAAAAGGCTGATCCAAAACAAACAAAGCAGAAAGAAGGGAGATTCTCTGTTGAACAGTTTTATCTGTAATACTCAAATTGTGACATTTATTGTAAAATTCAAGCTTCTGTTGTCAGAATTTTACTTATGACTAAGAGTGTATCCACAGGACGCTCTTGTTGTGAAACTGGAAATTACACAGCAAAGACACTTTTGTTATTTACAATAAGCAGTTTTTAATCAATAGACTAACTGTAAATCTCAGGTTTCTATAAAAAATGCAAAATTAAAACATATTTGGTAGCACTTTAAAATAACTACACCTTATTAACTTTACTTAGTCATGAATTATTTGTTACTCAACCTTGAAAACAGCATTTATTACGAATTATTCAGCTATAAATTAACACATTTGTCAATCCTTTACCCATAAAGGCTAATTACTTCCAAGACCAACAAACTCATTTTTATTCGTACATAATAATCCATGAACTATTCTATATACTCATATAATGCTCATATAAATGTACCTTCACACTATGTGTTAGGCATGGATTAATGGTTAGAGACTATTTGAATAGACTATCTACTAATCCTGCAGTGCATTAATAATTATCATGTTTAATCAACTTTTTGAGCTTTATATCAGGTACAAACATACACAGAGTCTTGCTTTGACTCATTCATGCATATTTGAGAAATCCTGTGATGTCCTGAGGCAGCCAGGCAGGAGAACAAAAATGACCGGTTGGCCCTAGAACCGCCTTTTAGGTGCAGCTCCCCTTCTTGGCTGTGTCTCCAAGCTGAGCTTCCTCATCACAGCGCGCCTCCCTCGTGACTCCTGCAAACTATCAGCAGCAACAATTGGTGAAACCGTGTGTGCACGTCTGCTGAGCTTCGGACTACTTCTCAGTCCAGTCCTTTTCGGATTAAAAACTGCCTTGGAGGAAATGTATTTTTGGATGCCAAGGATGACATGGTTCTTAAGAAATGGTTTGATTTAATTTTTGAAACCCTCCGACGGTTTTTCAGAAAACATACTTTCAGGTCTGACGTTAAGGTTCAGTTTTATCCTGAATTTATACTGATATTGTATAATGCTGCTGCTTTTTTATTAGTAATACAAAAAATTTGGGCTACAACACTTCAGATTGTAAACGGCATAAAGCTGTTGTGATGAAGTGCAGAAATAAGAACCACCTGCGGCTTCCATCACAAAGCGGTGGTTCTTTAAGAGACAGAGGCCAATTTCAAGGCATATAGAAATGGCTATGATATGAAGTCAAATTTATACAAATAAACTGCATTTTTATAACAGTGGAGGTGACATAGTTATTTATTATGGTATAGAGTTGAATATGCCTGAGAAACACATAATATTGGCCCTTTAAGGCAATTGTTAGTAGTTGGTTAATTTCTTTGGTGAGCCCTTCTAAAGTGAAAACTATTTATGCTTTTTAAGGTATTTGGTAATGTAGACAAAACTCTGATGGTCACGAATTTCTTTCACCTCTGGAAATCAAACCGAATCATAGTAAATTCAAACATTCTCTAACCATTAGGACATGTCTAACACATGGTGTGAAAGTACGTTTATATGAGCATACACATACACATACAAAGAAAAGTTAATGAGTTATTAAGCATGAATTATGAATGAATATGTTGGTTTCAGAAGTAATTATCCTTTATGGGTAAAACATTAATAAATGTGTAAATTTATAGCTTCTTAAGTATGCATCATTCTTAATTAAGGATGTTTTCAAGGTTAAATAACCATTTATTAATGATTAATTAAAGCTAAGTAAGATGTTACTATAAAGTGTTTCCCATAATAGTTGTTACTAGAATTTCACTGTAAGAATTAGGTATGACGATGTATGACAGTACAGTAAAAATTGTACTATTTCAGGTTAAACTGGGATTGCCAGATCTTCACTGTTAAATCTCCACTGGTATTTTTGGCCTGACTCTTCATCCGCTAAGGTTTCAGACCCCCGAACACTTTATTAATGCGTCTGCTGGCATGCACGTCTCTTAGTTGGTTTCCTGCTTTATCTACACCAACCACAAAAACAATGTAGCATGAAATGAGCGCATTATTAGAAAAATGGAGGTGGTTTTGTGTGTGGGGGAAGGACGACTCCAGGTGAGTCATTCCTCTTACTTACCAGTGACTTGTGAGTGTGAGTGAGCGTGGTGTGTGAGTGTGTGTGTGTGAGTAAGTGCTTGAAGCAAAGCTGACCTGTGTTGCCTAAAGGCAGTGTGGGTGGTCTCCAATTCCAATTTGAGTGAAAATGTAGCCCTCTAGAAACGACTCGCTCTCAGCCTGCTACATTGTAATGAAATGCGCCCCTCTGTGTGCGCACGTGTGTCTGAGTGTGTATTAGCACGGCGTTCCTCGTTGTCTTTATGAGCGCTGGCTGAGAGATGAGATGTAATTATAGACGTGTGGTGCAGTAACCTTCTCTTCCACCTCACAAGCCACAATCAAGACTCATAACACCCACACACACACACACACACACACATACAGAGGAACACACACCTGATATCGTATATGCAGCTATTATCTCATGCCTGCCATGCTTCCTTTTTCTTTCTGTATGCCCAGAATATTACCTAAAGGCAAAATCAGAAGTCGTTGGCAGGCAGTCTTCCAATCATCCCTGTTTTGTTTCTTACATGCTAAGAATGTACATGACTGGATACATGCAGTCTATAAGACAGCATATTTAGTTATAATGTTGAAGTATTTTAGACTGGCAAATAAAAGCTGTCGTTTAAAAATTTTAGGTCCGTCCAGATTTTGTTTGCTTTTAGCAGCATTTCCATCTTCTAACAGTTTACTGTACAAAAGCATTTAGCTGCTAACTTCTTAGCTTTCGAGTGTTTTTGTTTGGTTCTTACCACATAAAGATGCCACCCAAATGCGCTGTTGGCCTCTTTTGAACCGCATCCAATATATTCACTTTTTCACGATTTGTTGGTCTAAGAACGTAACCCCTGTGAAAACTGGTGCTTCACCATATACCTGTTTGAATAATAGAAAAACAAAAGGCTGCAGCTTAGACTATCCCCAATTTTCAGACATTTGCTGACAGAACAAACAAAAACTCTACGGCTTCAGCGAAAAGATATTCAAAAGTTGACTCTTAGGGTCAATTTCTTGATAGACCTCTGGCAGCAATATTTGGTGCAGAGAGCACACTCCTTTGACATTCAAGGATTTTTAAGTTTGCCTACAGCAGTAAAGTCTGCATTATAACGGAGGAAAATCTGTTCCAGAAAACCAGTCCTTGTGCACTGTAGTATATCCTTAATGATTATTAACATTATGCATGTTTATATAATTTATCTACTTTCACTGTTCATTTGATTGGTGCATTATAAGAACTAGCTATTTAGACCATATGGGTTAAAAACAGACTCTAACATTCCTGGGTTTTTGAACAAAGCTTCAAAATTAAACAAGGAGTGTGACCATGGTCTTTTGATTCAGTGATATTATACATAGTCAAGGTTTGCAGAGACACAATGACAACATTTTATTCTGTTGGCTGCGTTGGATTATGACAGTTGCCCAGCAATGCACTGACATGCTTTCTTTGTTTTCACAATCGTTGAACTTGTAGCCCATTAAGGAAAGTCATTGAAAGCAATAATTTGAGCTTTCAGAATTGTGCTTAAAAACAAAATTTACTCATTTTATTTGACATTTTTTTAGCTGATTGGATAACTAACGATTACGTGATCTGAGCAGCCCATTCCTCGCTGTCACTCTCTCTGCTTTCTGTTTGCATCAACGCTCTGTCGTCGTCCTGGGTCTTTGCAGGTTGAGACATTCTATTGATGTTAAGTTTCCCTTTGAACCCTGTCAGAAGGGCCAGGAAGTTATATTGTTCAGCGGTCAGCTTCTTGGCACTGGGGTCAAACGTCACGCTAAGAAGATAATCCGTCAAACACCACACGATTTCACTGAAGTGGATGGTGAGCCCAGCTCTAAGGGTCCTGCAGGAGGATTATGCAAACTGTTATCTTCTGACAACAGAGCATCTTCACCTCATTATGTGCTAGGACAGAAATTTATATAACTCTAAACTGGCCTTCAGCTATCAACCAATCAGTTTGACATTCAACTATTTTTGTGTTCACTTTATTATTTTTTTATGTGGTAGTATGTTTTGTCTATCATTTGTGACCATCTAGCCTGCTGTGTTAAATGCACATTTATAAAAATTCATCCTTGTCTGAAGTGGTTTTACTGTATTCATCCCTCAGGCTCCAAATGTTTGAGTCCTTCTGACGATGGTCCTTTTTATTCTTCTTACTGACAAACCATTTATCAAAATGGAGAATGCAAGTTCGTTCCTATCACTACTTAATGTGAACAGGCGCATGTGGAGGTGAAGAGAATTTAGATTTATAAAACTGTATGAATGAATAAAAAGAGCAGTGCATTGCTTATATATGTTGCTTCAAGGTTAGATTTAAATGTCATAAATGAATTTGACTGCCCTCCTCTCAGCGCTCGCTACAGACCAACGGATGCACCACTTTCACACTAACTCTGGATTCACACTGTGTCGGCTCCGTTCTGCCCAACTCCCTAATGCTACATTCAGACCAAACGCGTTGCGCGCCTCCAAAAATCTCAAAACGCACGCCTCCCGATGCTGGTGTCCAGAGGGGACAGACGCATTTGATGTGAACGTGGACGCGCGTCTGAGAGGAGGAGCCTTTTTAACTGTAGTTTTGATAACTTACCAGACGGGCCGACTTCCTCACTAATCGTCCTCCAGGTAAAGTCCTTTTTGT
>JAUBOC010000089.1:17763617-17781239 GCA_032275365.1 Anablepsoides cearensis | reverse complement strand
TCTTCCACTTGCTTTGCTAAAACCAGAGTAAAAATCTCTGTCACTCTGTTTCTGTTGGTAAAAGCAATATTCAAAACAAGAAAAACAGCATAAACATCTGTCTGAAGCTTGTTTTTTCTTTTTCTTTTGGTTATTTACAGCCACAAGATGTTTACTTCTGATGAGGGTGAATTAGAGAGAAGTGGAGTACACGTTTTGCTGCACACTCAGAAAAAGTCATTAAGAGGGGGTAATGATTATTAATGAGGTCGACATAAAATTCATGTGGTGAAATATGGGCCTGTTTTTTTTTTAGCTGCATGTTCATAACCAAGGGAAAGGGTTGAATTTTGTTCTTTTTTATTTAGTTTCATCATAGAACACCTGTGATACTTGTGGCTCGACTTATATCCTTGTGAGAAATAAAAGGTTTGATTCATGCATTAAAATAACAGTCATATCTCAGGCATATAGTTCAATTTAATACTAAAATAAAGTAACTATATCTCCTGCAGTTGTTATGAAAATGCTATCAATGTGTATCAACCAAAAATAAATTTGATTTTGCATCATAGCAGTTTTTAAATTGGCCTCTGTCTCTTTAAGAACATCCTATCGATTTTTTCACGCCCATTTCCGCGCGTCATCCTAACAGCTTCATGCCGTTTACAACCGGAGCCTTTTTTGTTTTCCTGAATAGCTACCACAGGACAATACAGGATTTCACAAACATGCATGAATGAGTCAAAGCAAATACTTTCCGTAAGTTTTTGTTGAGGGAATGACGTTATAAAATGATATAAAGCTCAAAAATGTTGATTTTACATGATATTGCCCCTTTAAGTTTGCAAGGTTATGTTTTTAGACATTCTTGTAGAAACAGCATAGTGTCTTGTATCACAAATACAAATAGAAACCTGTGGCCAGTTTAGTTTCAAATTGTTTTCTATTAACAACTAATTCAATAACCGCTAATAAATATTTTATGATTTCAGGAGCACTCAGGGAAAACAAACTTAAGTTTTACAGATAGAATTATTAATCCTTCCTATGTAGCAGCAGGTGTAACAACTCGAGAATAAAGTCTGCATGCACAAACTGTTGTTGTGAAATGATTATGCTCTTGTCAAAATAACATGTTTTCAGCCAGCTGTGGTGAGAACATGATCCCAAAACAGGATGAACAAACAATAAAAAGCTTCTGAGCTGTTTAAACTTTGCTGAAGCTTTAATCTTTTCTTAAGACGCTTGAATTCACTCTCGAAAGGTGATCGGTGGAGGGATGTAGGAATAAATATTGGCAGGGAATTTGCTGGTAGCATTAAAATGCAAGGTCTGGACATCGGATACCACACAACAATTCCGTCTCTGCAGGGGAAGTCATTGTGTTGGTGCCATTAATATTCTTTCCTACTCAGCTCTTCTAAGAGTTTCTAATGACTTTTTTTTATCTGTTGACTGTTGTAACTCTATGTTGGTGCTATCACAGATCACACCATAACAGATCACATCATTGTTCTGTCATATTTTGACTCATGTTGGTATTAAAGTTGCAACACTTCTACTCATATTATCAGATGGGAGTTCTCTTTTTTACTAAAGTATTATGGGTCACTATGATTGAATTTTGGGCCCATTTAGTTAAATTTTGTACACTTTTCTCCAAATAATGCACTTTATTTTTTACCATTTTTGCTTCAGATCTTGCTTTTTTCTTATCAAATATCAGTGGTGGGTACAGTTCCCCTAAAGCACTACAGCACTAATAGAAGAAATAATTTCCTGATTAGTGCTTTAGGGCTTTTCCTAAGTTTAAAATTTAGCAGTGGATTAGCACTTGCTACATTTATAGGCTAACTAACTGAGGTATATAAATGTTACTGATCGACATAAGTTAACAGGTGAGGGTGAAAGCTGTCACACATTTTGTTCATATGTGTCACTTATCCACCAGGTGACAATATATTGACAATATATGAACTCAAATATGGCTGTGGAATGTCAATGATAAGATTTAAGAGAGAAACATGGCAATAAGTGCCTCATGTCTGTTGAAGAATGTTCATGGGTTGATTGGGTTATTTTAGTGCTTTAGAATTCGCTTTTGATAAAACTTTCAGTGCATTAGTGCTTTAGAATTAGGGGACCTAAATATTTGAGTTAGTGTTTTAGGGCTAGTGGAACTAATTTTAAATTAGTGCTACCCACCACTGTGAAATATAATTACATTTTTCACTATTTGTTTTTAAAAGTTTGTTGTCTTGTTACGCTTATATCTCTCTCATTTTTTGCCAGCTTTAAATGGCACCACCGGAACAGTTGTCCTGTTTGCAAAC
This sequence comes from Anablepsoides cearensis, assembly GCA_032275365.1. Taxonomy (NCBI): domain Eukaryota; kingdom Metazoa; phylum Chordata; class Actinopteri; order Cyprinodontiformes; family Rivulidae; genus Anablepsoides; species Anablepsoides cearensis. The sequence goes on along the minus strand of JAUBOC010000089.1, from coordinate 17,778,924 downwards.
ACAATCATTCGTGCAGCTGTAATCAGCTGATGAGTCTCAGTAAACATGCTGCAGAAGTCAAACATGCTTCAGAGTGAAGCAGAACTAAATCCCTATCTCTGAATCTCATAACGTCTCATTTAGAAACGCTGTGTTCCAAAGTGCACGGAAGAAACTCTGATGTGACACGTTACATTTAGAGTGAACGGAGCTGAAACTCTTCCATGTTTGCTTCTTGTTCAGCAGAGGAAAGGACTTTAATGGAGACGCTAAAGTAATAGTAGGAAGCACTAAAACATCCATCCATCCATTTTCTTCGCCCTCGTTTTCTTTTCCAGCTCACGGGGAGCACTAAAACATTAATCTATAATTGTTTCACAGCTGTTACATCCTGTATTTTTCATCTGAAAAAACAACTCGCGTCATAGAAATGTGTAACATTAGAAGAGTTTAGTTAATGCAGTGCACTTTCTGGTAATATTGCTTTTAAGCTGCTTTGTTACCAGCAGCTTTTATGATGATGATGATGATGATGCACATCAGCAGCCCTAACCCTAAACTAAGCTGTAGAGCTCAGTAGAAAAACAGCTGTAAGTAAAGCCTAGTCCTGCTCAGAGATACAAATGATCTCCAATCCCCTTAAAGTTCTGAGTGTTTATCTATAAGCACCTTCTGAAACCTACACCTCTTACTTTGCTCTAATCATTTGAATCACCTTGTGTCTTGTAAGTTCTGATACATTAAATTAAACAGTAAAACCTGCCTGCTGTTTGTGCACTCTGTTAACAGAACTGGACAAATATCATATTGTGTTTTTTTGCTCCCATGTTTTAACATAGCTTTTTTTTTTTTTTTCCCCCAACACATTTTTTATTTTTTTCCCCAAAAATCCAGCAGGTGTTTTCAGGCCTGAAGAATTCAGCTTAAAGCTACCACCCATTGTGGTAACGGCATCATTAGCATACCCTCACCAGCATGCTGTTTCACAAGTGCACACTTTAGGGCACTTAACGTATTCTGCTGATATTTTCCACACTGTGGGACGACGACGGTGTTCACATCTTTCTTGCTTCAGAGTTTATGTGATAAACAGTTGTCAGTAAAAATTATTAAACTTATTCGCTGTATCCTTATAATGGGCTCGACACACGGGGAGCAACAAATGACAGAGATTAACGGCTGTCATCGCAACCAGGGTGAAACCCAACACACGGGACGTGATAGCGACGGCAACGGGTCGAAATTTGGTTCTTCTATTGCTTCTTGTAAAGTTTATTGGTGGTTGGCAAAAAAAAAAAAAAGAAAAGAAAAATGTGCATTATGGATGTGTAAACTTAACAAATCTTGCAATGCTACTAAAAAACAAATGCACGCCAAGATACAATTTTATGAGAAAAAAAATGACAGGATAACTTCCCATTTTGCTGCCTTTTTATGTGTATCTTAGTAATCACTGAAGTGTCAGATAAAATTGGAAAGTTTCACAGAGCTAAAATAATGTTGAAGGTGGCAACTAACAGTGGTGGAAAAAGTACTTGAGTAAAAGTATTGATACTTGTGGTCAAATCTACTCAACTACAGGTAAAGATTACTTAGTCAAAAATCTACTCAAGTTAATGTACTGAATTACTTACTTTTGAAAATACTTAAGTATTAAAAATTGCATGCATTTAAGAATACTAAAATATTCAAAAGTACAAATTAAAATGTCTAATACCAGTACATTACTATATTGTTTTCAGAGTGATTTTACAGAACCTTGTAACTCTCAGAAACCACCTGATGTATCGACACGTAGAACCACTCTGCTACAAATTCACCACCTGTAAAGACTTCAGCATAAAAATACAATAAAGTGAGCGGTGAGTTCTTAAATGCAGAAATGCAGTTTATCTGCATTGAACAAAGAAGACATTTAAATGGACAGGAACTATTTTTCAGTCCTAAAATCTCAAACATCGAGCTGAGATATGGCCATGCTGGTTTCTCTACTCTCTTCAACCGTCTCCATTGCTGGGTTCTGTTTGAAATGAAGGCGGAGCTCAGCTCGCAACAGTTAACAAAGATGATGTCATTCCAAATCTATCTAAGCTCGCATGTGCACGTCTACATGTACGAGCACGAAATTTCATATGAACAAGTTTTGTCGGCCACTTGGCTGGAGGAGGGCGAGCGATTGTCACCTTGTCTCACAAGTTCCATAGGAAACGAATGGAGAGAGCGACGTCGCCTCTCGTGTGTCAAGCTAATAATAGTTAAACATGATACATTTCTATTAAAATACATCCAGATAAACAACAAATTAAATTTATGACTTAGTTTTTTAGAGTAACTGATATCACTATGCAAAATACATAATGATAGGCATCAGGTAAAGCAGTTGTTTCCAAACTTTTCATCTTTGGTCCCACAAAATAACTGTCGCAGAGACCTGTGCCCCCAACTATTTTTGGATGATAAACATTGGTATCAGGTCAAATAAACATTATGCTACTTTCATGCATTTTAAGTACACTAACCTCACTATTATATAACAACTAATGCAAAAAATATTATTTAAAGTCTATTTTAAAATGCAATTAATTGTGAAAATCTTTTCAGAATGCTGATTCAGGACCCCACTTTGGGTTCTGACCCCAACTTTGAGCACCTATGTTCATATTTATACAATCTTTCCTATTTAAAAAAAAGTTCAGTTTGTATTTTCTGAGCAAATGTTAAAAAAACCCACTCTTTTAAGTGAATCAGATGAAAGTTTTCTTTTTACTGGGTGTAATCTGAAAAGGGAGAATTGGACTGAAGCAATTTCTAGGGGGCCTCTCGGTTATTTCTAATGGCGATCATGCTAATGGGAATGAAAACAAACATTTTTGTGGCCTCGGATCACTTTTTCTGTCAGGAAAGAAAATAATCTTTTACAAGCAATTAAATGCGATATGGGGCAATGAGTCAGAAAAATCACAAACACAAAATCTTTCCCGGCTATATGCGGCAGCAATTTAATAACATCTAATGCGACCCTGTAGGTCAGTTTTTTTTTTTGTAGATCTTCAGAGGACTGTAAACATCAAACGCTCTGATATCGTCTGCGAACTGAATTAATCTTTTAGGCTAATGCGGCATCCATTTAGTAAGACGTACATGATCCTGCAGTCAGTCAACAGAGGCCAAGAGGACACACACAAATATATATACACACACACACACGGTGGAGGTGAGATTGCCTGCTGATCTGTTGATTTAGGAAAATAATGCCACAGCTGCTCTCTGTCATCAACATCCAAGCAGCTAGAAAAGAACCTCTGTCACCACTATCCTGCCTCCTTTTCTGGCTCTGTCAGTATAATGCTTATGCAAAAATATTTTTAGTCCCTTTCTCATATTTCTGGTACTAAAGCTGATAAGGTGATGTTGGTTCTGTGGTAAATTTGTCTAAACATTTCGATTTGTTTTGCTGTAATGTTTGTAAAACATTAGCTATTACAAATCTTACACCGACTAAAAAAAAAAAACTTCTATAAAGGACCCTGCAGCCCAATGATGAATACTTTTTTTTTTGGCTGCATCTCTTGTTGTCCTAATACTTTGTGTGAAGCTAAGGCCTGAGACTTCGCAAGCAAAAATAAAAGGTTGTATCATAAATATCCGAGGGGGCCTCTGTAACGCTGACGACGCCGTTCGTCTCTCAGTTTTTTTGGTTAAAATGCAATCCATCACAGCTCAGTTTGCAATCTCTCTTGCCTTCTCTAACACGCTTCTCAAGTCATTGAATTTTGCGACCTGCTTTGTGGCAGCGTTGATAGAAAAGCGATGACATAAATCCCTCTGCCTCTGTTCTCGTGCTCACCCCCATTATCAACCCCCTCATCCTCAGCCGGCACAACAACCGGGAAAAAAAAAAAAAAAAAAAAAAAGCAAGCTTTTCTGTCAGGAAAAGACAGCTGCTGTTCGCGAGTGCAGACTTCCACTCGACTCACTCAAGTAGGATTGCTTTTCACATTGGGTTATGGATGAAAGTGATGTGCTGAGGCGCAGTCAGAAACACGTTGCTGTTCGAGCACAGAAACCAGAGAGCAGCACGTTCCTGACAGGTTATTTTAAGGTCACAGTAAAGAAATGTCTTAAAAGAAAATGTTGGCATCACACAGCTATAAAATGATCTGACAAAGCAAAATAAAAGTGATCTTTTTCAACGTTTACTGGCACAATAAAAGGGCTAAAACTTAGCATTAACACAGTCATATTATTACCATCCAGGGTGGTGACCTAATCAGTGGCATATTATTCATCCGCATCTGGTTTGTTTGCATGTGAGAAGCTTTGAATATCTGATTAGATTTTTTATACAGAAATAGAAGCAGTGCAGGTAAAATACTCTGATTCAATACTTCTTTGCAAGATAAACACAAAGCAGTTTTATGAAACGTGTGGAGAGCTGTGGTTGTTTCAGTCTTTTCTTCCAGCTGACTTAGAAGAGGTAAAAAAAAAAAACATCCAGGACAAAAGTGTTAATTAGTGTTAAATTATTACTTTCAGCGACGCAGAGATTTTCCAACTTAGTCATCAACAGGTTCCCATGACAAATTAAATATTTGTCAAAAATGTGATCTTTAGGACAGTGCTGTTGTCATAACCCAGTACTAACTAGGGCTGTTCGATAATATCGGCCTACAGATATTATCGGTCCAGTATTAGCAAAACGTCTAGATGCTTGTGGTCCAGAGATGTTCACTAGTACCTGATTAATGACATCATCATACTGGATTATGTCAGAGAGAGTATGATCCAAACTATTGTTTGAGACAAAATGTTAAAAATAAATATGGCACTTTTTCCATAACTACACTGAAATGGTTTTTATTTTGTACAGACAATGTTTACCTATGAATGCATCCAGTGGGGTGTCACAGTAGAAGCAGGCATGATGTCACTGACAGGAGATATACTTGTCACCTTAATTGTTTGTTTGTAATATTGGAATCGGAAATTAAATGTTGAACAAGATCGGCACACCGAATATCGACAAAAAGTCAATATTGAGCATCTCTAGTACTAACTTGTACTCAGAGGGGTCAAAAGTATTCATAGTCCTTTCTTGAGAAGTATACATACTAGGGTTTAAAAACTCTTTTGGAAGTTAAAGTATCAACTCAAGCTTTTTACTCATGTAAAAGTAAAAGTACTGGTTTTAAAACTACTAAAGTGTAAAAATCAGTTAAAAAGCAGAACTGAACTTCTACAAAGTAAAAGTCCAACTGTTAATACAGCATAATTACAGTTTTACAGGTTTACATGCTGTAAATACCAGGCTGTATTAGTTTGTATGGGGGAGTTATACCAGCTCAATACATCATAAAACTAACAACTACTAAAAGTAACATTTTTTTCTAAAAACAAAGTACATAAAAACAATGTTAAAGAGCAACAAAAAAAGTGAAAGTTTAAAGTGTATTGTCATGGTGGTCGTGGTGTCCTTGGACAAAACACTTCACCTGCTTTGCCTACTGATGGTGGTCAGAGGGTCCGGTGGCACCAGTGCATGGCAGCCCCGCCTCTGTTAGTGTGCCCCAGAGCAGCTGTGGCTACAATGTAGCTTACCACCATCAATGTGTGAATGGGGGGATGATTGAAATGTAAAAAGCTCTTAGGGTCCAAAGGCACTTGATAAAGAGCTATAAAAGAAAAGTACTTTATTGTTCATCATTGCATGTTTTCATATAGTGACGAAATTTGTGCTCTGCATTTAACCCATCACACATGAGAAACACCCAAGTGGAGCAGCGGGCAGCTATGTAACTGCCCGGGGAGCACTATATAAGCTATATAAGTTCAACATTTACCAAAGTGAGATACCAACTCTCCTCACCTCTCTGCAGTTGTCCGGACTGGTTCATCATCCTCTCATGCAACAATTTATTGACAGAAGTGGGAATTAACACAGATGGATGAAGGAAAAGTCCCCCGCACCCTCCGCTGTCCCATGTATTGTTTTCTTTCCAGTCTGCTTGGGACAGTCTGTTCCTAGTCTCTTGCTGTAGGTTGGCATCTCTTTTTTTTTTTGGTCCTCTCAGAGCTTCTCACATTGCACTCCAGGGTCTGTCTGCTGTGTTTTTTGCTTCCCCATGTAAACAAACCAGTGGATAAACACAATACAATTAAAATGCCAGTGATTAGGCCACCTGGGAAGTTGCAAGGAATATTAGAGTTAGCGAAATGTACACACCAAACCACTCATTTTAGTGTTTACTCTGTCACACATTAGCTCCAAAAAAAACAAGCACATTTACTTTTAATGAGGAGAAGTGCCCAGTGGGGTTGCATTGGTGCAGTTTTTGCGGTTGCAGTTTTTCACTCAGAATTCCAAACATTATTTTCTCTGTATATTTGAAACTAAAAGATAAAAAATGGATTCAAGTTAATACCCCTTAAGAAAAAAAAAATGCCATCTCAAAATCCTTCATGACCATTTTTTTCCTCTTACAGTGATTTTAAAATGAAAACACATGCCTGTTCATTAAAGCTACTTGCTTGAGAAATCGGGGTTGTATAGTTTTCACATTCATGCAGTTATTTTTCCTACACTGTACGTTATCTACATTTAGTATTTATTCTCTGTTCTGTGTGTAACAGGGCAGGTTTTTGTGTGAGTCATACTTGGACTGTTATGCTTGAAAATGAGTATCTTTTTTTCATGCAGAAACTTTATTATTTTTATTATTTTTTACTTCTGAGCTTGTTTCTTACTGACTCAGAGAATTTTGGGCAATTTGAGTATCGCTCTTTGAAAATGTTTGAGACAGATGGGAAATCTGTCTGTGTAATGGCACTGGCTAACGGCTCGGTATGAAAGTGTGATTTTAAACACTCCCACATCCACAGACACTTACAGACACACACGTATACATCACGTTAGCTCCTATAAACTTGTGACATTTCTCTGCCGTACTCGTCCTCCTCCTCCTCCTCCTCCTCCCCATCCTCCCGTCTCTGTTCACCTCCTCTGCTCCCGTTCAGCCTCGTCCTGATGAGGGAGCCTGGCTGTCTTATCGGTCTGCTCCAGCTGCAGTATGGATTGGGGATCTCTGGGTCTCCTCTTCCCTCTGTTCTCCCAGCACTAACAGACATGAGGGACAATGATTTGGCATGCTTCACACACACACACACACACACACACACACACACACACACACACACACACACACTCACGCTGATAAACAATTACAGCACACATGCACACACTCATTAAGCTCATGCAGTTCTATTTGGCTGAGTTTTTTTTCCTTTTCTACAGCGGAGACAAAAAAATTAATCACGAAGAGAAGATTCTTTCCAACTTTCTGTGGAATATTTCCCTTTAGATGCTGTGGACTCTGTAAAGCCACCTGGCTGTGTTGGTTAATAAGTACAGCCAGTTTCTTCCTCACTGTTAATGAGCTTCCTATAAAGTTTGTGCAAATCTTCCTGCCTCCACGTTACTGTGTCTGTGTAAGATACAGTAACTGCAGGTGGGTTGTGTCTTTTTACATAAGAGCCAGTTAGCCTTACTTGCCAAGCTAAAGCGAACACAGAAGTGTTAAATTATATCTGAGGTGCCAGATATATCCTGCAACCAAGGAGCACATGTGTGGTTGTGCTTGTTCAGGATAAATCAAGCTAAACCTTGAGATAACTCTGGCAGAAGAATGAACTTGAGTTTGGGAAGTTTTGTTTGTTTGGATCACAGACTGTAGCAGACCGAATTCTTTACAAAATACTTCCATTATTACTGCTCACTGGCATGAAAGGTGCAGGAGTTCAGTTGGCCTGTTGGCGAACTGTTGGATGGAATTTATTGAAACGTTCAGAATGCAATCATTAGATGAAAATCCACTACTATCCATCTACTAACTCAGTTTTGTAGATATTAATGTAAAATGTGGTGTAGTTGTAGCTGAGAGGCACCCTCATAGATCACTAACAAAACAAAGGCTACAAAATGAGAGGACATTTACATGGTAAATGGTAAACGATGTGAACTTGTATAACACTTTATTAAGTCCAAGGACTTCGAAGCACTTTCCACTCATTCATACTTTTCAAGTAGACTGTTCGTAAATTACGTGATTTTTTTGCCGATTTTGTATGTTTTCAGACATATAGGTCAATTTTACAGATTTTTTAAAAACTTTGCTTCAAATTTTTTAAGTCTCAAATTCATCTATAAAGCAATAAGTTTGCCACCTCATCATCCTCCCCTCCCTGCTCCTCTGCAGTTGCAGATGCTGTTATCTCCCCCAATTTCCTTTCTCTATTGCTGTTAGTCTGCCGTTGTATTATGTGAGAGTACTTTGAATTTTTTATTTATGGTACGAATTTCTGAGGGGTAAGATACAGGTAAATGACTGTAGGGGTTGACTTGTATGCCCATTCATTCACACTATGGGCAAAATGCTTTGATAGGATTGAGATGTATTTGTATTAAATAATCCGAATGTATCATTTATTTAAGCACAAAATTAGTTAATTTGATCATGACGAGTGTTCGCTTTCACCAGGATTTTATTCAGAATAAAAATATTGACATGCACAGAGTTGTAAACTTTCCCTAAAAAAACATAAAAGTTCAATTTCTGTGATGACCATAAACATTCTGTGTTCTTCCTCCAGCTTATCTAAATATCTCTGCGTTCCTATGCTTTCGACCATCAAGATGTTCAATACGTAACTTTGAGCTCTTTCAAAGTTTTTTATAGAAATTTTGTATCGCTAACAAAACGATTTCGCTTCCCCGACATGTTAGCATTTAGCCAGGCGGAAATGCATCTGGTTGACACAGGGCGCACATTCAGGTCAGTTTTCAACACCCAGAACATGATCAGAATAAATATTTACACGCACACCATTCTGATTATGAGTCGGCATAAGCCACTCCTCTCATTATGATTACAAATTCATACGGACAGATTTTATAGGCAAGTGATCGCTTATTTTATACAAACTGCCTAACCTGTGCTGATTGGTGATATATTTAAAGTTAAGATCTAAACATTTAATCTAGTAGCACATTTTGAAAATGTATTATAAGGACCAATTGTCCACCTACATATTCCAAATAACATTTGTCCTCTACAAGTACATTTTATGGTCCTGCTGCCCCCTACTGACTAAAAACCGTTTAATGCACCTTTAACTCTCTTCCTTGTGTTCAGTAGGTTAGGGCTTATCGTCTTGAAAGGAGAAACTTTTTTACTAACTTAAGTTAATAATTGGACTGTCTTTCAAGATTCTTTTCAGATGCGCTTGCCCAAGCTTGTCTAATTACGCCCACGTAAAGCTCTGACAGTTTCCCATCACTTTCGCTGCACGCTCTGATCTTTTCTAATAAAACGTACTTCCTAATAAGTAGTGGAGACGGTGTGGCTGACAGAAATGCTTTTGTTTATGCTGCTCATCACACCACTTTAGCTTTAATAACAAAAGGCACCGGTTGTTATCCAGTGGGACTTTAGCTTGACGGGGAAAAACAAGATTCATTCTTTCTGTACTTATAGTTGGTGTCAAAGCTTGTGATTTTTCTTGAAAATGGTTTGAATTTATTTTTTCAGTTTTTTTTTTTATAATTTCTCCAGTATTTAACAACATATCCAAACAGTAAGCAGAAACACAACAACTAGCAGAACCTGAACAATATTTAATGCTTTGACAGGATGACACGTCACACAATCTAATTTCAACTCTTGGACTACTTCCTGGCCCCATTACAAACTCTGAGATTAGGACGGTGTTTGTTCCCTAAACAAACACACGTGCTGTGTGTATTTATGTGCACGCCGAGCTCAGAGTGTTGTCAGGTTTGTAATATCTCTGAGGTGTTTGTTAAGATGAAGGTCACTCTATCAATTAACCTTGTTTGATGAGTGTGGGAGACGGTTAAACAGCAGGACAGCAGCTTGTCAGAAACAGCAACACACTGTGTGCCTGAACAAACACGTGCACATAGAAACTTTACAGGAATTCATCTGGGGTTTGATTTTTGGCAGCCTGGTAGCTTTTTAGGCTAACGGTTAATGGTTCATTTCATAGTTCAACAGAAAGTCTACAGAACTAAACAGCTGTGCCTAATTCTGGACTCTAAACAATGATGTATCTACAGCTCAGAGACAGAAAGCTTTGACAAACTTTTGCTGGGCTGTAACAAGAAACCAGCTCCTATCAGGATTATTTAAGGGCTTAACTGTTAGGGCTTGGCTGAGGGAACTACGGGATTATAAAGTAAAAACATATAGGGACAGTTTTGTTTAAATTGTACAAATTATAAAAATCTATCATCTAAGAATGTAGTAGTTAGTGACAAAACCTGTTGGTTCTTGTACCTTTTGATAACACCAACAATAACCAACAGCAAAACTCTGAATTTGAAGCTTTATTGTGTTTTTTAGATGGATATTCTTTATTTTGAATAAATGAAATAAAATTGAAAAATAAAAAGAACAAAAATACACATACATTCATACACACCTATAAACACATACAGAATACAAAAAATGTTCTGCAACGTAAGAATCATCAGTCATTTTAGCTACTTGTTCGAAATTCCCACCACTTTATTATTCTTCAATATAAAAATATATGTTATCATATGAATAAAATATATAATAAATACTGTACATATCCATAGAAAACATAATTTTGTAAAATATTCATCTAAATATTAAATATAGTCTTAAATAACATCACAATTATTTTAGAATAAAGTTAATAATTTCCAATATTTGCCTAATCTTATTCTATTCTACCTCTCATCAAAATATAGACTTGCAGCTGGATTTTTGATTTTGATATTTTGAGCTCGTGGCAACAATGTGATTAAGATAAAGTGGCGCAGAAGCTTATTTGAATGCAAAAGCAGTGAACATGTATTAATTAAAGGTTAATGTCTAGTTTCAGGGAATCAAAAAAAAAACACATTTGTTCCCAAAACACATTTAATTTATTGTCATGTTGCTTCGTGCCATTTTAAAACAAGCATTATTTATATGTCTTAATGTCATGTATAGTATTATTTAGATTTTTACATAACTTCTGCATCATTTGTCCTGGTACAAGTATTTGCAGATAACAAAACTAAAATTTTTCATTCTGTTGGTCTGTATCTTGTATTTTTTTTTTTATTTGTTCATTTTTAGTTGTTGTACAGCTTTATATCTGCAAGTGCACAGTGCACACATTTGTAAGTAATCCCTGAGATATCCTTTAAGATAGTGTCTTATGATAACCAAGACAGCCATTTGTTTGGAGCGTGATACTAATAAATTTGATTGACATCCACTCAGTCTGTAATAATTAATTGAGAACCCATGGGTCACTTTAAGAACTCCATTACCCGTGTCCATAGACATATCAGTGTAAGCTCTGCTCTCTTTCCTTTAACCTTTTCCTGAGTGACCCGGAGCTGTGCTTTGCTGTACACTTAGTTTAGTGGAAGCTGCTCTACGGGGAGTTAATCTCCGAAGTAACAAGACTCTGCCCCGCACACAGCATCAGTAGGTGGCAGAATGGACCTTTTGTGCTGAAATGTCACACATCTGCTCCTTCCTTGCTGCTTTTTAAATAATATTTTTGTGACACTCCAGTAGAAAGCCGCACACCTACATACGACTTACAAAGAGCTTTTGTGAAGCTCTCTGCTGAACACTTGTACCACGGTGTTACTTTCATTAGACGTAACATTTATCCCCCACACTCTAATGAAAGTAATACTTCCACTGGAGATATCTATACTTGGAGGTGGCTATGTGTTCTTTACAGAAAGAGTCATTGAATAAAAGATCATACCTTCTTTCTCTTTATTTTCTTTTTTTTAACATTCTTATTCCACACAAGTCTCACTAATGGGCTGTATGTATGCAGTCGAATAGTACAGTAAAGACACAATCCAATTAAAATACCTAAAAATTAGCTTTGTAATGATCTTTTGTTCCATTTCTGAATTTATTTGAAAAATTAAATCAAAAGATTTCTAAAAGTTTGCAGAATTGTGATAGCTTGGGTCAAGGTTATAATAGTTTTGGATTTTTCATTATAGTTTAGTTTTATTTTGTTGTGACTTTTTTTTTTTAATTCAGTTAGTTTTAATTAGTTTTTACAGTGGATTTGCAAGTTTTTATTAGTTATTATGGCATTTTTAATGTTTAGTTTTTATTAGTTCTAGTTTTAGTTTTTTTTATAGTTTATTTGCCAATGCATCCTCAAGCTTGTGACGTGAGGTAACTAACCAACATCTATTTGGTTGCTAGTTAAAGCAGTCTATAGCAATACTTCCCTAAAATAATTGTGTAACTCAATTTTGCCAACTAAGGACTTGGGTGAATATACCTGCTGCTTGTATTTAACTGACGCTACTGAGAGAAGCTAGTGTGTCAAGATAGTCATAGTTACCATCTTGTGCAAGCTTGATTCATGCAGTTTTTCTCTTGAAGTATTCCACCTATTTTGTCACCTGATTCCACTACAAGACACTTGATTTTGTGTTTCTCACAGTCAAATTTTAAGAAATCCCAAAATGGACGTTGCTGCTTTCTCCCAACATTTGCTGTCGTCATTTGGCAGATGAGCAGCAGCAGACTGTAAACAAGTGTTGTTACAGACCATGAGGTGCTGTAAGCTGCCCACAGCTAATGTGAAACTACTCGATTTGAAAAAATAAATAAATAAAAAGATCCACATGGCTCAAATATTGACAAACACTAAAACTAAGGATATTCTATCAATCATTTCAGTTTTTTTTGTAAAAAAGATTGCACAGTTTTAGTTATTGTTGTTTTCATTGTATTACAGTTTTTATTTATTTTAATTAACTAAAATGTTTTTTTAATTTCAGTTTTTGTTATTTAGTTAGTTTTAGTTAACTATAATAACCCTGGTCTGGGTGTACCCCAATACTCAAATAGTGACTGCTGGATATGGGCACTAGTGACCTCCATGACCCTGAAAGAAAGCAGAAAGTTGATGATGGATGGATGGATGGATGGATGGATGGATGGATGGATGGATGATACAGGTGAATACAAAAGCGCACAAATTATGAAGATATTCATCAGGAAGAACCTTGATTGATTTGCATCATTCATCACAGAGGCATCATTAGATATGTTAGTAAAAACACAACCAATATGAATTATTGTCTCATTTTAAATAACAAAACAAGAACAAGAAATCTACAAGTTTGAGCCAAAACGTCTTCAGTGGCTGTACACACTTTAATTCCCAATCACAAATCTACACAAAAACCCAAATACTAAAATAGCCCAATCCAAAATTTGGAAGATGTTGGAGTAAAAAAAGGGCAATCTTTCATTAACGAAGCTAAAAAAGATCAAAACAAAAGCATTTAAGCAATTTAAACAGCTGTGACACTTTCAGACCATTGAATTCTTCAAAGCAACAAAAACTATTTGGTCAAATTGATGATCTTTTCCTCTGACTTTCTTCATTGGTTTGCTTTGCTTATTCATCCAGCTTATGTTTCCCCACAGCCTGAATTACCTGTGTTTTTCTCTTGTTTCTCCTAACTTTATTACTGCCTAGATTTATGTTGGATTTAGTGTTTCCAGACTCTCATCCCTGCTGTTTTCTAGCTGCGCTTTTACTTTCTTTGCGACTTTAATTAAAGTCTTCTGTTTGTTTATAGTCTCCAGCCTGTCCTGCATGTGGGTCTTTTTTTAACCACTCCTCAACAACACTGAAACATCCACAAATGGTCAGATTTAATCGGTCAGTATCACTCTTTTTTCCCCCTGTTGCCTAAAACTGGGGAAAAAAAGTGTCTATTTTTGTCTTCAGCGGATGGATGTTGCACTGTATTCAGATCACACACACGTCAGCTAGATTTCTGCCTCCGCTCCAGAGGGCTTTAACTCAACATCAGCAAGTTTCTGGGTGAGACAGCAGTGCTTAAGGGAAGTTGAGCAGATAGATACTATCAATATATGTATTAATACAAATTTGCAACCTATTTGACATATTTAGTGAGGTGGAACTTTGAGGCTCTCCTTGAAAACGAGTCCATCACCATGAAAGAGGTCACCAAGGTAGTCAAAAAGCTCCTCAATGGCAGGGTTGATGAGATCCGCTCCGAGACGCTGATGGCTTTGGATGTTGTGGGGCTGTCATGGTTGACACTTCTCTTCAACTTGGCGCAGAGGACTGGGTCGACTCTAGTGGAAAGGCAGACTGGGGTGGTGGTTTCCATTTTTAAAAAGGGTGAGCAGAGAGTGTGTTTTAACTATTGTGGAATCACTCTTCTCGCCCTCCCTGGGAATGTTACTCCAGGGTGTTGGAAGGGAGCTTCGGTTGATTGTCGAACCTCAGATTCAAGAGGAGCAGTGTGACTCCCATCCTGGTTCTGGAACAGTAGACCTGATCTTTAGTCTTGCTGAGTTGCTCAGGGGGTCGTGGGAGTTAATCCCTGTATAACCAAACCAACTGCATCTGTAGTCTTGGCACAAAGTCAAGCTTGTTGTCAATGTGGGTTGGACTACAGGGCTGTCCCTGGTCTCCAATCCTTTTTGTAGTGTTTATGGACAGGATCTCAAGGCACAGTGGTGGAGAGGAGGTTGTCTGGTTTGGGAACCACAGGCTCTTGTCTCTTTAAGCAGATGATGTGGTTCTGTCTTATAGATAGGGTGAGGAGCTCCTTCATCCGGGGGGAGCTCGGAGTAGATCTGCTGTTCTTCTGCACTGAAAGGAGTCAATTGAGTTGGTTCGGGGATCTGATTAAGATGCCTCCCTTTTAGAGGTGTTGCAGGCACATCCCAATCTCAAGTAAGACCCAGAACTCACTATGTATCATCTCTCAGGACGAGCTGGGATTCTCTATGGATAAGAAGTAGAAGATGGAGTTATTTAGCATAGTGTAATCATTTCAGTTAAAGCATGAAAACATTAAATTTTCAAAGAAATTTGTAGTTTGTAGATAACCTTTTCACTCCAACAATAGAGAGATAATGACTCTTTTTTTTGCTTTTGTAAAAACATGACAAGAATTACGTACCAGTGGACACAGAGCTGGTCTCCTCATGCAGGGAGACACAACTCAAAGTAAGGTTTTTCTTTATTTTTTCACTGATCCATTGACAGCTCTGCAGCACATAGTTATTATGCTTACTCCAAAGCAATCTGTGAACCCATCAGCTATAACCTAATTACTACAACCCTGGGAGCGGTAGCCAATATGTCCAGGCATCTGGCAGCCCACAGATATTCAAATAACAAACAATGGCTGTCCGGCACAAGACATTTGTTTGCACTGGTTGGTTTATACTGCGCATATATATATATATATATATGT
>JAUBOC010000089.1:17705780-17741365 GCA_032275365.1 Anablepsoides cearensis | reverse complement strand
TTATTATTATTATTATTATTATTATTATTATTATTATTATTATTATTATTATTATTATTATTATTATTATATTATTAATAATATAATTCATTTAATTTGTCACACTTTTTATTAGCAAAAATCTCAAAGTGCTACAAAGAACACGGTAAAATAATACTAGTAAAATCAAAACACAAAAGAACAACAAAATTAAACTAATAACAACTACCAAAGCTGAGAAAAGGCTCCGTTAAAAATATCTGAAATCAGTGATCTCTTCAAAAAAAAATTCAGAATAGACTTAAATTTGATGAGTTGAAAGTGACTCAAAGCATTCTCAGTTTGACATTGTCCAATATTGTTTAATTAAGTATGACAGTATTTTCTAGGTTTGACCAAAATGGCTACAAAACATAATTTCCCAACATAACCTGTTCTTAGTCTAAAACTAGATGTAATTTCCTTCAAGGACTAGACCTTTAATTTCCACTTACTATAAACTTAGCACAAAATGTAAAGAAATTAGTGTTTGGCAATAAATCGTTGGAAAGCCTGTTAATTTTCTTTTCTTAATGGTGCCACATTTGTAAGGAACATGCATTTGTGCATCTGCCAATCAGGTGCTTGATATTTGCAAAGAAACATTGTTACAACGGACCTAATCTACCAAATGCAAATTATTCTGCATTTCTGTAAACTCATCTAACGTTATACTTATTTAACCTCTGTCTCATTCCTGACATCACTTCCCTTTCTCTTTGACAGAAATTGACACAGCGCATCAATTTTTAACTTAATAACTAAAACACAGGCTGCCTGTGGTTCAAATTTGGACTAGAGCTTGCAGGGGGGGTTAGTGTGGTTCCATCTGGCCTGATGTATTTGCATTTACACAAAGTTATAAGTCATACCGCAGTGCGTGGTAACGGTCCTCTCAGTGTGAAAAGACTTGTTCATTACCATGTGGATAACTCATTCCAGACTAACGCTGCCTGTTTGTATGTTTCATCTTGGTGGGGAAGGGAGAAGACGGCGAGCCTAGCTGTGCCGCATGTTGTCTCATATCAGTGCATAATAGTCAATCTGAAAACCCAGCAGGACGCAGCGCTGCAGCTCCACGTTTGCTAACTTACAGGGCAAACGGAGAGACGTTTTCCTATCCATTTAAAAGATTTGGTTCCACTTCATTTGAAATTGATTTGCAGGAAAAGTTGTTTTGTCATTTTGAAATTGTGAAACAATGAAAAACTGGCAGTCATAACCATTTTTCAGTTTGCTAAAATTGCTTACCTGTGGTTGTCATCTTGAATGGAAGTGACTCCGAAGGATAGTTGATTGTAGATGTTTTTACCTTGTAAGAATGTCATGCAAATCTGTTCACTGCTTCCTGAGGTATGTGTTATAATGGTAAAAAAAAAAACACATATGCAGACAAGGAGAAAAACATTATCGCTCCGCCTTTGCCTTTGGAGGCGGCTGATAAAAATACCACATTTTATCACTTTTTAAAAAAACACACTTGTTTTTTTCACCACCAGATGTGAAGATTCTCACTTGAATCCTCTTGCCGGCACTCAGCTGTTCATGTCTGTCGTTTGACACCCTCCCGATTTGCAGAACCAAGATAAGAAATGTGGCCTAAAAATAAAACCCTTGTGAAAGGTCAAAGCAGGTGCAGGGAAAAAAGTTCCCCTTTGGAAGATTTGGATGTAAAAATAGCAGCTCTGTTTTGCACGTGCTGCCATTTTTTGTGCTCAAACAGTGGCATTCCAGATCAAGTTATTAAAGGAAAGGAGACAGTTGGTTTGTAGTTATTTGTGCTCTTTGTGTATGCCGAATAATCCCACTGAGTATCTGTTCCTTGCTTTCTTAGCCATTCTTTTCTCTGGCATCGTTCACACAGTTTTTAGTCCTAATCTGCTCCGTTCTGTTCATTTTTCTCTCTGTCTCAGGCTGACAGAGTCACTGCTTCCTCTTGCTCTGCCTGTCAGGTATTTAGCTACGTTAATCTACAGTTTCTGCTCTTTAAAGACAAGATGTCTGTTATTAATACATCAAAAAGATACTTAAAAACTGGTACAAAGTACCAAGTATTTACAAGGTATTTCACTGGCATGTACTGGGTACTTATCTAGTAGATACTTGGTAGGAAGCTGGTCATTAGCTGGTATAACTGATATACAGGTACCTACCACACTGTGGTATTTATATAGTAGGTAACTGGTAAATGTCTGATATATACAGGGTAAGTACCTGATATATACATGTACCTACATTACAGAGGTATATGTATAATAGGGAACTGGTAAGTACCTGATATATACTGGTACCTTCCATACAATGGTGTCTCTATATTAAGTACCCGGTACTATCTGGTATGATCCTGATACTTCAATAGTACACCCCTGTCTGCTATCTACTAGGACTAGGCTGGGTTTTGAAATGACTTGCTAATTAGTACTTAAAGAGTACATACCTGCTGCCTACCTGGTACATACTGGGGTATATA
This sequence comes from Anablepsoides cearensis, assembly GCA_032275365.1. Classification (NCBI taxonomy): domain Eukaryota; kingdom Metazoa; phylum Chordata; class Actinopteri; order Cyprinodontiformes; family Rivulidae; genus Anablepsoides; species Anablepsoides cearensis. The sequence goes on along the minus strand of JAUBOC010000089.1, from coordinate 17,738,877 downwards.
TCTGGTACACATGTGATACTTAATTCAGCTGTTCCTGGGACTTAGCTGGTATGTACTGGGTACTTATCTAGTAGATACTGGGTATATCTGATATGGTATGTAACATATACAGGTACCTACCACACAGAAGTATCTATATAGTAGATACTTGATAATTGTCTGGTACTTACCTGATATATACAAGTACCTACCATACAGTGGCATCTGTATAGTAGGTACCTGCTACTTACCTGGTACATACCTGATATATACTGATACCTTCCATACAGTGGTGTCTTTATGATATGTACTCGGTAAGTATTTGATACTTTACCTGGTATGAACCTGATATTTTGATAGTACACCCCTGTGTGTACCTGCTATCTACAGGGATTAGGCTGAGTTTTGAAGTGACTTGTTACTTAATACTTAAAGAGTACGTACCTGCTATCTACGCGGTACATACTGGGTACATATCTGGTACACATGTGATACTTAACTCAGCTGTTCCTGGGACTTACTTGGTATATACTGGGTACTTATCTAGTAGATACTGGATATGTATCTGATATGGTATGTAACATAAACAGGTACTTACCACACAGTGGTATCTATATAGTAGATACCTGATAAGTGTCTGGTACTTACCTGATATATACCTGATATATACAAGTACCTACAATACAGTGGAATCTGTATAGTAGGTACCTGCTACTTACCTGGTACATACCTGATATATACAGGTACCTTCCATACAGTGGTGTCTGTATAGTAAATATCTGTTAACTAATTAATACTTTACCTAGTATGAACCTGATATTTTGATAGTACACCCCTGTGTGTACCTGCTATCTACAGGGATTAGGCTGAGTTTTGAAGTGATTTGTTACTTAGTACTTAAAGAGTACATACCTGCTACCTACATGGTGCATACTGGGTACCTACCTAGTATAATGACTAGTTATAGAATATGTACCTGGTACATACTGACTACTTGTCTTGAACTTCTATGGTACGTAATTGGGAAGTATATGTTATGTACCAGGTGTGTACCTTGTTCTTGTTGGGTTTACAAATGAAATGTACCAGGTGAGTTCCCAGTAAGTACCTGGTACTTTCCCACTGGGCTGTTTTGTGTATAACTACCAGGTGATTTTGTCATGAGAAGCTCTCCAGCCTGCTTTCTGGAGAAGCAGAGGTAAAAGCTAGAAACTAGCTGTGCTATAATGCGATGAGTTTCAGCTTCAGCCCGGTGCGAGCTGCGTTTTAATTGGACGATGTGGTGCGTTAAGCTCTAGCTGTCGTTCCTCATCTGTTTGAGGAGAAGCACCATCATCTGGTGCGAAGACTCCTGTTGATCCTCAGCTGCTGGCAGGTCAGTTTGCTTCGCCGGCGGGGGATTTCAGGTGGGGAGCTGTGACCCCTCTCGCTCCCTCGTGTCTGCCCCGCTTCCTTTCTTGCTCCACACCTCTAGTTAACGGTGTCGCGAAAATCGCTCTGAGCGTGTGTCATCTCTCATAAGCCGGCTCCTTGAACTGCCTTCAACCTTCTCTCCCTTCGTCTTCATCCATCCCTTCCTGCCTTGTTCCCCATGCGAGAGATGCGTGAAACATCATCCATCATGTGTATACACGCGCCTCACGTGTGCTAAAAATAAACCCCTATTAGCAGCAGCTGGAGTGTGAGTGTTTCTGTTTGTGTGTCGGGGTGAAGGGGGTAAAAGTGTGGAGAAGAGAAAAATGAATCAAACGAGAAGTGCAGAAAAGAATAGAAGAAGCTGAAAGGTGAACGTTTTTGCGTTATTGATCTTCTTTTACCAAGGTGATTTTAATAAAAAAGGACTGAGAATGAGACTTTGGTTCTTTAATTTGGGAGCATGAGCAGTTCATGGCTTGGCTCGATGCCATGCTGATGACATAACCTCACTCGGAGCTTTAAGAAGGACAGGTGGACTAAGGAAGGATCAGTGTTTTCCAGACGTGCTCTCACGGTCTCAAATTGTAATTTTATTAAAAACACACTGTTTTTAAGCAGAAATACTCCGAATATGTGGATAAACACGGGATGTGTTTTTTCTGTATATCTTTAAAACCTCACAGCGGGGCTCTGTCACAGCAAGCAGTCAGGACTTAATGTGCTGCGTGATTAAATTTTCAAAGGGAGCTGTGAAACTGAAGAGTGTGATCACAGCTCCGTTTAGTCCTTTTTGGTCTTGTGACACGTTTGAATGAACAATAAGAAAGCTCACCTTTGGGCTGTTTTTACAACAGTACGTAAGATTTATTTCATTTTTGTATTCTTGTGTATAAAAACATAAAGTAAAATCATTATTCTTCTTGATTCAGACTGTTTGTCTCTGTCCATGGTGCTGAAAAACATCTTCACAATTTCCAGCCTCTTATAATAAAATAATTCATATCAAACAAATAATTTTGGGAACCACTTTACAACAAGGCTCCCCTTATAGATGGCTTATAAATAGTTTATAGACAGGTTATTAATTCATCTGTAAACACTTACATTTATTATATTGTACTGCATCTAAGGGAGCCTTATTGTAAAGTGTAAGACAGTACACTTTTTATACAGCTCCTTTATGACATTTATGCATGTTTATTAATCATTAATAAATACTGTTTTACACTTTACAATAAAGCTGCCTTTGAGAGGTGTGAAAATGTATAATGCAGTAATACTGTAGCCTATATGTAAAATATGTGTTTCCAATACATCATGGTTACAATATAACCTGGTCTGAAATGTTTAATAACACATTTAGATGTAATATGCACATAAACAGATTTGGCTCACTATTTGGCAAGAAACCAGATTTGTCTCTTTCTCATCCCTAATTAATGCAAAATAAACCCTTATTAATGATTTATAAAGTGTTTACAAATTAATTGATAACCTATCTATAAACTATTTATAAGCATCTATAAGGGGAGCCTTATTGTAAAGTGCTCCCTATATTTTAGTCTTTCTAAACACTGTTTAAAGCTAAATGGAAAAATTCATAACAACCTAATAAAAGTGCTGCCTACAATAAGCTCACTAGTTCTGCTATAAATGTGAACCTAATGTGCTTTCTGGGCATTGTTACAGAGAAATTCATATAAACCCACCATAAAGACTTATCACCCTGAATTGAAGTTCAGAACATTTAATTTAAACCTTAATGACTTCCCCCCCCCCCCAATTTTTCAGTTTTCAGGAGAAAATTTTGGTCGTATTTTGATAAATAATTAATTTTCTAATCATCTCTTTCCAGCCAGGCCCTCCATCATTACGGGCCTAACTAACTCGAGGGACGTGTTGCTTCCACACTCCATTGACAACTTCCCCTGGCAGGTGGATAAATTTGCAGCTAACTATAGTTGTCAGTGAATGAATGTAAGCTAACTAAAGGTTACTTTCTGTTACCTTCCTGCCGGTGACTCCACACATGCATGTTTAAATCTTAAGTTCCCACATAATGTCTGACTGTATGATGCTTTGCAGCCTTACATCACTTTCTAGATAAAGCACTCTGTAAAAGTGCTATGATACTTAGGAAACTATTTAACACATAAAAAATACTTTATTGCACACTTTCAAAGAAATATGACTCTTTAAATATTGTCATGCTGCAACATTTTATTCACACCCTTTCCTTTCTTGACTTTACTTGCAAATGAACTTGTGTTTTGCACACTGTGCTAAAAATAGCATCAGTGCCGGCATTTAGAGGGTTTTTATTTAAGCTAAATATCCTGCAGCTGCAGTTAGACTAGATTATTGGAGATTTGTATAAAAGGAGTAATGTCTTGATGGATGGAACTAAGGCAGCAAAAAAATGAACACGCAGTAAGAAAAGAAGCCAAAGCCAAACAGTTTAAATACATGTTACAAAGATGTAGTCATTCATCAGCTGAAAGAGAGAAGCAGAGGTCCAGCGGGGCTGTAAAATACAGGAATGATTTTCTAAAGTGTTTTTTATGACAGCAGAGCTGAATGGGTCCTGCTGTCTCTACTCTGAGTCATGAAGGTGGTGTGATGGATTCTCCATGATTGATTGTTGTTTGATTATTACTCCCACGGCACACTGAAGCCCGACAGATTGCATACACTATATATTCGAGACTGATTGAAAATCTCCAATATATTGCTGCACAAATTAAAAGTCCAGATCTCCCTCTAAAAGTAGAAACTTCTCATGTTAAGTATTTTAGCTTTAACCTCATTAACCTGTCTATGTGACCGGAGACAAAAGAACAGACTGAATCTCCAGATTGATGAGAAAAAAACAAACACTTCCCTGAAAATAAGTCCAACAAGAACAAGTCTTTTGTTTGCTTAATTTATCCCTACCTACAACCCAGATCAGATCAAATAAAAACATTTGAACATTATTTAGGATATGTTTCTGTCAAACATGGTTACATTTGTTTCAAAATACAATATGAAATATAATTTAATTTCTCTTCTTCTGATACCTTTCATTTAATTTATGATTTGTATTTTTGTTGACTTTATGTTGTTTTTTTAAGTAATGAATAAACTTGACTAACTAACAAAATACAAGCTGTGCATTTAACAGTGTTTTAATATACAGATAAGTGTGATGACAGTTGCATCAGCATCCTGACACTTAAAAAAACGGCTTTCAGCAAATAAGTTTCTAATTAATTCATATTTGAGGTTTTGCTCTTGTGTAATAAGTTGCTTTTGAACTGTGGCAAGCCTTCATAACTCAGTTTGGCTTCCTCTTCATCATCACTTGTTTGAATTTCATCATACCTACCTTTTCTCTTTTCCTCTCTTTAGTTCTACAAGGATAAAAGTACACAAGCTAAATTTTTAAAACTGTGTACATTTTTATTATTCTTTATCAGTCTCCAATGTACGTTTCACTGTCTGAGATTAAGTCTGCCTATTTTACATTGCTCGACATGTTTAAGTTTATCTTGAAAATAACCTGATTTCCTGGATGAAACAGCTGAAACCTCTGATGTAACAGCAAAGAAAATTTAGCCCCTCCTGGAAATCATTATGAAAGCTACATTTTGAGAAGAAAAAAAAAAACGTAATTTAATTTGTTCAGCTTTTGACCACCTTTGAAATCTAATTTATTCAATGGAATCATTTATGAGTCAGTTTATTGCATCAATTTTTCCATTAAAAAAAAGGCTCATTCCAACCCGTTCGCTCTCCTGATAACACTTTGTAACGAACCGCAGAGGAAGGGAACAAACGACGGGTGCACATCAGTGTTATCCTCCGGAGGGGGTCCGGTGATCAGAGGTACTTAAAATCTGTGGGGCCCCCGCAGGGACTTGGCTGTCCATTCCACTTGGCCACTCCGACGTGAGGAGGGCAGACCTTAAACATGGACGACCTTGAGAAACTGTGCAGCTGACCTCTGAACTTCATCACAGAGAGAGAAGAGGAAGAGTCTGAAGGTGGGAAAGTAAAAGAAGATAAAATGCTAAAACTGTGGTGGTAAAAGAGGGAAGTAAGGCATGAAGTAAGAAAAAGAATCCAGGGGGAATGAAGAGTTACCAGTTAACCCAACATATGTATTGGTCTGTAAAAGGAAACCAGAACACTTGGATAAAAGTCGACATGTAAACTCCTCCCAGAAAGGGTGTAATAGAGTTGACAGCTCTAAACTCTGTGCTGCATTAGGTAGAAAATAAAGTTACAATCCATACACCCATTCAATAAATAAGTAGAGCAATAACTAGGCCTTGCCTTGCAGAAACACTACATCACCACTGAGTCAGTCTGACAAAGACTGATGTCATTTTCTCTCTAATACTGTAAAAGTCTGACTTGCTTGTCATTTTCTCAAGCAGCGCTTGTCTGTCATTTTTCCTCTCTCTGCGTCGGTTTGATGTCTGTCAGTGTGCAGCTCAAACATTTGTGTGTGTGCTTTTCAGATTGCTGCGTCACAGCTGTGAGTTTTATGTTGTAAAGTCAGAGAAACATCGCAGGGTACAGAGTTCCCAGCAGATAAAAGCAAATGGGATTTCAAGAAAACTTTGTGAATTTATTCATTTTTTCTGACTATACAGTTCACATAGATAAAGTCACATCAATGTTCTTGAAGGAGGTAGGCATTTAAAGAGATGTGTGGTAGCAGCAGATATTCACTACACTGTGTTAACACACCTTGCAAAATCTCACAATGATGTCATTTTTAGAGATGGACCAAAACAGCTGTAACTTTGTAATAGTTGTAATTTATTGGAATTAAAGGGGACATATAAGCAAAATCCATTTTTTAGCCATTAAATGCAATTTTTTGTGTGCTTGGAGTCTCTAGGAGTGCAAAAAAATTTAACTTAGTTTCCCAGTGCTGCGTAGATATGTTTATATTCTGTTTTGGTCATATTTTTCGAACCCGGTTCAGTTTTTAATGATATTTTCTGAACTATTGCATCAGAGAATTTAAGACAGAAGTGCCAAATAAGGTCTGGACTTACCAGCTACATATTGGTGATCTTCATTCTCCTCTGGCTCAGGGTCAGACTCTCCAACATGTAAGGCTGGATGAACAGGTCTGTCTTGTTGACATATCTTATTTAATTTGTGAATAAAAAGTTTCAGTGCTGTTATATAGTCATAATCTCCTCTATCAAACTAGAATGGACCGCTCTGGAAGCTGGAGGAGGGTGGGGTGTGAGACGCCTTATTTGGATTTAAAGAGACAGCCTCAAAACGAGTTGATCTGAGACAGAAAAGGGGTGAAAGAGGGGCTTGTGGAGTTACAATAAGAAGGAAATCGGACCAAAGCATTGCAGTTCCACTTTATATAGACCCTCACTGAATGTTTTAAATATGAAAAAGAAGAATTTAAAAGCACGATATGTTAAATTATTTTAAGTTGAAAAAATACTGTAATGCAAACAAGATGTTTGAGATGAATTAGTATTTTTTGCCTTGGGTTTAAGGTTTTAATTAGAATGCACAAAATTAATGAAATAAATAAGTCTTGTGCACACTGTGTGCAACTTAAAAGGACATAAATGTAGCAAAATACAGCAATGATTTTAATGTAGTTACACGAAAGATAAGTCATGTATGTGTTTGTCCTCTGCCGACAAATCTCCCTGTCCTTGGTTAAAGACAACCATTTAAATCTTATTCATAAGTAAAACAAACTATATAATCCATGAATGATCTGTTGAATCTGAGTTCATTTGTTATTAATACAATGGTGTCCTTGAAAAGGCTGCCATAAATATTTAAATGCGCATTAAAGACTTCACATTTCCACAGGGTTATATACAACGTGAACACTTGTATCATTACAGCTCCGCTTCATTTTGTTCTCATTTATTTTTCAAACCCCCCCTGCTAGTTGCCATCTTCCACCTGATTGTCACAACAAGCTCCTCCCCACTTCCTCCTCAGCGCGGGCGCCTCGGCGTCAATTCACACCCTTCAGTCAGCCGCGCCGGTCGTGCTCAGCCCGTTCCTGCTCAATTTCCCACTGTTTTGTCTGCCCGTCTGTCTGCTCGTCTGCATGATGTCACTTTGATTCCACCTCCATTTCCTTGGATCCAAGCCTTTTGTGTGCACATATACACACAGACGCACACATACGTATGGGTATGTGTGATCTCATCAGTTCCCACCTCCGGTTCTCCAAATCTGATTCCTCTCAGGGTTATTTATAGCTGTAAGGCCCACTCCACTCTGTAACACGTCATGACCCGTGCCCCTGCCTGCTTTTGTGAGAAAGGAGCACACAACACATAAAGGCAATTTCATCAGGTGTGAGTGTGCATCTGTATTCTGTCAGCAGTAGATTTACAAAAAAGAGAAAGAGAAAAAAAAATCACAGACACATTTGCTTGCTCACTGTGTGTTCATTTGTTTTGTTTTTTTTAGTTTCAACAAGCCTTTTTAGAAAGCGGTGTTGCTTTAACAGTTTTCTGTGCAGAGCGTGTGCTGCATACGTGACAACTGTTTCCACTGAAAAGGTGTTTAAATCCAACAAAGCTGCAGAGAAGAAGTGAATTTCTCATTCATCTGAGGAGAGACGGAACAGTTTGTACTTCAAACTATATCACTGCAACTACCAGGCTAAATGAACCTGAAAAAAATGGGAAATGAAGCCAATTTTTGTGCAATTTTCAATTCATACAGTTGTAATGATGAAAAGAATGTTTAGATTTATCAGTTTGTCCTTTAATTATATAGTGTTAAAATACTTCTCACAAAAAAATTTATGTTTTAACTAAAAGTATGTATGACCAATCTGTTAAAAAAATAAGAAGTATCATGGTGGCCTCATTTGCAGATATTCCTCTTAATAAAAATGTTAGTGTTCACAAATGAACCAAATGATCATCAAAACATATATTAGTTTTGCTTTTAGCTGACTAGCATGTTGTTAGAGTATTCTTTTGGCCACACTTGTGTAGTTTAATCAGCAAGTCATGAAAATGTTGCCTAGAAGCACTAAGTTGCAGCTGTAAAAAGATAATGCTAAACACAAGAGACCATAAAAACAAAACAATATTAAAGCTGTTTAAAAAAAATACATAAAATTAACTTTTTTAATATACGCAAAAGATGTCAATTCGTGCAGTTTTAACAGTCAGTGAGTTTAATATGAAACCTAAAACTTGGACCAACCTGGACCTCTGGACAAAAAAAAGACCTGTTTACCTCTGTGGACCAGCCTGGACCTCAGAACAACAACTGCAAAGTCAAATTTATTTTGATATATTCATAATTTTTATAAAAACTGCAGGTAAAATAGTTACTTGATTGTGGTATAGAATAGAACTATGCCCCTGGAAAATATATCATAACCCCCAATATAAAGTACATTTTTATATAAACAATGAGTCATAAAACTGCATCAAAAATGACAATGAGTAGAAAGAGAACAGTGACTGGTTGAGATCCATGTTTCTGTGGGCCAGGACTGATCCAACCAGCTCATAAGCAGTATTATATTCAACAAATTGTTGGATTTCTAATAGCACTTTAAATGTGGAAAAACTGGCATTAAAACACTTTTAGTAATTATCCGATGCGAGGCAGCTCTTTAGGAAACAATCTCACTTGTGTGTGCTTGTGTTTGCTCGTGTGTCTGCAGAATACTAATAAGCGGCACAGCCTGCTTAGCCACAGTAATGGGGTTTGTCATGTCCTCAGTGTAATATCAGGTGGATGGGAGCGCTGAAACCTAACAGAGTCTGATGGCAGTGTGCACTTCAGTTTGTGTTGTTATACACATTGTATTAATGCTCCATCAATACTATCAAAATCACATTAAAATACACATAATTGAAGCTTTAATTGTGTTGTCATCAATATATGGAGTTGTGTTAAAAGGGGGTAAATGTAGCATTTAAACCTGGAGAACCATGATGACGGCCTTCGTCCCTCTCCTCCTTCCCGTCAGTCTGTTTTCGCTGTGTTTGGTGACAGTTGACAGGTTTAACAAAACGGAGCATTTGACTGAGTCTAGCTGTCTGGGACAATAACAGCATCCTCCCCTCTCCTCCTTCCTTTCTTCTTCGTTCCTACCTGTAACCCGTCTCATAGCGGCTGAACTCATTTCACACGTTGACTAAGGAGGATTAAAGATTTCCTTTTTTTTTTTCCTGTGTTACCTGTTTAACCTTTTTGTGTCTTTGCGAGGTTTAGCATGTGCAGCACAGGCTCGTTTGTCCTTTGCACAGGTTGGATCATTTTGTGCCTGATTAGCTGCTGAGTCAGTGCCGCGTCACATCCACGTGCTTGAAACTGCCCTGTTGTACATCGAGCCATTCCCTTAGATACCAGCACATGGGCTAATAGGGAAATATTTTTTATGTGACTAAAACTAATGTGGAATTTAGTTGACTGTGGGTCTCTTTTATAAACGAGGTGACAGCTAGATATTACTCATGTTGTAATTAGGAGCCTATTTTTGCTCCTAAACGTCTTCATTTCGGCTTATTTGCTTTGTTGCTTGTCAGTGATTAAGCTTTTTTTTCCTGTTTTTTTCTTCTTCTTGTAACTAAGCTGATAGACTCTTGTCTGAGAGGCTGAGCACTCAGCTCAGTTACAGCCTCAGCTGATGAGAGAGTGCTACAGATATTGCAGAACTGCTGCATGCTTTCATCAGGTTAGTTAATATGTAAATCACATTTGAAAGACTCGTGAAATAAAGCTCAAACGTGCATCTCTCTGTGTGTCAATGAGCGACCCTTGGGATGGGGGGGGGGGGGGGGTACACAGACAAAGTAAATTTAAACTATACTGACCTCTACTGGAGGCTGATTAAAGTTGCATGTGTTGAACTGAACAGTAACCTGGTGTGAGACTTTTCATTTACATTTCTGTGATGTGATTCCCTTGTCCCTTGTTTTTTTTTTCATTCTACTCGTCAGACTCACTTCTGTATTATTTTGTAATTCTCTTTCCTCTCCTACACTTTGTTGGTCGGGGTGTCTCCCCCCACATTCACAACCTCCTTTCTCATTCTCTTTCTTCCCTCCCACTAGGTTCATATCCACGCAGCACCTGCTCACTGCTAGTGTGAAATTCAAAGTTCACTCATTCTGCATTTGATTCAAGGCATAAATAATACATTGCTCATTTCAAGCCCTGCTTACAGGACTGATTTTGGGTTTTTTTTTTTTCGACAGCCATGTTTCCAGTTCCTAGCCGCACTCGGTGTTCACAAGCTGGATTGCATGAGTCTGACGTATCCTGATGTGTTGTGTGTTGTCACAGGCCGTAACACAACAAGGCGCCAGACACACTGTTGCACATGCGAGACATGATGAATGATTGTAGAAGGGCTTGTTTAGGCCTGCTGGTACGTGGCTTTTTTTTTTGTTTGTTTACTTTGTCCAAAGCATCATGAAGGAAAAACAGAGCGCAGCTTATCAAAGCAGTCGAGGCATGACCGCATGTGTTTGTTCAGGTTTGTGTGTGTATAAAACATGGTGTAAACGAGCATATAGGAGGAGAAGGTGGAGTTGTAGAACCCTGCTGCAAGATAATATGGAACAAAAGTCAAAGTGTATCTGTGCCCAGTCTCTGTTTCACCTGAGCAGCAGCGAGGAGGGCAGTGGAGGCTTTTATGCATTGATTATCATATCCGTATTCCCACTGTCTTTCTGGTTGTTTAAGAAGAAAGGTGAGTGGCATTTTCCATTTGCAAGTTTTTCTTTTTGCAGAGCCCTGTTGGGGTGATGCATTTTCTAATAACTCAGTAGCTTATGTCCATGCAAACGGTGTATAAAAACAATTTACCCAAACGAAATGGGCAAAATTGGAAATTAGAAAATAAGGAACTGGAATGGCTGCAGCATATTATATTTTTAATAAGCGATGGTTCAGCTTCAGCAAATATCAGCGTGTTTGTTACTATTACTGAAAAAGGCTACAGTAACATACATTTATGACATTATGTGAATGTTTACAATGATTATAGTTTTGATTTTTTTAACACAATGACCCTAAAATGGCAGGTTTTTGCCAAGCGTGCCCACTAGATGTCTCAATCCTCCTTCGAATCCAGTCTTCTGTATATAATTTATTGATTGTCTGTTTGGCTCAGCTTACAGTAAGAGGCCAAAGAGAATGTAATCACACGATTTTACTGTTTATGCAGTTAAATTGAGGAGGGTTATTTTTGCTGGAAGTAACTATTTTCTGTTTCTGGTTTTGTTTTTTTGATTTTTTTTTGCGGGGGAAACTCCTTATTTCTTAAGCGTGGCGAGTCGAGCCTTATTGAAGCAGAGATCAATACTTGTGTTCTCCAATTAGCACATTCTGTAGATTAGAGAGATGGACATGAAAGGATCTGTGGAGCAAGACCAAATCGTATAGACAATCTTTTTTTAGATAAAATTGACACAATCTCCGCTTCAATTCATAACTTAACAGCAGTGATTTGTTCCAAATGTCAAATGATTCAAAACAGTCCTAAAAAAGTGAATATTTTCATTTTCTCTTTTAAATTCATTCTGCGTATTTCTGCTTCAGAGACTGAAAACTAGCAAAACAAAGGCAATATTCAAACAACATTAGCCTTTCTAACGCTGATGATTTAAGACAGGGCTGTTATTGTTTCCGTTGCCATTCAGTTTGTAAAATAAAAAAAGGCAGATTGGTCATTTGAAGTTGATATGCCTATTAGTGGAAACCTGAGGTAATCAGAGGCGCTGCGCTGACATTCTATGTAAATAAATATAAATGAGCTCTGCGGAATGCTGCAGCGTTAATGCCACTCCTCTAAATTTGCAAAACAAAACAGACACTCTTCTCTAAATAATAATAATAAAGATTTGCTTTTTGGCAGACTGGCGCAAAATATATATTCTCACTGCAGATCTGATGAAGGACAGAGGGGGTAGGACGACTGTAGAAGAGTAGAGGACACATCTGCTGGTCCAATTTTCTTTGGTGACAGCCAAGAATGAGATGAAAAAGTCCCCAGAAGGGGATGGATGCTGGAGGGTAATAAAGAATAGATGCTGTTATCTTCTGTACATAAAAGAATCTGACCTTAGTGACTTTTAAGGTTGTTCTTTTTTTCTTCTTTCATGTAGTTTCTGTCCTTTTTTTTAACTTCAGACCTCTCCCCTGACACCAAATCTAATGCAACAACCTGCCTTTATTTTATTTATTTCTTACTACTGCATCTTAAAACAAATCTTCAGCAGGAAAGTGGGCAGAGAAATCCTTTTCAGCCAACAGGTCGGGCTCAGATTTCTCCTGTTTCTGTCTCTGCTGCGAGCGTGCGGTTCAGTTCCAATCTGTATATTTTTACTACATCTGCAATCAGAGCTCTGCTTCGACACAACCGGTGTATATTACTATCGATCAGAGTTAGGTTACCTCCTCGATATGAATGAGGCTAAAATTGTTGCATAAAAGTAGCTTCCCTGTCCCTGGGTCTGACTCGTGTGTTCTGTGTGTGCGTCAGCGACGATTAAAGCGACCCGATCTGCTGTTTATTAGACTGCCGTAATGAGGCCTGCCATCGTAACACCTGGTAGTAAATAATAATGTCAGGAGAAACCATCGGCGCAGCTGAGTGCAGACACAGCACATTTTGTCAAACCACCTGCTGTCCTCTGCCGTTCACTCTTCCAAAGACGCAGACAGAAAGGGAAACACATTGGGACAGCGGGACACAGAGGGAGCCCATCTTTTCTTATTCTGTTATTTTTGCTGCACGGGGTGATGCGATACCCTCACAGGGAGTCGTGTGGGCAGAGCCAAAACCTCAGATGGTGGGCAGTGCTAACAGCCGGTGGGTCTTGATGCTGACTGACTGACAGAGCAGGAGGTTGTTTGATAAAGGAATTATACCTTTTTCTTTGTGTCAATATAAAAAAATGTATTTGTTGTGTGACTAATTTTCTTATCAATAATATACAAAACAAAACAAAAAGTTGAGTCAGTTCCTCTGGATGAGTTCTCTCTGAAGAGACTTCTCATTTCGCTTCTCTGATTGAAGAAAACATTTCAATGAAGAATTCTTCCAGATGACCTTTGTTAGAGTTTTTATTACATGAACTGTTGAGATGCATCAGGACAAAACTGTCTAAAGTCTTAAAATTAATCATTGAATTGATAAAGTTAAAGGATGCCATATCAGTTTGTCTCCTTTTGTGTTGCTTTTGAACCGGGCTAAACTTTGAGCTGGTCATCTTTTTCATCTCCTCCTGTCCTCTGCACATCCTGTCCTCGCTTCTCTTTTCTGTCTCCTTCTCAGAAACAATAAAAACAACAGATTCTTCTTTGCTTACATGAGTCAGTTTTAAAAAAAATAAAACACTTTCCATTGCTCAGACTTTTTGAACATCATTAGGCGACATTTAAAGGTTTTAATGATGATTTTAGGGTTTATTAATTCATTTATAGGACATTTCTGAAGTATTAGCATTTGGATAGAAAAAAAAGATCTGAAATAATCTGAATAAATGGGAAAAGATCAACAAGATGCTTTAGGGAAATGACATGTTTTTTTTGTGAGACTTTTGAAAGTTTTGATTTATTTCATTTTTCCCAAATAATTCAACCAGCGGTTAGAAGCTCTGTAAATATTCTCTGTGCAGTGTTTTATACAGACTGAACCCCCTGCTTCAGATTAGCCTGGAGCTCTTCAAATGTGTTGTTTCTTCAAGTCCATCCTTTGACGACTTTATTTTAGCATAACAACTTTGGATGCATCCTAACAGCTTTATGTCAGTAAAACTGTTTGATAACTTTATAAAGTTATAAAGCTTCTTCTGCTCATCTCTAAGGTTAGTACCTCCAGTTTGCTTTTGTTGCTCATAGAACAGAAACATAAAACATTAAACCAATCAACATGCAATTGCAGGCTATCTTTTTATTAGCATATATTTCTGTCTTTATTTCAGTCTGTTAGGCATTTACTTAGGAACAGAGACTGAGCAAATCAAAGTAACGGTGGAGAGAAGACACGTCAGTTGAGTGTAAATCCCCCCCTCCTCGCCAACAATCTCTGTATGACTGTCTGTGCCTCTTGCCCACTCTCTCTGGCGCTGTGAGCTTTTCTCCCTCCCTCTCATTTTCTATGCCATCTCCCACTCATCCTCTCCCCCTCTTTTTTTATTTTTTTTATTTTATCTGCCGGCTCTCTCTCACTCACTCCCTCCCTCTCCCCCCCCCCCCTCACAATGTTCACTTCCTGACAAACACTGCCAAAGGACTACCAGGAGCAGCACATCCCCAGATTCCTTCACTCGTCGAGGGGTCTGGAGGAAAGATAAAACTGACGAGAGGAGGAGAAGTTCAAACTGTAGCCGAGGTGTTTGGGGATTTTTGGATGCTCTTGTTGGCTGCTTGTGGCTTCAGCAGTGATGGCCTCCGACGGGGAATAAGAAGTTTTTGGAGACTTGGTCAGCTCAGCTCGTCTGTTGTTTCTGAGTCGTCTCACAGTTCACAGAACTTCTTCTCCTGTCTCAAATCAGAATCAATAAGTGTGAGCAGACAGGACTCGGCTGTGTCAAACCTGGACAGAGTGTTCAGGTTGGGTGCGGTTGTGTTGCTGGCCCGACTCGGACCGGCCCGGCTCGGCTCGGCTGGGTGGCGCAGTGCCAGGCGATGACATACAGAGATCCCCCAAGATGCTGAGTCTGGATGGGCTGGAGATGATTGCAGTGCTGGTGGTCATGGGTCTCTTCATTAAAGTCCTGGAGCAGTTTGGGATGTTTGAGCCAGTTGGTGGGGAAGGTAATAACTTTTTGATTTTCTGGTGTAGTTTTATACAAAACAAAGTTAAAATTAAGATTTAACTGAAGTTCTTTTATTTGCACTGCCCCTTTCCTTCTCCTGTTCAGTGGGCAACAGTCCTATCTAAAGGTTCCTGTTACCTGAGGGCCATGAAACACACTCGTCTTCTCTCACACACACAAATAAAGAGTAACTTTAGCTGTGTGTGTGGCCTCCTTCTGCCCCTAGGGTGTGTGCTTTTACCTTTCAATCGATAACACTACGGACAGAGTGGGTCTGAGTGCTCTGTAGAGGCGCTAGTTTCTGTGAGGGAGTGTCAACGTTACTTTTAGTACTCGCATTAGCTGCTAACCTGATGTATATGGAGGAGAAATAAAGCTGTTGTGCAGATCACGGGTCAGAAAGCTTTGTGGTTTGATTGGTGTGATGTGTGTTGGACAACTTATTTGCTCCTGTGAATCATTCTATAAATAACTTTAAGCTCAATGTAAAAGAGGCAGAACTGCAAGCTCAAAATGATTTGTGGTAAAAGAGTTATTTATAGAAAACTGGATTAGATTGGCAGCTCAGATGTTGTGTTTTTGATTGGTGAAAGCCTCAAATAAATGAAATCACTTTTCACTGCGTTTTAAAGTAAGTTTTATCTTATGATGGTCAAACTTTTACAACAACATTATGTTTCATATCATGGTTTGATCAACATCAGATCTTGTGTTTTCTGTTAACAAGACTCTCAACTACTACCACGTCCAATTTTTGCTTAATATCTGTCAAACTGACTGTTTTACAGTCATTTTTAAATTGGGTAAAGTTGATTCCAAAATCTAATCATTTGTAAATATACTGAAAATTTCATTCCATCTCCATCTGAGATATTTTGCTAACAGTGTTTATGTTTAATTCCAAAGGTATGAAAGCAAATTTCACAGTTAGTCCTTAAAGTATTTGCTGGGTATGACTCTCAGCTACACCACGTTCCACGTCAATATTTATACATTTAGCTGAGTTATGACCATTTTGATGTTTGCTAATTTTGCGAGGCTGTGGCAGCCATCTTGAATTTAATTTGAAAAAAAATATTGACTTGTAGATGAACACAATGGGATTGCATTTTAAGAGTTTCATAAAATCCTTTATTTCATGAGGTATTTTGTTAACTCTACAAATACACACACATTTTATTTTCCTATCCATTTGGGGACCTATCAGTATCACCTTTATTGTCATTATAGTTTGCATTACAATAAAGGTGAATTGTTTTTTAGACAAGATGAGTTAAAAAAAATAATAAAAAATGGACAATAATATAAAATAGACAAGTTATTTAACTTGTCTATTTTTATTTTAATACAACAAACTGTACAAAACAAAATAATTTCTGTATATTTAAAATGAAGAATAAGGAAAATTTTACAGAATATACTCAACTGTTGGAAATATAGCACGAGAGATGTTACGAAAATATTTCACTTGAGATATATTGTACACATTTGGTATTGTACATGGGGTTGAAAACTAAATGTTTTGTTGCTGTTATTTTCTATTGTTTAGAGCTGTGATAGCTCTTGGGAAAAAGCTGAGCCTTTTTGTCCAGGTTGACTTCCATTCATTTTCCAGTCATTTTTATAGCCGAACCCTGAGTCTTTACCCTAAAACTAAACTCCCTAACACGCAACTCACCATAATTCTAGCCTAAAATCAATTCACACCTTGGTCCTAAAACTAACCCCCCACCCAAAATCAGTATACCCTAGCATTGGGTTCCCGCAAGGTTGTGTTTTTCTGGAAAATGGTCCCCACAATGTAGCAAAAGCGTATCCACACACACAGACTTGAGCAAACACCTAACCTTCTGTAGCAGGAGATAAGACAAGTATCTAAAGCATTTTCTGAATGATGCAATTAAGTGTCATTATAGAGCTGACACCTGCAGCAGCTGACATTGTGAATCAGTTGGTCTGTTTTATCAGGATAACCTGAGTCTGATCTTTACTCTTCACACACCCTCAGCACTGATTGTACAGGAACACAAAAAAACAAAGTTAGGTTATTTCTGGATCAAGTCTTCAATTCTCTTTTTTACAAGTTTCCTGTTAAATACACGAGCTTGAATTATCTTTGTTTAAAAGCATTAACTCTGACTTCATCTACCCCAAAAAGAAACGAGTCACTGTATGAGATGGGCTTCCTTTGATAAATACAAGGAGAATAATTAAAGAATTTAAAAAATAATTCTGGTAGATCATTCTGGGCTCTTTGCTAGAAGAGACACTTTTCATCGTTGATGCACCCGCTGGACTGCACCCAGCAGTCAAGGTGGGCCAGTAGCTCAGTCATCTAAAAGTCCTTCTTGGAAACCCATCGTCGATACCGCTGCACTCCATAAACACGTGCAGACAGACACAAACAAAACACTCGCAGACACAAACATTAAAGGCTCAATTTCATTTTTAGTGAGCATCGTTCTTCAGTATAATTTGGCTATACTTTATGGAAATTGCAGCCCTAATGAGAGTAGGTGGGTGTGTGCCAACTCTTCTGCGAGTACTTAAGCTAATGAATTTTTTTAATGGAGGATCTCAGGCCAGATGGCAGCATGACTGGATCTGCAGAAGGGGTTCAAGCGCACTTCTTTTATATGAGCGAGTAATATCCACTTGACGTACAGACATGATCGGCTTCCAAAGTAAGTTCATGCCTAAATGGGAAAAAAACCTTCATGTTTATGACAACCGGTTAGTTTTGTTGTATGTGTTCCCATGCATACAAACATCTAATTGTATATTGGCGCTCTGTAGTTCAGCATCAGCTTTAAAAGAGACTTTTTTTGTGTGAGATAAGTACAGAGTCATCATCATTTTAGTTAGAATAAGCCAAGTGGGGGAAAAAAACACTTTGGGCTCATTAATTTAATGAGTTGTGCTGCTGACCCTGCAATAAATAAACACGCATTAAACGCCACATGCATTTTGAGGAGAAAAAAAAAGTGAAGGAACGGGACATGCCTTATTGAGCAACCATCAGAAGCACTTTGGCCTGGACGGTTATGAGGTACTGATGGATTTAAAGATAACGGCCAACAACAGGAGTGTGCTCTTTGAGTTTATGAGGGGGATATTGAATAGAATGTGTTGAACTGAACGGCCCGGCTGAGAAATTAATTTCCCAGAACAGAGCACTTTGCTCCACCTTGAACCGTGTTCCAAAGCCTGATGAATGTCATTTTATTTCAATGAAATTAAAGTTCCTTACATCTCATCACCCATTACCAATCATATGTTTTTGGCAAAGATTGGTGTGTTGTAGTCCATAAACCTTTAAAGCAATGCTTTGCACTTTTTTATGTATTTTATGTTCAACATGTTAGGAATCATCTATGATCACATTAAATCTTAGAACAAATCTGTAAAAGTGACAGAGTTATTTTAAAGCCAGCTGTAGCAGCCATTTCATTTAAGTAATTTTTTATTTATATAGAGATAAATAGATTAACAAATACACTAAAACATTTATAGCCTAGGTTAATTTACAATGCACATCCCCAGATGGACTTTATATTAAAAGAAATTTTAAAAAGTGTTTCGAGTACATTTCAAAAATAATAAAACTTGCACCATTAAGACAAAATGTTCACAGTAACATCTTTAAAAAGTACAGTTATTCATGACTACACAACTGGTTCTCCTTCAGAAATAGTTTCTTGGAAGTTTCATTAAAATGTGTGCTGTGGTTGATAACGTATTTCGCTAACAGGCACACAAATGGGCTAATATGCCGCACTTGTTCACCAGATTTATTTCTCTCTCCAAGCCAATATAAGTCGCTGATCAAAGTCCAAAGTCAGCTGTTTGCACTGTGATCTTTTTTTCATGTTTCTAATTACTTACAAGTAAAACCAGCCTCTTGACATATGCACCACAACTACTTAGTTTTTTTCAATCACTGATCGCTTTAAGTAAGTCGACCTGGCACTGGACTTGATGCGTGAATGCCAGCCAGGGACATGTTCAAACGCTGCTTCATCACTTCTGCAAGGACTTTTGATTCTCTAATATCTCAATTCATTTCTGACTTAGCCTTTGGACACCAGCCATATACTTAGACCACCTTGCAGATTGTAATTTCTGTTTTTTTTTACAATATGTCCAATAAAAAGAATCGATAGTTCAGAGTTGTATTCAAGAATCCTGTTTTCTCTCTAAAAAGTGAGGAATGAATGAGAAAGCAGTGATGTAGATGGCGCTTTTGCTGTAATTCAGTGCTTTAGTTTCTTACAAAGGAGGTAAAAGGGAGGCTTGTTCATCTTTCTTACACCAACTTGTCCCAAAATATACTGTATGTCTGATCAAATACAATAAAAATGGATGGAAATGTCTCCAGGATGCTCTCTAACTTTTCACTTTTCATCTGGAAGATATCTTCAAAAACCAAGAAAATTTAATAAATAAATAATATATTTAAATTTCTTGTAATGTTTTGAAACAACTACATTGTATTACAACATGGTCCAAGGGTAGATGTAGCGGCTTTACACTTGGTAAACACTACAGGGATTGTTCTTTATAGCAACAAGGCATAAAAGGTTTGGCCCTAAGTAATGACACATTTCTAAAGAAACATTAGTTCTGATGAGAATGTGAGTCTAATGTTGATGTCAGTGCAGGTAAACTGTTGGTCAGCAGGAGACACATTTGTGTTTGAGCACATGTTCACCTCGTTACAGCCATCTGCCATCGTCTTTCACTGGATAACAAAGGTAATGGAGTGTGTAATGTGTGTGTGTGTGTGTGTGTGTCTGTTTGTGCTTCCATAAAACTTAGCTGAAGCTGCAGCGTTACACAAACTAATGATCCTTTAACCATGACTGTAGAATCTCATCAGTAAAAATGGATCCTGAGGTTATGATTTCCTAAGAATGAAGGGTTTAATGGCTGCTGAAACTTCTGAAACAAAGGCAGGTCTGCAGCTTTTAGAAAACACTGATTTTGTCAAACTTTTATAAAAACTAATAAAACTGCAGTTGTCCTCATTGTCCTTGTCTGGGGCTTTTTCTATCTCTGCACCACTGATGGCGAGCCAGTGAGAAGATGAGAGCTCGGGACACCAGAAGGATCAGACGGGATATTTAATACTCAGCTCTCCCTCTCTGTTCACCCTCATCCTTCATCTCTCTCTCCTTTGCTCCTCTTTCTTTCTCCTTTCCTGTTGCTGTCTTTTTTTTCCTTTTCTAGTATAGCTTTTATTTATTTGTCTTTGTTGTTATTTGTGTTTGAATGAGGACCGTGTTTGTTTGGCAGTTAGTCTTAAAAAAGTTCTGTGTTCTGATTTTAGAGCAGGACTGTAGACTGATGACAACATGGTGAACTAAATAATGACACAAATAAAAAAACTGCTGAGTAATTTGTAAAAAATGTGATTTTCATTAACTTAGAGACGAGGCTTGTCTGTTGGGTTTTTCTTGTTTGACACTCGGCTCATGAATGTCATGATATTAAGTTCTGTTATTCCTCAGATGGATCATTTTAAATTCTCATGAGTGTTTAGTGGCTGGCTGGTTTTGCTACAAAAATACTATTCAAATGAAGAACTATAAAATATTAACATTGAGTTAACATAAAAATACAGCTCACCGTTTATCACTGTCTTTACTTTTCCTGCACTGATTTTAGCGATTGCTCTAAATTATGTAGATCTTATGCCATCAGGCATAAACATTGTGAATAATAAATATTTTAGCAATGCAGACGTACATTTTGTTTTATTTTGTAGAGTGTGAGCTCGATTTCAGTCAGTCTTTTTTTTTTTTTTTTGTCTCTCGGTGTCTAAACACTGAAAATTTTCTTTTAATTTCCTGCTTCCTCTCTTGTCCAGATTTGTCCGCTCAGTTGTTCTTGCTCTTCCAGCATTCTTAGCTCATCCTAATGTTGTTTTCAATATGCTGAATGAAAGTTATGTCATTTAAAATGTAGTTTTGTTTTGCTCTTTTTCAAATTTGTCCTTTTTTATTTTAAATCTTTCACATTTACAAAGTAAAATGATGCTCAAACCAAAATCCTTTACCATGTTATTGCTATTAAATTAAATGTTGAGTAGACAGCGAACATTAATTACTGGCTGTGTTTTATATCCAGAAGGAAGCTACAGGTTTCCCCTCATTCTGCTGCCAGTTTGATTCCTATTCATGGCAGCATCCCAGTAAACATCTAAGACAATTTTCCTGAAGACTCCTGCAGGCTGGTTGAATTTAGCTCAACAAATTACCAATCCTTTGTTCCAACACGGAAATATGTTGTTTGGCTGGGAGCATATTAGCTTGCTGTCTAACATAATTTTTTGTGTTTGAATCAAATCCCTGTTAGCTGCTAGAAAACTTTTTTTTTCTTCCCGTCTTTTTGTCGTATCGATCCGTTCAGGATGTTTTCTTTATTTGGCTCCTGGCAGGAAATAGCAGAGGGGAGTGTTTACGCTTTGATGGAAATAAGTTTAGAGGATTGTTGCATGCGATGCAAATCCAATTTACATTGAGTACTTTATACCACTTAGAAATGTAAAAAAAAAAAAAGCACATGATGGGATGGAAAGAGCAGGAAAGCAGAGTTTAAGAAAAGCTAGACTGCGACACTTGATCCCGATGTCAGAGCAGCACGCAGGCGTTATTATAGCTTTCTGTTTTGTAATTGTGCGTGTGGAAGTGCGAGAAATGATGATCTTTCATCACCCTCCCACAGTGAGTCTGGTCTCTGCTGCTGAATGTAAATGAAGAGAAGCAGACAGCTCAGGTGGAGTTCACTGCACTTTGGAATAGAGCTGCAAATATAATCCCTTGCATTGCACTGCCTCCTGCAGGTGGAAAATGTTAATTCTTGCAGATTATCAGCCTGGTGACTCTCACATCAGAACACGTCTGTTTCACCATTTATGATTAGCTTTTTGTTATACAGACACACTTTAAAAATATATGTGACCCATCACATCGAAACGAGGATTAAGTCCAAAAGTGGGATATGGAGAAATAGGCAAATATATGTTTTGATTAAAATGTTTGCAAAAATTGCATTTTGTCAAAACATAATGAACAAATGCCTAATCAATGTATAATTTGAATGAAGCATGAATGAAACAAAAAATTTGAAGCACTTTTTTAAACAGTAGCAACAAAAAACCTGATTTTGAGGAAAAATGCCTTAAAATTTTGAGATTTTCCATGTGAGCTGCAATGTTTTGTTTCTTTTCAGCTGGGAAATGTCAGTATTCAAATATAATTTGAGGTTTCCTCTTTATAAGGACATCAAAAATTCCTCATTAAAATTTCGTAAAAATTAGGATTCAGACCAAATATTTATGTATTATTGTAACCAACAAGACAAATTAAGTCTTAAGTATGGATTTACTTATGATATCAGATTAGATCAGATACTTATGAGCCAGTTATCAAAATGTAGTGTTTAAAGCCAGGAATTTGAAAATGTAATTAGGTTATTTTGACAAAATGGGACTCACACATTAAAATTGCAAATTTTAGCCTCCAAATGTTAATTATCTTGCTTGATTAAATTCAAATTTAGAAAAATATAAAATCATTTAATTAAAATGTACTCAAAAATTTACATTTTTATACCTCGAAAAGCTAAAACATTATTTTTTTAAAGGCTAAATCTTTTCCTGTCTGTCTAATGATACTTTTCTTAAACTTAAATTTATTCCTCAAAAGAGAAAAACTTTTTAATCTTGCCATCATTGCTGTTACATTTACTTATTTTTATTTTTTTGTCCCACATCGCAGTCCTAAAAATATCTTCAAACGCTAATGGTTCATGCAAATATGCCTTCTGTTTCATGTATTTAATTGAAAACACACAAGCCAATTTTGAGCACTATTTGTCAATGACCCCCGTGTCTCTGCAGCGCGTTCTCACACACACACAAACACGTGCACACATCTTTCTCTTAGACTTTTTAATCAGTTTTGAGAGAAGTAATTGCCCAGGTAGAAGTCTAAATATGGAAGCATTTCAATTACACCATGTGTCTGGCTTCAGGCGAACCCTCCCACACGGAGACTAATCAACTTAGACTGATTAACCTTGTATTTTATTACAGTATGCATGTGTGTGCGCACACATGTCAACATCTACCGTTGATTAAAATTCATGCGAGTGAATGTCCAACATTATTTTTAGAACGGAGCGTCTCTCGGGGATTCTTTGCGCCATCTAAACATTTTAGGCTAAAATAAGCTCCTTCTGAAGGAGCGTCGCCATTCCTACAAAACTGATGAGGTTGTTCCTGAGTGAGACTTTGGGATGTGGGTAGTGGTCGATTAGGATGACCCACGCCCCCCCCCCAGAGGAACTTTGTCTGGAAACTGTGTATGTGCTTACCACTAGCCTGCTAAATATATCACACAGACTCTCAGTTTCCAAGTAAATAGAGCAAAACTTTCACAGAGCTGGCAGCAGATTGCACAGAAGTGACAGCTGTCATAGGAAGAGCTTGGTATTCAGACTGTTTACCCAACTTTAATACCCACATTATTGTCAATCGTGCACATTTCAGCACAGACAACGGCATAACTGTTATCTCAGTTCTGCTGCATGACTGGGTTCGTTTTGAAAGAAAAGTTGCATGTAATCCAGATGTCTAAAAATACCTCACCTCCCTGCCAAATTTAGCCCGCAATGTTTTATTTAGTAACCCAAGATTCAAAATCAGGGCATAAAGGGTTGCAATCACATCAATAGTGAAGCTGAACTATTTGTTCCAGTTATTAGAAGTAACTGCAGCAGTTAGATCAAAGATCACTGTCTTGCAATATGCCTGGATCGTAGAGCTGTTGTGTCTGAACAAAGACTGAGGAAAGAAAGAAAGACAAAGGGATTTTTTTATCTTACATTTCTGCCACATGGTATAAAAATGATATAAAATAAAAAACGGTGACAGATAAAAGTGGTCAGCCTTGATCTCACACTCTTTCATCCCTGATTCATGTTTCTGAAAGCAGGCTGTGTTTAAGATTTTACTGGCCTCATTGTGTCATTTTATCTAAAATCTATCCTAAAGTAATCATGTTCATAAATGCAGGATCGATGACAGTGACTGATGAATTTAATCTGAGCACCTGTCTGTGCACGGTTTCTCACAGGGTTGCTGTCTTGTCTTGTCTTTCAGCGCAGGTTGTTGGTTTTATAGAAAAGATATAAATCTATAAAAAGAAAGTTATTTACTTTCACTTCGTCTCACAATTCATTTCAGTTTTACAGAAACAATCCACAATATTAAACTGAGCATTAATAAAAAGGATTTGTCTGTCTGTTTGCAACACATCTTACAAAACACTGGATAGATTTCATTTAAATTCTCTAAATGTAATGATTTCAACCCGATTGGAAGTCAACCCGATTCAAAAAGGTTTTAGCAGCTAAATCAACTTTGTAAAATACAAAAAAAGAAAAAAAAATATCTCAAACTCAGTCGATTTTAGAGATATTGAGCTAACATCATTATCACAAATCAACTGCTAACAGATCAAGATGGTTGTTTAAAACTTTTGCACACAAGACATGAGGTATAAACTGAGGTTTTCTGACTCATAAAGTCATTTTCAAAGACTTAAAGGACTCCTGTTTATTGTGGTTTCATCGTTTTTAATTCTGTTTTAGATTTTTTTTTTCACAATTTTGATCCCCTCCAATGTTCCAGATGTGGCAGCATCAGATTCCTCCCTGATTTCAATGTTCAGCCCTGCCCAGGATTTTATTTGGGATGCATGTTATACCCAGATTTCACCTCCAGGCTGTGTGTTCGTGTGCACATGTGTCCGCTCTCAGGATAGATTGTCACATCTGTGAGTTTGCCCACTGTAGCTGCTTCAGCCGGCTGTCGACACACGTTTTTTTTTTCATCCCGCTGCTCTTCATCTTTGTCGTTTTCTTCTTCCTCTCTTCCTTCTACATCCTCTTTTGGATTGCAATTGGATTTTTGTTCCTCTCCTGGTTGCTGTTTTTTTTTTTTCGAAGATTCATCTTTTTTTCCAGAGTTTCTTCACGTCCCATCTCCCGTTTTCATTTCTCTCATCTCTCGTTTGTGTGCCTGTCTCCAACCACCTTGTCTCTCCTCCGAAACTACAAGTAGTACTCCATCATCCTTCCCACCTCTTGAATTTCTCATTCCTTCCCTCTTTCCTCCCTTCACTCAGTCCCGTCACTGACCCAATTAAGCTTGGGAGGGACACAGCAAGTAGCAGAGTGATGGAGGCGAGGCAGAGAGTGGAGAGAGTTTAAGAGTCAGATGCCCAAAAAAAAAAAAACAGTAAAAAAAATTGCTACCAACCTGTCAGGACCCACACAGCGGACTGTCCGAACTTCGCCTGGAACTCAAACAACCTCTGACAGGCTCAGCAGAGGCAGGGGTGGAGGAGCAAGCGAGTCGATATTCCCTGTCTTTCTGGAAGAAGAAACAAGGAGAATAATAATCCACCTTCAGTGAGAGGAAAAAAAGAAGCAAGGTGGGGATCTGCACGGAGTTGGGATGGCTGAACACTGGCATATAGAGGGAGACTGAGGAGACGCTGAATTTTCTACCATCAAACTTAAAGAGGAGGGGGGGGAGTTGCGAACACAGTCGCCCCGAGGCAAGTGTGTGAACATAAGCAGGGGGAGAGGAGAGAGGAAAGGATGCATCTGTTCTTCCAAGACAAGTGGGAGGTGGAGGGGCTGCAGACTGTAGGCATCCTCCTGGTGGTCTGCAGCTCCCTCAAACTGATGCACTTTCTGGGGCTCATCGACCTCTCTGTGGCAGGTAAGACAAGAGTTTAGAAAGCAACAGAAAGGTGCATTGAGTTTGTCAGAATATTTATAATGAAGGCAGGGAGGGGGGACATGAGGAGGATCACATTCTGACAGAAAGGGTGGGTGTCTACAGAGAGGTGTGTGTGTGTCTGGATCTGTTTTTCTGAGTAGTTTCAGCCCATTTTCATCACTAAGTCGCTGTCATTTTTCTCGCAGTTGCTTATATGAGTGTGATTTTGTATGAAATGCCTCACAGTCTTACATTTTGTTTAGAATTTAATTACAAAAAATGATCATCAAACATCTGTTTTATTTTCCAGAAATTGGTCCATTTGAGGCAGAAAATTATGATTTTTTTTAAAATAACATTTTAAAATATTACAGTTCCTTTTGAAGCAGTTTTTCCAACACAAAGAGCTTTACAAATTTAATCCAAAGGGTTTCATCATGCAGGGGCACTATTTAAATATATATTTTTGACTTATTTTTGCTTTAAAACTTGGTCTTTCTTCCAGCCCATCACATCCCCTCATTTAAATGCACTGGGAACGCTTTGGGCATGTTTTTATTTTTTAATGTTGACAGCAGCCTCAAACTAGAACTTCCCCTCTCTTTTTTTTTTTTTTGCAACAAGTTTTTTTCCTCCAGTTTTTCTCTTTTTTGTGCGTGTGGGGGGAGGGGGGCAGTGTTACCGTGGTGATTCCTCTCACAGCGATGCTACCTAAAAAAGAACAGGTTCTGGTTCAGCGTCTATTTCAGACGTTTTAGGGATCTTGATTTTAATTAGGAAATAGTGCTTTCTGCTTACAGTGTTTGTACAAGAGTGATACATATCCATGTGGAAGAAAGTTGGAGTTGAAATGTGCTGCCAGTCAGTGAGAATGGCAGATTTAGCGCCTACTATTAAAAAAAAGTCAACACTTATTGGTCAAATAAAATGCTGAACTCATTTTTAACATTGCATTCACCTTTCCTTTAAGAAACACCTTAATGCCCATCTTTAATGGCAAAGTTTTAGATTAAGATAACTTTGAAAAACCATTATGCACAATCTCATGCAATCTTTTGTCATTTTGCACAATCTGTTAGTGCTTGAAGTGTGTTTTGATGTGAATGACTCAGCTATCACACGGGTTTTCAGCTCAGTATCTGTAAAATACAAAGCAGCCATTTTTGTTTAGAATGGGATTTAGCTGTGGCAGCCATTAATCCAAAAATCCATCTGTATAGATGTAAAGCCATAAAGTTTTGAAAGAAAATATGAAAATTAAGCGTGTTCTTTCACCTTAATACATGTTCGTAACCAGATAGAAAATACACCAATGTTTGAATGTGAAAAGAGTTATTTAATAGAACAACGCTGGGCTGGAATGCATGTTTACTGCTTGTCTCTGTGTGCATTCAGCCACTCAATCCAGGAAGTCCTGTTACTTATAACAGTTACTTCAAGATCTGACCCCGCCTTCTAATTTGACATCACTGGCGGGGGGACACTTTCCTGCTCCAGGGTCAAATCCTCTCGACAGAATTCCTTTTCAGCTCGTGTTTGTTTTACGTTCATTAAGTTTTTGTTGAATATGTGTTCAGTCATGAAGCTACTTATATACTTCCTGCTCTGGGTGACCAATATCGTCCAGCCATCCAGACCAGTCTGCACATAAAGTCATCAATTTAATCACAGAACTAATTACACAATAGTTTATAACACTATCATATTTCACCTAAGAAAAAACTATACTATGTGAATTGTCTTTAAAAATCAGTGGATAAAAAAACCAATAAATTTCTTCAGTTTCACTGGACTCTGGAGTGATCTCAGAGATGCTATGCTAACAAAAAGAATGAATTCCAACAGTTCATGCAAAAGTTTTAAGCAAAGATGTTACACAATGTGTAGCATGTGGAAGTATTTGAAGAGAAAACGATCAGCCACGACCCTAACTTTTAGCTCAAAATTTGTAAAATGTACAGCGTTATAGCCATGTTTTGGTTTTCCAAGTTGCCTGAAGCAGCCATCTTGAATTGAGTTGTGTAGATGTATATTCAGTCATTACCTTCTGAGAGTTTTATTAAAATTGATTTCAGGCATTCATGAGATATTTTGCCGACAGTATGCATAAACACAAGCAAAAATATCACTAAACCTTTTGCAGCAATAGGTAGAATAGTTTTAAACAAAACTACAGACACATAATGGAAAAAGTAGTATTTAGACACTCTGAAAAATTCAAATTTAACCCGTTGCCCAAAAAAGTAACTTCAAGCTAAAAAAAAAAAAAAAAAAAGCTTTTTTTTATTTACTAAGAAGTGATGGACTGTAAATGAAAATACCCAGCAGGGACTCTACAAGCATCATCACTACAATGCATGCTGAATGATAAGAGGGTTGTAACAGTAAAAGAGCAGAAAATCATTTTAACTTTTCTGCTCACATTATCACTGCCAGTCAAATAAACAAATTGATAAAAAAAAAAACATCAAAGACTGCTGCAGAGAAAATATATTACAATATTTCCACAGCCAGGGAGATCAGTAACCTAGCTTTTTCTTAGAATGCACCAAAATAATTGACAATCTGTTCATATGACAGACAGATAGGGAGAGAAAAATCCAGTGACAGAACCGAGGACATGGAGAGTGGGCTGCGAGACAGTGACAAAGGAAACGGTATCTTTGGTCCTGATCACTTGACAGTTTTCATTTGATTCAACTTTAAAAGTATTTCCAGCTCGGTGCACCTGCAGAGGCTGCTAAAATTACAAATCACTGCAAATGGAAGAACAACAAAAATCATTTGGTTATTGTTCCATTTGTCTCGTTTTTAATGTCTGTGAAACAATCAGGAGAAGTGAATAACTTACAACCTCAATATATTTTTATTGTGATTTCTTACAGTTTTTATTCTTTTTCTAATCCTTATGAAGATTATTGACTCGGCACACAAAGTCAAAACTGCTTGACAGAACTTTTTCTAAAGTGTCAATATTTCAAGCAAATTTCATCTGATAAACTTGAGTGAAATGTGATTTATTGTCATTCTGTAAAATAAAATAACCAAACTGCATAAATACTTTATAAGAGTTTGGTGAAATAACCTTAAATAAAAGTCCATCACGTAGATGATGCTAATGTTAGGTTACCAAGTGTTAGACTTTCCAAGACCCTCTGGTTAAGGTTTAAAGTGTGTAATTGATTTTAGCAACGTCGTCAATTCTTTTGTCTCTGTAGGGAGAAAAAAAAGAGATAAATTAGTTACCCAAACAAAAGCCCTGCAGGGAACGAGGGTCTGTGTCAGGCAGCTGGATGGATGAATCTGTTTTCCACCTGCTCTGTTTGTAAATAACGCACAGGCCACAGGTCAGGCTGGGGTCGGTCCCGGAGGCTTCGCGGTGCAGAGAGACAATGGGATGACACATCATATAGAGGCTGAGCTGTCTGTGGAGGTGCTGCAGTTCTGTTTGGGTTTCACCCACCAAAATAGCCTTTTGTCTAAAACCACTTGATCTTGAAAAGAAAAGATGAAGGAAGGGTTACTATGGTAACTACCAGGAGCCTTGTACCTGGATTTATGTACAAACTATTGATTGATTTTCCTTCTTTTATTTTATCATTCCAGCAAACAATACAAAGTTTGTTTGATTTGTGCAAAACTGGAAGCTTGGTGTTGGATACAAGCAGCTCTGTTGTCTTCGACCAGCTTTACACTTATACAGGCGGAACTTTTTGCTAGTTCTTTTTTTTTTCCATCGTGGATTTTATCCATTAGGTCTGCATTTGACTGAGTTATTGCATTACATGTCAGTTCTTTGATTTGAATCACTCCATTGTAGCTTTGATTGTTTGTTTAGGGTTGTTGTCTTGCTGAACAGTGAACCTCCTCCCTATAGTCCCAAGTCTTTTGCAGTCTCTAATGCACAGGTGTCGACCTCTGGGCCTCGTGGGCTGCTATCCAGCATATTTTCTTGCTTCCCTGCTCAAACACACCTGATTTGCATGACTGGATGATTAACAGGCTTCTATAGAATTTGAAGAGGTAAATGAATTACTGAATCTGGTGTGTTGAAGCAAGGAAGCAAAGAAAGATAGCAGCCCTCAACCACCTGAGTTTGACAGTAGAGCTGCACAATATATCGTGGTTATATTGTTATTGCAATATCTGTGTCCACAATATGCATAATGCAAAGGACTGCTTGGAGTGCAATAATTGTTAATTAATGTATTTAAAGACTTTTGAAGTTGTATTTGTTCATGCTAATGCAATTTTTAGCCACTAGGACAGAGTCTAAAGGTTAAAGGTCACATAGAGTAGAAAGTACAGGTTAGAAAGTGAGGAAAGAAAAGGAAAAAGACATTGCACCTGATATTTTCATCACAATAATTACAAATATCACCATCGCAAGATTTTCTAATATCGTGCAGCCCTATTTGGATGGGTTTTCTTCCAGGATTTAAGCCAGGTCTGACAAGTTTCTATGTTCCTGCTGAGGGAAACCCACTACATGATGCTGCCACCACCATATTTCTAAGAAGTGATTTTGCACTCACTAGGATGTGTGGTAGAGTTCTTTCTTCCTGGTGTTTGCTATGATCCATGGCTTGTGATAAACCAAAAACAGGAGATTTTGTGACCTACTGTCAAGATTTGTGGAGTGCATTAACATTAGTTGTTGTGTAAACTGATTCTCCCACCTGAGATGTTGATTTCGGCTGCTTCTTGGATTAATGCTGTCTTTACTTGTCAGTTCAGGTGCATGGTTTGCAGTTGAGCCAAACTCTTTCCATTTTCAAGTTTAACAGTGCTCCATGGGATATTCTAAGTTTAGGCTGAGGCCTTCACAGAACAGATTGATTTATACTGAGGATAAATTTCACACAGGGGGACTCTACTAAAAAGGGAAATTCTAAAGTTATTTGGTTGCTCTGGTTTTTATTTAGTGGGTATCAGAATGAAAGTGCATAGCTGAATACAAAAATCAAACTACTTAGCAGTTTTTTTTTTTGATTTTTTGTTTTTGCAAAAGAATCAGAAAACCGTGGATCATTTTTCTTCTACTCCACAATTGCTCTTTATGTTGGTCTATGAAGTTTGAGGTTGTGATAAAATGTGGAAAAGTTCAAGGAAATTAATACTTTTTCAAAAACAAATTTCTAAACTTCAATGACAAATGTGTTTTACAGAGTTAGTTTATAAAACCTTACAAACGAGCAGATATGAGATAAATTCCAACTCAAAATTTTGCTAAATATCTACAGTTTAAAATGTCCCGGTTTCCTTTTGCTGAGCCAAACCGAGAGGCAAACTGCCTACAGAGATGAACTTTTCTGTTATATATTTTTGTTGCATGTAGTTTTCATTTGTTGCTTTTAAGTTTTAAAGGCATGTGAAGCCAACACGCTCGCCTGTGTGTGTCTCTAACTCTTGTGCTGTGGTTGGTGATTGCAGGTAATCCCTCCACCAGCCAAAGCAAAAAAACCATAAAGCAGCGATTCCTCAAACTGCTGCTGTGCTGCAAGCCCACGGTTGCCCCCTCAATCAGTCAAAGCAAGTTTCTCATTCACACTTCACACACCTCTGCTGACTTCCACCTGCCATTTTTTTTTTTTCAGTGGGTTGATTCATTGACATTTGTGCAGATACTTTTAGAAAAACAGTCAGTGCTCACTTGGGGGAAAAAAATCTGTAAACATGGACTGGACATCTTTTCCTTTTGTAATTTGTAGAGTGGTGCTGGACAGTGGATTGTGAGTGTGTGTCAGTGAGCCCGGGTAAAGATTAGACATGAGAGGAGCTGTACAAAATGGTACAAGAGCAGACAGTTGTTTCAACTTTTAAAATGTCTTTAAGATAAATCTAATATCTCACTTTCTGTGGTTTCTTTTGTGTGCTTGGGTTGAAGTTTTCACACATACATGACTGCTTGATTTCATGACTTTATGTATTATTTGTTATGTTTATCAAAAACCTAAAACGGTCAACTTTCTTAAAAGTAAAGCATGCTGTTTTATTCCTTGTAAATTACTTGAAATCGGGTTAACTTTGCAAACATTTTCAGCATTTCTGCACACATTTGAACCCATCACATTAAGACAAGTCCTAAAAGAGAATGAAACTATGACAAAAAGTGACCCATGACATCAACATGAGGATTAAATCACAAAGTGGTTTGTGGAGAAATGGACAGCTATAGTGCATTAATTAAAACTTTTGCAACAGTTGCATTTTGTCAAAATTTAATTAATATATACCTCATTTTGGGTCTTTTAATTTATTTAATCTAAAATATGATCCTACAGGTTTTTTTTATCACTTTTTTGAGCAAAAAACATGATATTGAGCAAACTAAAGATGGTTTATGGTAATGGTTATAGGTTATTCTAAATAGGAAGACAACTCAAGCCATATCACTGGAACCATTCATGATATCAGGATGATGTAATCTGAAAATGTGCTTTAGTCATTTTGACCAAATTTGACTTAATCCTTGGTTTGACGAGGGTCACAAATGTTGCAAATCATTACTTATTTTTGTGAAAAAACGTTACCTTATTGTTCATGTATGTAAGCAGCTAAATAGTTTTAATGTTTGTTGTGACCAGTTGAAAAAGCAAATGAACAAGAAGGTCACTTGTAAATATATATATACACATTTTATTGGCTTTCCTTATATAAACTTCTCACTTAGTCTTCCTAAGACTTTTCCATTGAACTAAAGTTCAGACTTTGTGTCATATTCCTACAGAAATATAAAAAGCTCTGAAAAGTTCATAAACTTCACACTGCTGTGTACTAGACCAGGGTTTCACAAATTCCTCACACCATGGACCCCCAAACGTTATTACCTTCTGGCTAGGGACCCCCCTTGCAAACCCATAAACAATGCTGCAATGCTACTTTTTCTCACTTTTATTCTCTGCTCAATAATTATTACAAATGTTTAGCATAAGAATTTTATAACATGTTTTAGAGACTTTTATATTCCCACTAAAAAATCTAATTTTCACAAACTGTTGATGAAATCTGGAGGCAAGATAAGAAAAAATATTATCTAATTATTAGGGGTGCAACAATACATGTACCCGTATCGAACCGTATCGAAGACACTTGTATCGAACAATACAGATTT
>JAUBOC010000089.1:17685435-17695805 GCA_032275365.1 Anablepsoides cearensis | reverse complement strand
ATGTACTTTAATGGAGTACCAATAAAATTGATGGTACTTTTTATGCAGATAAACATGGTCTATCTCTTGGACTAATATAATACCTCCTCACATTACTTCCACCTCCACTTATTCCTGTTTCTGTGACACCAAAGAGAAGATAATAATAATAATAATAATAAAAGAGGAACATAAAGTTGAAGCCAACATGTACAGCCCACCTGTGGGTGAGGGCAAAAAAGGGGATTATCAGATGGGTAAAAGATAATCAAAGATAAATTACTGGTATGAGTTTTGCCTGCACACAGTTAGAAATACCCTAAACCTGAATGTTAAGAGATGATGGATATTTATTTTAAAGCAACTGTTTTGCCTCATTATGACTTTTCCAAACTCCAAGATGTAGAATCAGAGGCACTCAAAGCGTAATAAAAATTAAAGCAGAGAGACTAACACGGAATAGCAATAATGTTCTCTAACATAGCATCTTTCCACTCAGTTTCATTCCCCTCGAAGCACAGAATAGGGATGCACTAAGAGTTTTTTTTCCTTGTTTTATTGTTTTTTAGTGAAAACATGCCTTTCCAGGCATGTAATTTAATTATCTATTTATTTATTTTAGAAATAGACACTTTTTTTGTATCTATGTTCAGCACAGAAAATTCTTCTGGCTCTTGTGTTTTCTTTTTGTTGATTATGTTTCGTTTCTCACAAGTAAAACCTGTCTGAACCCGCATGTGCTGTGTCTGGAACAATGAAAACTTACTCATATGTTGTACTGACTGTTTAGTTAGGTACCTTATGGTTGCATTACATATTTAAAAATGTGTATATTTTGTACAGAGACAATAAAAATCACATCTACTATGCAAAACGGGCTGACATTTGAAGGACTGCACATTGTTGTCTCCTCTAAAAAAAAAACCTTTGGGAGTGGAATAAAAGATTAAATTTATTTGCCACATATTTAAAGAAAATTTCAAGTTTTTTTTTTTTTTCTTTGGTCATTAGGACTTATAATTTAAACTGGTTTGAAACTTTTTTTTTTTTTAATTATTTTTCTAGTCATTTGTACCTCTATTAACTGTCCACATGCAGAGATGCTGCTATCCAGAATAGCTTTCTCCAAAAGATGTCTTTATTTTAGTGATGAAAGTGTTTGCCTGATTATTTAATTGTCTAAAGAAGGTTGAGGTTCTCCTGTCTCCAAAAATGAACTTTAAGTCACTGCAATAATACGTTTAGAGTTTTTAAACATAATTCTTACCAAAACCCTCTGGTCTCAAATGGTCGGTCTGAGTAGAAAATTGAAATAATATAAGACAGATGAACGATTGTCTTGCTGACACACAACAACTGTAAAAACTAACTGGACACACCTTATTACAGAAATTGAATGTGTTCATCTGTTTACTGGTATTGTACACCAGTGGTTCCCAAAGTTGGGGTCGGGACCCACAA
The DNA here is from genome assembly GCA_032275365.1 of Anablepsoides cearensis. Taxonomy (NCBI): domain Eukaryota; kingdom Metazoa; phylum Chordata; class Actinopteri; order Cyprinodontiformes; family Rivulidae; genus Anablepsoides; species Anablepsoides cearensis. The sequence continues at coordinate 17,694,365 of JAUBOC010000089.1, read as the reverse complement.
CACCAAGGTGGGGTCCTGAAAGGATTTTCTGAATTAATTATATTAGAAAATAACATTTTGTTTGCCTTTGTTGGGTAAGGCTGGTGTACTTAAAATGGACAAAAATAGCACAATGAATATTGTTACTATGCTCTTATTTCTTTGACGTGAAAACAATGTTTATGATCCAACAACAGTTGGGGGCTCAGGTCTCTGCTGCTGGTATGTTGAGGGTCAAAGGCTGAAAAGTTTGGGAACTACTGCTGTACACCATCCACTGTAAAACATTACTAACAGAGGGCTGGTTTGTGTTTGTCCTCTTTAAGTTAAAAGGATTTACCTCCAGTCAAGTTACGAGTCCTCCCAAACAACTATAATAGAAATGATTAACTATATAAATTACAAATATGAGAACAAACTGTTTTGGTTTTATTCTTAATCAATTCAAAAAGAAGAGTGCAGTTTACTCCATAGAAACCTTGGAAGAGTAAGACAACATTTAGGTTTCTTCTGTTTTATATCTTAAATTGTCATAATTTCAACAAGATATAATCTTAAATTAATAACAAACATACATTATACACATAACCCAAAATGTATTTTTTTTAAAGAATTTGTCTTGACGCAGAAGCAGATTTCTTTAAATGAAACTATTACTAAATTCCTCCTAAAGAACGTTTTGTAAACAATGTAGAAAAAACAAGTATATAAAAAAATTGCCAACTGCAAACAAATCATTAAAATTGAATATTAACTTGACATTTTACTAGCTTCTTGCTGGATGAGCAAAAATGTCTGAACTCTTCTTAGGTTTGCAACTTTCAGATAACATGTTTCAAAAATGGATTCAGTTAGGCATTCAGTTTTTGAAAATGACAATGAAATAATAGAGTATAAATATAATTCCATCCATGAAGAGTTTTTCTTACTTTTTCTCTTTTGCCTCAAACAGTGCTGACTTTTACAGGTTTACAGTGTGGTTAAAAACAACAGGTGTTTACTTGGGCATTTTACGAAGCTCTGCAAGAACCCAAATAGCGAGTGACAGAAGTGCCACAGAACCAGACTGATGAGTTGCTGCGAGTGGAGTGGGGACGTACATCAACAGCGTGCAGATACCAAGAGCAACCTAAAGAGCAGAAAAGATGGAGTTTAGTTCCACTGAAATGATTTCTACCCATCTACCCAACATGTTTCTGTCTGTCAGAAAGCCTACCTGAGTATAGGCCATTGCTGCAAGGAGGTTGATGGCAACTTTAGTCCTTTTTGGTAGCAGCATCCTCCTTGAGAACAAATAGAGGCCTGTAACTGCTGCCAAAGAACTGATACCCTAAAAGCATAAGGAAAAACAAATCATATTTGCATCAACTTGTTTGTACGTGTCTAAATATTAGAAATATGTTTTATTTTAATGAAAATACAGAAACGCCATCTGCTCTGAGACATACCAAAATCCTGTGGTCAAACTGTACAGTGGTGGGATTTTCAAAGAAGTTCTTAATTGTTGGAGAGAAAGCAAGCAGATCGTCAGGAATCCATCTGTCTGCCATTTTGGGGAAGGAGTTGTACACCAAACCAGCATCCAAACCAGCAACAAAGGCACCTGGGGAAAAAAAACAGAATTACTATTGCAAATAGTTGATGGTAAATAAATGATTTGTTTTTATGTTCAAAGATGCTTAAAGGTAGTTCAAACTGAAAACATTTTAGAAGCTTTTTTTCATTATAATGCATTTATAGAGAAAATGTAAAAGTACCTGAAAGAGCCGTTAGGAAGACGAGTCCACCCGTACCCTTGGCAAACCTCCTTAGCCGGATGAGACGTTTGGTTTCTGCCAGCTGTAACATTTTTGGCATGAAAAATGACATCATGTAACAAAAACGTGCTAGGGGTAAACTTTCATACAGAACGACAAAGACATCCTCTGCACCTTGTGTGCTGGTAGCAGCATGGTAAGTCCTGTCCAGAGACTGGCAACGTAGAGCAACAGGGCAGAGCCAAGATGAGCAGTGAGACGATACTGGCTGACCCGAGGAATGTCATGAGACTCAGGCTTCTCTTCCAGTCCACTTTTAACCATGTACCAACCCAGAAGGCCCTACGGAGAAAAGCTGAGTTTAAAGATTTGAGTTCCCATTGCTGGAAGAAATTTCAAACTAAATAAAGATGTCATAAACAAAACCCTCTTGTAAAAATAAACAAACAGACTTACCTGGAAGAAGACAAATCCACAAAGTCCAAGCACTTTTCCCTTCATGGAACGATTGAAATATCCCTTTCTCCAAAAGTAAACGGTTGGGAGGATGTATGCTAGTCCAACCAGTCTGCCCCACATGCGATGACCCCACTCCATGTAGAAGATAAACTTAAACTCCGGCAGAGTCATTTGATGGTTCAGTCTGATAAACAAGAATGAAACCATACTCTTATATAATACTTGTTTGTAAAACACAATATTTTATTTCACATAACTGCCAAAGCTGTCGTATGTAGAGTGTTTGTCAGTAAATTAGAAGAAACACATTTTAATTTCAAAACTTAAATCACAAATTTTAGATAAAGAGATTTGATTTGAAAAGTGAAAAAAAGTTTTGTTCCATTTTAAAATAAACAAAATGTGTGCATACATTTTGAACTCTGGAAATTGCTGGTACTTGAAAAACTCAGCCTGCCACTCTTCTTCTGACTGAGGTGGCTTCATCTCTTTCACCAGATGCCAATCAACCATGGAGAGCCCAGATTCTGTTAACCTTATTTAAACAAAAGTATACAAAAAGTACTTACATATCAACATCACTGTGACGAGAAAAAGTACTATATTCACCCCAGATTCTGTTAACCTTATTTGAACAAAAGTATACAAAAAGTACTTACAGATCAACAACACTCTGTGACACAAAAAAAGTACTATATTTACATCACTTTTAGGTCTTCAGTACCTTGTAACACCCCCCAAGACAATGGCACCGACCACCAGACCGCTGCAGCTGAGCAGCCAGCGTCCCACTATGCGATTTGTGGCTGCGTTGGGGACCGCTGCTGCTGGGTTAGAGGGAGTTGCTGTCTCCACCGTGAAAGTGCTGTGATTTCTTCTCAAAAGCCATTGTCGCAGCTGTGGACTTCGCTGATATTATAAACAGAAAATAGAGAGAGGACAACAAGGACTGAATGTCTCGTCTTCTCTAATGTCATAAATCTTCCTTTTAAAACATTTAAACGATGGTTAAACCACTGCATGGTTTTTTTTTAATTAGATTTACACTCATTACTAATTTACTAACTAATCAGAAACACAGTTGTGTTCCATCAGTATTTTAAGCAGCCAAAGCAAAAAAAAAAAAAATGTATAAAATAAAAAATTTAATTGATTTTGTGCAAATTTTAGATAATTAGGCTTCCTAATTCCTAGCTTGCTGAATGTATTAGAGAGGTTACTTAACCATCCCAAGGACAACTAAGGGCATAAGGAGGAAGAGATCTCTATGTGTGTGTGTGTGTGTGTGTGTGTGTGTGTGTGTGTGTGTGTGTGTGTGTGTGTGTGTGTGTGTGTGTGTGTTAATTCTGCATGAGCAGCAACAGAAATAAGGCAATACAAAGGCTATAAACTCCTTATGAATGATTATATATGTACTCGTGGGGGAGGAAATGTCACATAAGAAGATGATTACAAGAAAAATTCAGCTCTGGAGAAAACTGCAGGAAATGTTGCACCTCAAGTTAGGTTTGAAAGCTGATTATACCTATATAATACACATTTAAACCACAATCATATGGTAGATATTAATTCATTTCGATGACTGAATTAATTCAATAATGCTACTTACTAGATATAAATTATAGTAAACAACAGAGAAGGCTGGAGGTCAGTTATGTCATTTTAGTTATTAGATAAACGGAGATAAACTACCATTTTGACAGTCACAGAACTAACTTATCTATACTAACCTTAATAAAGTCTGCACACTAAAAATTGAAAAAAAAAATTTGAGTAATGTTATTTTTATATCATGCTTGTAGTGGCTTCGTCTACCTTGTTAGCTTGTTAGCTAGTAGCTAAAGTTATCGCTACTCACGCTCTTCTGTTGAAACCCCTTGCTAACACATCTGCAGCCGCAAAAAATGGTTGTCCGTAACGAAGAAAGTAACATCTTTTCTTTCTTAATAAATTCCACTGGAGGAGCTCATGTCAAACTGCAGATCCTCCCGGAAATAGCAGAAAGCATTTTTGTTGTTACCCGGATGTAGAAGGTTCAGCATTAACCTTTTTGACGTCACATAAAAAACTAAAGTTTTTATTACTATTACTTTTAGCTAGAAAATATATTCTCAACAAAATTTGCAATTATATAATGAATGTATTATATTTATTGTTTTGTAAATTGTACCGTAGCTAGCAGGAATATGGGTGCCCGTTTTGTGTATTTACATATCCCGCGTGGGCGGTTACGTTCTACTTTTTGCATAAACACAATACCGCCCCTCCTGCCGGAGCACATTTTTAACAATGAACAATCTAAACCGGAAACGCTGGGTTTTATTTTAGTGAGTGGCTGGCGTTTGCTCAAAACATGATGTGATTGACTTCAAAACGTTTCCAAAGGAAAGCGAACTGGCAGGTAGTTTTGCCGGTAGAAGAAATAAAATTGTAAATGGAAAAAACTCTGTAGAATTTAGCTAACAAACTGGCTTTGGAAATCTCTGTATTCCTTTCTTCGCTCAGACGTTCAGAATGGCACAGAACTTTTTAATGGAGGTTTGTGTGGACTCCGTGGAGTCTGCTGTGAATGCTGAGAGGGGAGGTTAGTAAAAGTGTAGTACAAGCTGCTCTGCTTTTTTATTGAATTGGTGAAAGAAGTAATGTTCATAGATAGTAAGATTAAAGGTTGAGTGGTGCAGAGCCTTGTATGTTAGTTTGTGAGCATTAGTGTTTTCTGGATCAGGTGAATCTAAACTGGGATTGAGTGTGAAGTATAAATATATAATATACCTTTCTGTACAACCATCACCTGTATGACACAAATCATGTCACACTCCTGCTAAACAGGTCAGACATATGTAATGTGTACAAAAACGAGCGTGGCAGAGAGATATATGCAGCTGACGCAGGTGCAGCCTACATTATTCAACATTATTGTGTGGGACTTGCCTGGTTAAATAACGGTTAATACTAAAAAAAATAAAACTTAACATTTTATTCATTATGACCAGAAAAGAGTGTTTTTGTAAAATTCTATTTGCTCATTTTACTCAATACTTTTCATACTTAAGTACATGTTATGTTAGAAAACTACTTTTGACACTTAAGTACAGTAAATGTCAGATACTTTAAGACTTTTAGTCAAGTAATATTCTTAGAGAAGATTACTTTTTACCAGAGTAATTTTAAGGTAAGACACCTGTAGTTTTATTCAAGTATCATTTTGATGTACTTTATCCAACACTGGATTCTTCCTCTGCTCTTTCCTGTAGTGACAATTAGAAAAACTGGAACTAATAATAACAGAATCCTCTTCTACAAGTCAGAGGCAATGATCTGTGACTAATATATTATAATATATAGAATGCAGCAGATCCTACATTGGGACATTTTGATACAAATACACATACAGTACTGTTACATTCCTTCAAATTACTGTTAAACCTGTTAGGGTGAAAAGTCCAGCGAACAAGAGAAACAACAAGGTCATTCTAACACGTAACTTCCACCAGGAAATGTTTTTTTTTATTTTAGGACTTTATCTTATGCGAACTGGATTTATGTGTTCTGTAAAAAAAAAATAAAGTCAATAAATGTATTTCATATCAAAACACTACCCTCACGATTTGTCTTTAAAAGCTCTCAGTTTATTTTTAAACAGGTTTCTTCTTCACTGTAAGCTTCAGGATGTATTTTTACTGACTTTTGACATTAAAAATAATGTAATTAAATAAATGTTTTGCTTTGTTTTTTAAGTTAGAAGACAAGTTTGACACTTCTTTGTAGTAATTTAAGCATCCTAATGCTGTGTTAGTTGTAATAAAGCCAGCCTGATGCATGCACACAAAAGATTTCTAAAAGACAGATATTATATTTTTTAGGGGGGAGACATTGATGGACTTTTATGATTTGAAATGAAGATTTTAAACACTTTGTAACTCTGCTGAAACAAGCATTCTATCTGATTGTTTTCTTATCTGCTCTTTAGTCATCTGTGATGGGAAAGCATTACTTTGTTGCTTCAGGAGCTTCCTGAGCAGCACTTTGACAATGGCAGGTCACATTCAGTCAGCTGAAAACTTTATGAACTAAAGTTTAATTCTGTTCTGAGACACCAACAAGTCAAGGCAGGATTATTGACCTGCAGTTTGTTCCTCAGAGTGTGCGGAGGAAATAAGACGAAGGACCTGTGTCATCCCTCAGAGCAACAACAAGCTGTTGTGTTGTAAAAACTATGAGCTGGCATCGTCGTAAAAGAAACAGGGTCAGAAATGACAAGTAATAAACCTTTGCTCCGTGCCACTTTTCCTGTTTATACGGGCAATAACTGAAACAGACGAATGATGACAAGAAATAAAAACTAAATCAGAGTTTTTAACTAATGAGCAGAAACATCTTGACATGTTCAGATGGAGGAGAGAAAGAAAAGGAAAAGGTGTTACAGAGAACGATAAATGATGTCACAATTTAGGTTAAGTGATAAGCTGCATTTCACAGTGCTGTAAGGTGTGTGTGTGTGTGTGTGTGATTGGACTTTACTCCTGGTTATTTCTAGTGTACTAGTTTATCACTAGACACGTCAACGTCCAGCATAAAGAGCCTCCTCCTGCTCCATGAATGAAGCTGCTGCTGATAAAATAACCCAACGGAACATCTTTGCTGTTTTTTCTTACCTTAAAATTACTGAAAGATTTTATTTTTTAAATTTGTTTTGTTTTTTTAAAAGACCACCATGATCAGCCGAAACTTTAAAAATGTGCTGGTGGTCTCTGTGGGGTTCCTGTCTCTGTTCACGGCGTATGGAGGTCTGCAGAGCTTACAGGTAGGTGAATTTATTATTGATTATTACAAATATAATGGATTTCATTCATAGCAAGAAAGTCTTTTTACTTCAAAAAGTCACAATTTGATTTAGTTTACCCTTAATTTAAGTTAATAAATACAGTCTGGTTTGTTTTCTTTTATATTAACTTGTTGGAAATAAAAGGTTTGGTCGAATTTAGGGGCCAATTATGAAAAAAAGGAATTTACAATAAAAATAAAGCAGTTAAGATTGAAGATGTTAAACATTTTAACATTTTGTATTTCCCAAGATTAATATTTCCAATAACTAACATGGATTTTTATTTATTTACTTTATCCATGACTAAAAAGCTAAAGTTAGGCACAGACTGCTTATTCTGATTCATTTCTTAAGATATTAGCAAATGTAGCCTAACAGGGCTGCTATAAATAACATTATTGGCTCTAAATGATACAACATATCAAGAGAATTAGTAATTATTATCATTTGAAACGAGACAAACATAAGTAAAGTATGTTTAAAACAGATTATTTTGCTCCGTAGCGGATGCTGTTTAATTCCTGCCATGGTGATTTTCTGTGCAGAGCAGTCTGAATGCAGAGGAGGGGATGGGTGTGGCGTCTCTGAGCGTCATCTACGCCTCCATCATCATCTCCTCTATGTTCCTGCCCCCCGTCATGATCAAGAATCTGGGCTGTAAATGGACCATTGTTGCTGGAATGGCCTGCTATGTGTCCTACTCATTTGGAAACCTTTACCCTGGATGGTAAATTCTACTTATGGTGTTACTCCGGAGAAGTTTAAGCTCTTTTTAAGCTGCAGATTCATCCCCAAAACTATTCAGTCGATCCAAACTACACGTTTGCCCAGATGAAACCCTGATACTTCATTGTTTAATGAGGTTAAGACAGATTTAAATATTTAGAACTGAACCAATGCTGATGCTGGTAAAATACAGTGACACTGTTCCTATCATCAGATTCACTAATTAAAAGAATTTAACATGTTAAAATGGAGATGAAGTTGAGGCTGAAAGGTTGGTTTTACAGGATGTTTAGAAAAACTGGAGGATATCTAACTAAATAAAAAGATTGTGAATATAAAATGCACTTGTTTCATTGCCAAAATATGATTTCAATGCATACAAAGCCTCAATAAAAATGTTTTAAAAAGTAAAGCTGGGATTTGTGCTGTCACAGGTACACCCTCATGCCAACCTCAGTGATCCTGGGTTTGGGCGGCTCTCCTCTCTGGTCGGCTAAATGCACCTACCTGACCATTTCTGGGAACGTCCAGGCTGCGAAGGAGAACAAGAAGGGGTCCGATGTGATCAACCACTACTTCGGCATCTTCTTTTTCATCTTCCAGTCGTCGGCAGTGTGGGGGAACCTCATGTCGTCGCTCATCTTCGGACAGGACACCAGCATCTGTAGGCAGATTAACTTATGTTCAGGGTTTTGATGGTACACTGATGAAAACTTACAGACATCTTGGTAAAATGAAGTCAGAACTGTTTAGTTTTTTTTAACTTGTCACGTTATAAAGGCTGATCGTGCACCAGGACAGTGTGAACACGCGGGGTGGGGACTGCACTACTGAGTCACTATTGGTTCATGTCCCCTCACGCCCGGCGTGACACATCAGCTGATGGATGTAGTGATGATTCATGGCTGCAAACAGCTTCTATATGTTCATCCAAGCCCAGTTTATTTGTTCTTAGTTTACGTAGCAGATAAAGGTGATAATCGGTGAACAGCAGTGTTGTATGAAGTACCACAAAGTAATACTTGAGTAAAATTACAAGTATCTTTCCAAAAAATTACTTTGGTAAAAGTTAAAATCTCCTTTATATTACTTGAGTAAAAGTATTAAAGTACATGATATTTCTTGTACTTAAGTATTAAAAGTAAAAGTATTGATTTTAAATGAGCAGTTAGATTTTCCGTAAT
>JAUBOC010000089.1:17631117-17643049 GCA_032275365.1 Anablepsoides cearensis | reverse complement strand
CAAAGACAGAAAGGCAGATGTGGCAGTGGAAGGTGTCAAAGCAGTTTGGATAGAAAAACAAAGTAAAAAAAAAACAACAAAAAACGACTAATCGATTATTAAATTAGTTGTTGATTATTTTAATAATCGATTAGTCGTCCATTAATCGACTAATCGTAGCAGCCCTAATCCTTATTATGCTGCTTATTTTGTACTTCCTCCTCGCAGCAGAGTCCTGTTTATAGGCTTTTGAGTCCATATTTGGGAATGCATCCTGGCATTAAGAAAGATAAGAGGTGAGTGGAGCTTGTCTTTTTTATCTATTTGCTTTGAGCTCTGCTTCCATGGCTTCAGATTGAAGCAGAAAAACTAAACGTTTTGTCTGTTTTTCTTTTTGTTTCCCTGCAGCAGCTTCTGTGCGTGCATGTACACTTGATGTTCACAAAAAACTTGCTGTTTATTCATTATTTTACCTCCCTGGATTGAATTGCTGATATGCCTCTTCTCCTGCAGGTTCTCTCTCTTGTAGATGCAAACGCAGCCCCGTTTCCCTGCAGCTTCTCCCTCCGGGCAGAAGCTTTGCAGTGTCACACAGGTTAGGACTCTCTCTGTATAGGGGGAAGGCGGGGGTCGCCAAGAGGCAAACCTGAGAATAAAGAATGACTGGGTTTTGGAGGGTGGGGGGGAGAAAAAATAAATAAAAGGAGTGATATCTGGAGTAGATTTGTATTGTAAGGAGAGTCGGGGGAATGGAAGGAGGATCTCAGGAATGAGAGTGAGTTCAGGCAGGGGTGTGTGTGTGTGTGTGTGTGTGTGCGCGCATGTTGGGGGTGTGTGAGGAAGGAGAGGAGGGGTAGGGGTGGAGTCGGGGGCTCTGCTATTTGTAGATCCTTGTGATGGATGACTAGTGTGTGTGTGTGTGTGTGTGTGTGTGTGTGTGTGTGTAAGAGAGAGAGAGAGAAAAAGACTGGCTTTCTTTCTTTTTTTTTTGCTCTGTTCCCTCTCTCTTCAGGAGAGCAGAGCAGAAAGTGAGAGGAGGACAGACGTGTGCAGACCAGAGCGCACCAACTCCACAAAGACAAGACAGGAGAGGAGTTTGGAAGGAGAGCACAAGAAAAAGAAGAAGCTGTTTTTATTTTCCTACATCAACAAACCAGTGGATATCAAAGAAAATTCTTGAAGAACAACAAAAAAAAAAGGATTGTTGTGGCTTCACATTTTTCATATTTTTTTCTCATTATATTCCCCAAGTAGAATTAGACTTGTGAGGTTTTTGCAGGACTTTGGGAAGCAGAAGCAGAGGAGGAAAGCTTGCTGTGGTTGGTGAACATGGCCATTAAAGAAAGCTGCTTTCAGCCAAGAATGGGCAAACTGGCCGGACAGTGGATGTGGGTGGTGATGCTCTCTGCCATTGTAGGCAAAGCCGGTGCCTGCCCAGCCTTGTGTACCTGCAGCGGCACCACAGTAGACTGCCATGGACTGGGTCTCAAATCCATGCCAAGGAATATCCCCCGCAATACTGAAAGACTGTGAGTGCCACTTACTTTCTTTGTATCTTTGCGTGTGTAATAGAGAAACTAGCAGACTCTGTCTTTTCATTGTTTTCCCTCTGGCTGTATTATTGTAGCACACATGACTTTCTTTATAGCATAACAGAACAATAGCCCTGTCTGTGAAGCTGTGTGTGAGTGTATGTGTCAATCAGGCAGCCAGTCACTCACTGGCTCCAGTCAGGTATAAATAGGCACAAGTGACAGGAAAGAGCAGATGTGTGCCTTTCACATGTGTTCAAAAGTCTTCTTTTTGTGCTTTCTTCTTCTTCTTCTGAACATTTCATCTCATGTTTGCACTACTTTTAAAAGCTTAAATATCAGGCTTAAAAAGTATATTAGATCTGATTTGTGTTTAAATTCTTTGATCTACAAGGATGTCTCCATCGCTCAAGTCCTGTCTAATGTGCACTGTCTTCATCTCTCGTTACATCTTTTCTCTTCTCCTGAGCCAACGACTGCCCCATCTCTCCCACGTCATGCCTCCGAACACTCACTCCACAAATTGTTAAATCACGTAGAAAATTAGGCAAATCCGCTGCTTAAGTGAGTCTTGTACACGGGATCACATCCTGGAAAAGAGGTGAGGCGGACGCTTTTTTTTTTTTCCTGCAGAGTGGAGTTTCTCTGTCTTTTCTGACATTCCTCTGAAATATTCATCAGGAAATCAGAAGGAGTGCGAGGGGAGGGAAAAAAAAAGATTGTTCTATTTCAGCTTTTAGAATATCAGTCGTGAATAAAACATGTGGTGGGAACGGAACAGAGAAAGCCCGTGTTGGAGGCATAGTGGGAGCTAGCTGCGTATATCATACTTTCCCTTTTTAATTTCGAAGAACATCTTTTTTTTTCCTGCAGATTGCAAAAATGCACACTCTGCTTTAATAGTGAACCAGAGAGGAAACATGGTCATTTTATGGTTTCCTTTCCCACAAATGCCCATTCACACTGGAAATATCCCCTGCCACTCCACTCAAGAGCAGTTTTATGTCAAAAGTTGCTTGAGGGATTGTAGGTCATGTTGAGCTGACAATTTTATCATTGTGGCATCTCTGGGCCTTTTGAGGCACGTCTGGCCCACTCAGGACATTGCATTTTAAACACACTGTGCATAACGGTCATGTGTAATTTATTCCTGGTTCATTGCCTTTTCTTCTTTTGACGTGTGTGTTTAGGTCAAGAAAAAAAAGCGGTCTCTGCCGGGAAGTTGTGTTTTACAATAGAAACGGTTCTTCTCTGCGAGCTGGTTTGCAGGGTGATTCATCAAGGTGATTGTGCAAATCCACGCAGGCCAGTCGGCCCCACATGATGCTCCCATGTGCATATCTTGATTTATGTGTGTGTTTGAAAAAAGTGTGTGATCAAGTGAGCAAATTTGTGCAAGCGTCATATGGGTCAAAGATGACTAATGACTGTTTAGAATTGCTCCAGGGCTTATTGGCTTTTGGGTTTAATCTGAAATATTAACAGAACCTTTTTTTTTTTTGCATAGAAATGTGACTACAATACTAAGATCACTTGATGCCTGAACTTGCCAAAGTCTGCAAATGGAAAAAAATCAGTGCATGCCTGTTTATTGGACCGTTATTTTTTTAATGTTTGTGGATTTATTTAAAGGGATTTTGGGGGGTGGGTTGTTTGTTGGGTGCACTCTGCTTAGAGGCTACTGAGACAAACAGCAGAATCCCATTTGCACTTGTCACTGTGGGTTTAGATCAGGTTTGACCCCTGCACTCCTCAGACCGAAGCCTGTAATGAGAATGTGGGCTCCATGTGTTAAAATCACAGCCTACTGCATACGGGCTACTGAACCCTTTGTCCCTTCTGCATCTATTTTATGTCCTGATCAAACCTTTTATTTTCTTGGTTCTATTTAGTTTTGTTCAAAATCCATTAATTTTTTTACTTGTACAAAAATCTAATTAACCAGTGGCTCATATTTAAATCCGAATTATTGGAATGAAATTGGCAATGCTCTTGAAATAGACTTTTTCAGTTGGCCAGGTCTTCACTAAACTCCAAGAACTTTCTGTAGTTTTGTTGTAACAGTTAGTATTTTTTTTAGATGAAATCAGTATTATATTTGTAAATGAGTTGATCTGTAAATAAAGAGGACTTGTGTATCGTACTAAATGTTAAAGGTATATTCCATAGTTCAATTTTAAACCAAAACCAAGTAACTATGTTATCTTCAGTTATTATAGTAATGCTGTATGTATCAAAATAAATTTGACTTTGCATCATTTGAACACCTTGAAATTAGTCTTTGTTTTATTTAAGAGCCTTTTACCATTTCTGACACTCCCACTTCAGCACACCTTTACAACAATGCTTCAGGGGAGAGGTGTTCTCGGAGCTCCAGGGAGGAGCTTTGGGTAAATAGGCAGTGCTTTGTACCATCATGCGATTAGGCAGCTCCACATGGCCACGACCACAGGAGACCCAAGAACACTCTGAGTATGTTTTTGATGAGGGAATGACATTATAACGTAATATAAAGCTCAAAAAAATTTGATTTTGCATACCTCCCCTTTAAATCCTTGGATAAAAAAGTACAAGTAAAGAACCAGTGTTGGGCCAGAAAATACCTTGTATTGAGATCTAAGGGCATGTTGGAGCTCTTCCAGCACAGAAGAAATGACGGCTGCTCGCCACATGCATCTACTCACTTTTGTTTATTCATAAACTTGAGCATATGCCTCCATATGTGCCTGCGTGCAGAGAATAAGTAATGTTAGATGGTAACACATGGGAGTTGGTATTGGTTGAAGATGAGGGTCTTGGTTGCTTTGATAGCTATCGGGGCTGAAGGTGGGAGGTGTGTGTGTGCTCGTGCCAGGCCTTTGCCCGCAGCGCTGCTGGCACCAACACATAGCAGCTACAACTGACAGCACCTGATCCATAATTTACCCTGACATGGCTGAGCACAGCCTGCCCCACTACCTGCCAGCTTTCAGAAAGTGGATTAAAAAAAAGAAAGAAAAGGGGGAAAAAAAGAAATGAGGTGAGGGTGGAGCCGGATGAGAGGATTCAAAAAGTCGAGGCTCGCTCAGCAACTGAGGCGGTAATCACTGATGAAAGGATTTCTAAACAGAAGGGGTGAAAAGTGGTGTAACTCACTTGCAAAGCTCGTACATAAATAAAAAGGATTAAGTTATTTATTCTAGGGGGGGCAAGACAGGTCTTGCCCTGAGCCAGAATGGATTTTATTCAGGTCATTTTTGCATTTCTGATAATCCTGTGAGTATTAGGCATGCCTGGAATGACGATTGTTCGGAGAATGTTTATGCACAGTGAATCATTGTGAAATTACAGGCTTTGGACTCAGTTTACTGGCTTTGCCACGCAGCTGTAGAGTTATCTCCTTACTTCTGGTTGCGGATGCGTCGCTCCTTTTCACTATAGTTTACTATTTTGTGAGCTTTGACTTTTCTTTTGCCTGTCAGAGTATTCAGGTGGCATTTTAAGACCCTGCGTTTCTCTAAAGGGCTCTGACATTTTTTGTTTTGTTTTGTTTTTCATGTGACCTCAGCACTTAGTCACTATTTTGCACTTAACACACATGTACAGTCAGGGTGCTTCTTGTCTGAGCAGAGTGATGGCCGAGCTCTAAGCATCAAAGCCAGCTGGTGTGTGTCTACACACACCACAGACTCACTGGTCTGTTTTCCAGATGAGTGCAGCTTTTCAATGGATGGGTTTTAACTGCGCCCAAGAGACGAAAGAAATGACCCGATCCATAGGATGAGTGTTGCCAAAAGAACACTCCAAAACCAGCATGTGTACTTTTTTATCATCAGCTTGACTGGCATGCCGTATGATGTACAGTGATATGCATGATGCATGTTCATACGTGAGCACATGTGTGATTGCTTTGCTTTGCCTTAGAGAAACTACATTTCAGCAGACTATAAAAATCAAATTTGAAGAGTCCACCTTTCATCTATCAGAAGGCCAGCTTTGCTTTCAACTCAACTGACTCGCCAGCTTGAGGCCAGAGGGTGAGGAGAACGGGTGATGGATGTGTGTTAAAATGCACATCAGTGAACACTCAGCTGACATTGTAGATAGGCCGTCGTAATCCACATTTCACACTTGTCAGACACTTTTGCATGAGACAAGTTCAAGTTGGCAGCATTCCAGATGTGCTTCAGACGTGTATTTTTTTTTTTAAACTTACCTTTTCAGTGTGAATTATAATTGCTACATAGATAATTAGTCACAGTCTTAATAAGGAAAAAAAAGATAAACACCTCTTGTTCCTTTAGTCCACATTTGCCCCAATATTGAATTGTTCTTTTCTGTTTTGGTGTTAATGATTGATTTTATTTGGCTTCTGAATTTCAGTTTGGCAGACACTGACTCAAATTTCTACCAACTTGTTTTTAATTTGGTTTGTTGTGCTTTTTTTTCCCCAATACATATTGCTTTTAGTTTTCTTTCTTGAGTTTTTGATAGCTTTACTATGCTTCCCTTTTGCATCCATCCAATTTTGTTTGTACTAGGTCCAGCTTTTAGACACAGCTGGGAACAAGCATCATCTTTTGCAACATTCTGTGATAATTTACCTTCTTGAAGAAGTCTCCTCCCTCGCTTCAACTGACATCTCTCATGAAGGAGCCATTATTCATGTCAATCTGCTTTGTGCAACAGTTCTGCAGTAAAAAAAAAAAGAAAAAGTGTGCTCACACCTTGAAGTCTAATTAGCAAATTTAATTTGATGCAGGTGGTTGTTTCAGAACTGTAAATTAGAGTGCTTCTGTGTTTTTTCCCCTCAGAATTGAGTGATCCCTTAATTTTTCCATTGATCTAAAAAAGCTGCAACAATTACATTTCTTTTTTTTTTAATGTTTCCTAATGCCAGAAGGTTGGGATTCCAAATGTAATATAGTTTTGCAGCATTCCTTTGATTTTTTTCTTTGTACATAATTAAACAATCAAAACAACACCATGAGAGTGGGGATTCCATGCGTTTTGCTAGGGGTTGTAGCCAACGTGTGCGATCATACAGCCTATTGCTTTCACAAAAGCCACAACAGAACCTTAAAGTCTGTTGCTGAACAAACTACAGATACACCATAAACCATGAAAGACCCTACAGTCACTGGCTTTCTACAGTCCCATATGTGTGTGGTTTTTGTCCCACCCTGTAGCTGTAACACACATTGAAACAGATGTTAAATTGATTCCCTTTAACCTAAAGGAGTGGTATATGTAGTTTGATCAGTTTGGCAGGGTTTACTCTCTTATTTGCTCTAAATTATTTCTCCATATTTCTGTCTTCCGGATTCTTGTTGAGTTTTTGTCCACGGTAACATCATGAAAAGGTAGATCATATTTTTCTATGCTGCTTATAGGCCTATTTTCTTTTACCTGCAGCTGTTTATTTAAGAAGATGGGCTCTATGGGACGGAGCAGACCCCACACTGGTCAATGCTCTGAAAAGGAGCAGTGTTAATGTTTCTGTGGGCAATGCCTGTGTGAGATCTGCTTTATGTTTAACTTTCCTATGAGAAATCTTGCTCCTGAGGCCTGACTGAGCAGAATGAAAACTGTAAATAGCCCTCGAGGAGCCCAGGAGCTGAGTAAAGGTTCTCAGACAGTCGTCGCACACACACACACACACACACAGACACGAGAGTATTAGATGATTTCTTAAGCACACACTGTTAAAATGTACAGTTGAAGGCTTTAAAAGCTTGTTTAAAAGCCGCATCTTAATGGAGATTGATTTTTTTTCTTCGAGTTAAGCAGAAATCTGACCTCTTAGTGTGGATAAAAGTGTTCCAGCAGGGCTTTAGAAGTGTGTTATTTTGGTCGCTGTGGCATTTTCTTTTTCTTACTTCTTTTTTTTTTCATCTCTTTTTATTAAAAAATGGAATGGCTTAAATTAGGCTGACTAATTCCCTGCCTTTTTTCTCCTCGCTCTCCACCAGCACCAGCCGTAGAGGCTTTATCTCTCTCCACTGACATTTCCCAGATGATCCGTCAGCTCCTCGCAGCTCCCTGGTTACTCGCAACACTCTACCACCCTGCTTCACACCGTCACGTTCAGACGGCGAACACTGCCAGGGAGGCTCCGCGTCTTCGCTCTGTCTCTCAGTGACTCTATCGTCTCCCTCTCTTTCTCGCCACCTGCGTGCTTCATGGCTGTCACCTCCATATGCTGTCCAATCTGCGGGAATGCTTTTGCCTGTTCGCAGCTCCTCAACCTGTTCATTCATCAGGGAGCGTGCTCGCTCGTCTGCTCCAGCAGCGTCTTTAAGTCTGTAACTGTGGTTAATGAGCGTTCGTGTTTCAGGCTGTACAGCCTCGGGGTCCCGATCGTCAGATTGCTTCCACAGAGAGGAGTTTGGACAGCGCCATGCTGCTGATCCTCAGTCAGCTGGTTTCTGTGGCTCCTGCTGGGCCAAAGCTGTTCAGGACAAATGGTCTTGTGGTTCTCCCAGCCTCGATACAGAAGGACTGCTTCGCAAACTCTTAGATATCATCGGCTCATGCAGGTGCTGATTTCATACAAAAATGGGGACAGATTCCTGCTTAAACATACATTTTAATCTGAAAGAACTTTTTTGTGCAGGAGAGAGAAAATTAAGGGATTTTCAAAGCCACCTCTAGAATAATATGTTGTTTGGATTCATTTAATCAAATACTTTCTTATGTCCTCAGATTACAAATTGCATGACCAGTTGTTTTGTGGCTGCAATAAAAAAAGTAGTTCCCTTTACATGAATGAGAAAGAACGACCCTGAATAAACCTAAAGCTGGGGGTGAGTTGATTTAAGTACGACAGGCTGGTTTGCAACACTGTTGAGTGATTTAAGATGTAGATAAACATTCAGTCTGATTTTCCATCCCCAGTGTTTTGTCATTTTTTTTAAAGTAGCATCTTTTTAGAAAATAGGATTACATGTCGATGTTTGTATCTGCTTGAGTGCAATCTGTGTTTTGCCCTGAGTGAACTTCTGTGTTTGCTTTTGCTCCCTCTAGTCTAAGTCTTTCATTTCATGTAGCTTTGCTCGATTCGAAACAGGTCCAAAGCGGGCTCTGCGCAGGGATTCCAGCAGCTGGCAGAAATAAACCTAATGAGTTTTTCAGTGTTGTAGCAGTGCTCCAAGCCCTTTGAATTATAGAGATCAGGAGTGGCGTAGCAAATCTGCCGTGTGTCCACCCGAGGGAAGTTGCACCAGGAAAAATTCTCAAACATCAATCAACTTGGGATGGCAGATGAAGAGGGATTAGATAGTGATGTCATAAATCCAGTATCTCCCCAGGAAGTGTGTCAGGAATGGGATTTTTTCTTTTTTCTTTTTTTTCCAGAGGATGGAATGGATTTGACTGAAGTAGTTGGAGGTGGAAATCCTTTGCTGTAGGAACTCAGGATGATACCTAATAATTTTCAGATTTTAAAGTAAAACCAGTATACTTTAATGCAAAAACCTGTCTCGAGTCAGCATCACAAAACATCTGTCTATGAAATAGGTTGGCATTCCTTTACTTTTATGCCAAAAGTCATTGCTTGGTTCCCTTTGATTAGGGGAAAAATACTGCAGTGGCTGATGCTGAAGCTAATAAATAGCACATTTGTCCTTTGATAAATTGTATATAACTTTGGCTTACTTTAACCCTATTTAAATAGAATAAACACAAAGACAAGCACTGATGTAATAAACTTTAGAGCTGCATGAGCAAAATCTGATGTTTCTGAGCTAATGATTATTTAAGTTTTGTAAATCAAGACTTTGGCAGGAAGTTAGTTCAGGTTTTGTTTGTGTGTTTGAACAGAAAATCAAAGAATAAAATTTCAGTCCAAATAAAAATTTTATTTATTTAATATCAACCAGAATAACAAATCACTGTTACAGATCATGTTTATCTTCATTCTTGTCTTCTTTGCAACTACAAAGACTTTTAAAAGTACTTCAAAGTGCCATAAAACAGAACTCCATATTTACCTTGATGAAGTTTTTGTTCTGTTTGGTCCAAATGTCAAAGTCTTCCTGATGATACTTTACACTTTCCCAGAACAAACCTCGAGTCACCCGACTTAAACAAACACAAAATGATCAGATCTTATTGCATAACCAGTGTCAGTTCTGGATCACTTGTAAAACTACAGGCCTGGTTGCTAAAGGAAGAACAATGTTTCAGTTGTTTACTTGTGAGTCAGATTTGCAGATAAACACTACCTCCTCCTCTCTCCTCTTCCTCATCTTCTATCTTTCTCCTTTTTAACGTCCTCTGGGTAACATCAGGAATGACCACCCTGAAGATAAGACAGTGAAATCCAGAAGAGTGTGTGTGTGTATCTGCGTAAGCACCTGTAATGAGCTCCACATGTACGTACCGAAGCCCAGGCTAATGAAGCCCAGTCCATTATTTATTTTCCCGTGGCTGTGTTGCTCTGCCTGTCGATGCACCTGTGTATACACTCACACACACACACACACATGTATGCACATGCATACATCATCTGTCAGTAATGACCATTTTCTTTCGTACCGCGTAGTGCTAAAGTCCCTTGAGTGGTCATTAGACGAGAAAGCGACTGAGGGAAAGAGACCTGTGCTTCAGTGTACATTTCAGGCCAGTTTTTTTTTGCTTTTGAGTTAAATGGTTTGGGGGTTCAGAGAAGGGTGGATACATAATACTTACAAACTGCATCAAAATGAAAAAAAAAAATATGATTTTCTTTGTGCTGTAGCTTTGTTTTTATTCTGTGAGAAAGATACAATTTGCTACTACGGCTCTTCTGCAACAAAACCAGTACAAATCCCTGTTACATTTATCCCACATTAAGCTCAACATGTTGCCCTAAGAGTTCAATACGCAGTGCTTTTAAGTACTAATTGTCTTTTGCTATAAAAACCAATCTCAATTAAAAAACATCTGTTTTTCTTTTATTTTGTGTCTCCCTCTCTCTTAGCGATGGCCAACCCTCAGCGGGGAGTCCGCTCCCATTACATCCCCTGCACTTAACTTTCTGGCCTCGCACCCCTCCCTAAATCCCCTCCTCTGGCTCCCGCTAATCCCCGGCAATTGTGGAAGGACATGGCAGATAGAAAGAGGCAGGGGGACGTTGGTGGCAGGAGGACTGGAACAGAAAAGCAAACAGGCAGCTTAAATGCGGCCCCCATTTTTTTAACAGGACTTTTTAATATTTCCCAGAGGAGTTAGAACTGAGCCTGAACTTCCCATTTACCATGACCTTCCTGTTTCTGTGCAGCAGTGTATGCTGTATTTAATATCACATAAATTTGCATTTCATAAAATCAAAGACATGTGTTGATATTCTCCATAGAACAATAGTATTTTCCAAAAATCTGAACTCGCTGGGTGTTTTGTTACCTGTGTACCAGAAGTGTGTGGTTAATGGGCTTCGTGTTTCAAAAGTCAACAGATTCCTTCATGCTATTGTTTCTTTCTTTAGTCACCAGGCTAAACAAGTCCGGTGGGAGAAAAATGATAAATTATTAATCATCTCTGTGTCTCTTTTTTTTTGCAGGGAGCTGAATGGGAATAACCTCACACGCATCACCAAGACTGACTTCACTGGTCTGAAGTACCTCAGAGTCCTGTAAGTTCCTGCGTTTGTGTTTGTGCGACATTTTCTTTATATGTGTGGAGCATGTTGGCGTTTATCTCATCATGCATACCTGATTTGTATGGAATCTTACAGTTTA
This sequence comes from Anablepsoides cearensis, assembly GCA_032275365.1. Lineage (NCBI taxonomy): Eukaryota > Metazoa > Chordata > Actinopteri > Cyprinodontiformes > Rivulidae > Anablepsoides > Anablepsoides cearensis. The sequence goes on along the minus strand of JAUBOC010000089.1, from coordinate 17,631,840 downwards.
CAGAACACTGACTTGCTGCTCAGATGAGCAAAAACCCAGTGAAGTGGTGAAGCTTTGGTTGAGAGTCCCACTCAGAAGTACATTAAGCTAGCGAGTGACTGCGGCAAGCGATGTAATGGACTTCTCGTTTCGCCGTATTCCGCTTGTTGTACTTGCACTTATTGTCCCTTAGATACACACACACTCACTTTATTCTCATTCTATTCCCTCTCATCAACATGGAAGGTGCGCACCAGCACTGCTCCTAAACGCTCTCGGCACAGTTAACACATTCAGGTGAAGTCATTGACTCCCTCAGTGGTATAATTACAAAGTACTTATGACTTCAGGTTATAAAGCAGCTATGAAAAGTCTGTGTGTACACAGTGCATGCTAGTAGTGCTTTAGGTTTTAAAAACACTGGTTAGAGGAAGCCGTGTGGACCATAACATGTTTGAAATGTAACTCGAGCTGAACATAATTCCTTCCTCCCCTGCAAGGCTCAATATTTGCCCACCCTTCTGTCCTACACTTTCTGTTCCTTCCTAGTATTGCTCTCACCTCTCACTGTCCCCTCCTGCTGTTTGCCTCCTTTGCTGCACCACCTTTCACACGCCATATGAAGTCCATTCTTGCCACCCGCTTGTCACTAGCCAGGAAGAAGGAAACTACTTATTGCAGGAGAACATTAAAGTTCCTGTGACATGCCTATCCTTCAAATACAAAAAGTCAAAGAAAACATCT